>JANAVB010003000.1:3154808-3294808 GCA_029216955.1 Iris pallida
CATTCAGCCATACTCATATCCATTCATTCTCCTCCTTCATTTTCCCCCATTCATTCACTCAAATCAGTCCTTCATTCACCCTTCCATTCATTCAATCAATTAATCCATCCCTCCCACATTCATGCATCCATTTAGACCATCTACAAAATCAGTCACCATCCATTCATTCAACATCATTCACGCATTCATCCATTCATGCACTCAATCTTTCATTCATCCTTCCATTTTTATACAACCAATACAAATATCCATTCACCAATTCACCCTTTATTTCATTCCACAAATTCCTATACTAAAATCAGTCCCAAAAACCCTTTGTGTTGTATGGTGTGTGTGAGTGGTTGGTTAGCTAGTATGTTGGAATGTTAAAGGATAAGGTAATGTTGGGATAACCAACATTGTCATAAGATGGGTAGATGAGCTAGGTACTAGAATTTTATGGTTGGTATAAGTTATGTAGGTTAGTGTCTAGCTATCCTAGGAAGCCTAGGTTAGTATTCCAAGGTTAGAGTTGTTACTTTGGTATGTGCAAGGTATTGGTATTTACCTTGTGAAGGATAAATGTAGGTAATTGCCTATAGCTAAGGTAAGTGATTTAAGGTTTAAGATATGGTTAAGATTGGGTTCCCTTGGTTGGTAATGGTCAGAAATAGTGCTCCTAGACTAGTTTTGACTTCGGTTGACCATTTTGACCAAAAGTCAACAAAAGTCAATCGAGAGCCAAACTTAGCCTATAAGTGACTAGTTTTGACCGAAACCAAACCAGAGTTGACCAGTTGACTGAAAGTCAACAGTTGGTCAACATTAGCCTAGTTTGACCAAGTTTGACTTGGATTGACTTCCAGTGACCTAGTATGATCTAGTATGACCCAGTATAACCTAGTATGACCCAGTTTGACCCAGTGTGACCTAGTTTGACCTAGTTTGACTTAGACTTGCATATCATGACTTAAATTAGTTTTTCTATCATTTTAAAAACCTTGTTTGACTTATAGTATCTCATCTTTAGGTCTGTGATTACTCTGAGCGTCTGTTCACCTTATCAGCTCAGGACCACAAGCGAGTACATTTATCGATAGTTTTCATTGTCTTGATATCTGCTATATCCGATTCAGTTATAGTATCTTACTCGATTTCCAGTCACGATAGTTCACGGACTAGTATATGTTGGATCATGACATGAGATGTTGTTCCTAGATTTTTTTGGTATATTAGTACATTTCCTGTCTTGTTTTCTGTACTTGTATAGACATCGATTTCTAAGGAGACTTGCTACCCTCTTATAGAATCCCGTGTCATGACGTGTCATGTCAAGATCCATTATACTATTCGGGATGGGGGAATTATTAGGCGCTATGTGATCAAAGCCTCATGTCACTATATTCTTGCGCCACTCTCCTTCACGTAAGGTGTAGCAAGATCCCTTCGTGTGCTTGTTATCCAGGTTGGCCGGCATGACCCTTTCTAGAGATTTTCTTGTGATTGTCTGGCCAAATGGATAACCTGTCCTGTAACTTACCCAAAGCCGATCATATGACGCTTTAATAATTTAAGGCACATTTTATATTTATTTTATCTTATCTTATATCCTGCTATGTTCTACATTCAGTACTTTTCTCACCCTGCTATGATATTTATTTACTCACATGTTCTTCATGCCTTTATGTTGTACCTTGATTGGAGACTAAGTTCTATTCGGGAGAAGGGTTTACAACTCCGGTCCTTGTTTGGTTTAAGGATTGTAATTCAGCTTCCGAATTGTTTCCAAGTCATCCTATATCTTTGTCTTGTATTTCATTATATTGTCTCTTATAGAATTTGTCAATTCATATAAAACTATTGTTAGTGTTTGTACTTGCTCATTTTTCTGACAGGATATTATTGATATATTACAGATGATTCTGAGGCAGACTGCCCGACCTATTATGGGGTCGAGTTAGATGGAGTAGTCCAGGACCATAGCTGATAGTAGAGCCACTAGACTTTGCACACCCAGAGTTGTGTAGCTTAGTTAGGTCTGCCTGGACTGCGATCTAGCTAGTACTATCAGACTGTAGTATTCTATTATATTTTGGACCCTGTGATGTTGTGTATTTCTCTGGGCTTGTGTGGATCTTAACTTATTTCTATTTTCATCTATTATATTTTCTTTTCGTGCTATCTACCATAGTTTTATCTTGTGATTGAGACTGTATTGCTATGTCACCTCCATTCGGAGTGTATATACTATACATGTACCTTTATACTGTTTAGTCGTAGTATTTACAGAGTTATATACAGCGTTCTACCGTCGATTCTGCGGCGTAGGCTGGACGTACCCACGTGCTCATGCCCCTGATAAGGGTGCAGGTCGTGACACTTGGCACAACCTAGCTTGGCACAACCTAGCGTGCACAACCTGACTTGGCACAACCTGGCTGGCGTACTCTTGACAAGTAACAAGTAAACTTGATTACATGTATAATCTTGATAGTGGTCCATCGGGGCGTACTCCTGACCAGCAATCTTGACAAAGTAACAAGTAACCTGACATGACATGATAATCTTGAACGCTGTTGCGACAGCTACCCAGACTTGCTAAGTAACTCTTATCTTGATACCGTAGTTGATTTTCTTGATTGTGCCTGTAAAAGCTAGCTGTCTCGTCTTGCATCATGTCTAGGAGATGGATTCCTGATTACCACGGTCAGGGATTCATACTGAATCTGACCCGGGTAATAACTAGATTGATCAAGTAGTTCATAAGAGATTTTTCAGCTACAGGCAGTCCCGTTATCTGGGCGCTTAAATTAGACTTGTAGCCTGCCGTCGAGTATGGCATATTTCTTGCATACTGTCATGTGTTGCACCCTAAGTCACCTAATCCAACTTTCTCAACTTGTAACTGGATAACCTGGATTATGTCTGCAGGGCTTGTGGCTGTTAGAACCTCTCATTGCATCTTGTTAGTAATTAGACTTGTGATAACCTAGTTAGTTAAAGTATCAAGCCGTACTTGTTACTTGGCCGTGATTGATGGATAGAGTCCAGTCTAGTCTTGTCTAGACAGTGCCAGTTCGGGATTACTTTAGCACCTTACTGTTATGCTTTAATCTTGTCGATAAATGAGTGGAGACTAAGTGATGTTCAGGTGAAGGGTTACAACCTCGGTCCTTGTTTGGTTTACGGGTTGTAACTTGGTTACCGAAATAGTTCCTTAGTTATCTTATTGTTTATCATCCTGATTTCCTTAACCCATGACTTTCATTATCAATTATGTCTTTATGTGCTATTATGCTAGTTTTAGTTCTTAAGTGAAGCCTCCATTGTGACACTTGCTCTTTCTGGGGTCTGACCCAGCTGATTTTGTATGGCCAGATTTTGGAGTAGCTATCGAGGATCTACCTGCCTTCCAGCCAGATGGTGAACACCTGACGTAATCTTGACAACGAGTGGGTTTCTTATTTTGCTCTCCCACTTTATTGTAAATTATTCTTTTGAGGTGTTTAGCCGCCGAACAAGTGTTAGCTCATGTTAAAACTTTAATTTTTGTCCGCCTACGGGCTGTTACATGATTGATAAATCCTAGGGTTGATCATGTATGACTTAAACTCTTGCTAGTCTTCGTATTTTGTATAACTAGCTTCATGATCATCTGAATATGTAATGTTTGGGACGCCTTACTTTGTATGTCTGATGATCTTACATCTTGTAACAATTACTTGCTTTTTGAGATTGAGACACTGGGCTTGTTCATGACCATAAGAGACTATTTGCTTGTAGATAAACCCTCATGTATCTAGACAGTCGTGACCGTATATCGAGGTGAATTATAATTCAATGTACATAACTGGCTGTGTCTGTCCTCCGCTCTCCAGTATTTTGGTTCTAGGACGTGACACGATTTAGGTGGTGGCCCATGCAGGTCTTGTAAATCAAGATGTATGAGGGTTTTACCGAATAAATGTCTCAATCAACATTCGCCCTTGATCTCTACTCGTGCTTTCTAATCTTCCTGGAATCTTGACCTGATCACATTCTTATATCCCTGATCTATCTTGGCCATTCCTTATTGTCCCCCATGTCAGTGTCTTTAGTGGCATTGTTCCCTGTAGCTCCCCTTCCCGAATTTTTTTGAAATATTTTTATATTATTAATTTGATTTAAATGTAATTTTAGAATTTTATAAATAATTAATTAGTTAATAATTACGGTAGATGACTTAAGTTTTTGTGGAGTTATGGAGCAGAAAACGACTAGGAATAGTGGCACGGAAGATGTAGCAGTATGTCTTGACTAGTGTACAAGCCATGCCAGGGAAAGCCTAGCCATAGGGATGTCCGAACTAGAAAAACCAGGCTAAGTTATGACTTGACCCTTTTAAATCTTTTAATTATATATTATTTAATATATTGACTTTTAGACGACCCGGTTGTGCCAATTTAGTACGGACTCCGCCCGAACTGGACCCAAACCCATGTGGTCGAGTAGTGTGCTCAAAGACGTTCATGTAGATATATTTTTATGCATAAATTTGATATTTCTTTATTGCCTATTAGCAGCTACCTTCTATAAGTAAATAAATATTATTTTGTGTACACAATTTTATGTGAAAGTCCTACTTTAGAAATTATATTATTATGTTCTTTTTAGTTTCATTGAGAAGTTATATATATATATATATATAATATATATATATATATATATTATATATATATATATAATATATATATATATATATATATATATATATATATTTATATATATATATATATATATGGACATATATGAATATACATGTAAGTATAATATAAAAAGAAAAAAGATACTAGATATATAAAACTAAATGTATATATACTTGTTACATATTTTGTGATGCTAAGAATTGATATATAAATATATATATATATATATATATATATATATCCTTGCGTTCTTCTCATTTTCTAGGGTTAGGGTTTAGGAGAGGATAAAAAAGGACTCGCCGTTGCCTCGGCGTTGATCTCTCGCAGGAGCAGAGATGGCGGTTTCGCTGCTGACAAAGAAGATTGTGAAGAAGCGCGTCAAGCACTTCAAGAGGACGCAGAGCGACCGCAAGATCTGCGTCAAGCCAAGTTGGCGTAGGCCCAAGGGTATTAATTCTCGAGTTATGAGGAAGTTCAAGGGTGTCACTTTGATGCCGAATATTGGATATGGTTCTGAGAAGAAGACCCGATATTATCTGCCCAACCGCTTCAAGAAGTTTGTTATCCACAACGTCTCGGAGTTGGAATTGCTCATGATGCACAATAGGACTTACTGTGCTGAAATTGCACACAATGTGTCAACAAAGAAGCGGAAGGAGATTGTGGAGAGGGCTGCACAACTTGACGTTGTTGTGACTAACAAGCTTGCTAGGCTCCGCAGCCAGGAAGACGAGTGAATATTAGAAGTCACTGGTTGAAAATGTTAAATGCTATGCTTGTTTTGGAAATTAGTTTCTTATGTAGGATGTTGCTATGTTTCAGTCAACAAATTCTGTTTTGGGCTTCTTTAACATCATTTTTATCATAGGGTATTACTATCTTATCTTCGCCCATTGTCTTGTTACTTGATTTAGTAAATCAGTTGGTGTTAATCATGGAGCAAGGAACAGTCGAGGTTCATTTGTGATGTGGAATTTCTCAATGATGAATAGAAGAGTGAATTAGCTGCTTTTGTGAAAATATATATATATATATATATATATATATATATATGTGTGTGTGTGTGTGTGTGTGTGTGGAAGTACATATATGTATATATGAAAAGAAAAATAGAAAAAGAAAAAGAAATAAAATTAAAACAAAACCAAAGCCCAACCCTGGCCGAACTCCCCTCCTAACCAGAGCCCGAACAGTAACCAGACCTGTAATGCCCGTATTTCGGAATACGTATTTAATTTAGGCTTATATGTATTTTGGACCTGTATTTATTTTCTCGGATTCTGGCCTGTAATTGTGTTTTGGTTTAACTTGCGAATTCTGGTTTTCTCGTAAAACGGGTTTTGGACCTGGCTTGGTTTTATTTTGTGGAGAAGGAATTGGTTTGGTTTGGTTTAGTATGCATTGGAATACCCTTAGCTAAACCTCCACCCTCAACACAACATATCATCCCTCATTAAAACCCCACCTAACTTTCTCTCTCCTCATAACTTCCATTAATTTCTTCACCTTCTTCTTCCTTCCTCTACACAACACCAACACCATAGGCAAGTGCACCTTGCCACCACATAAGCACCCCATTTTATTTGTCTATTAGCTAGATTAGGCCATGGTGAACAACATTAGAACTTGGCATTTTGTGATTTGGAGTCTCCATTTTTCTAGATCTAAGTTTTAACCATTTTCAGAATTTTTTGGTTTTGATCTATTAAACTTAGATTTTTCCTTATTTTGAGGCTTCCATGTGGAAGAGAATTCAATTTTACACAAGTTAGAGCTTTGAAAATCCAAATTTGGTTTTGTTTTGGCTAAGTTATGAAGATTTGAAATTTAGGGTTCTTGGGGTCTTCCTCTCGGCCTGATGGAGAAGATGACTCTCGGCCTGCACTCTTTAGCGCATGGCCGGACTGCGCAACTCCTCGGCCAGCACTTTGCGCTGGGCTGATCCGCGCTGGCGCTTTTTAGCTCCAGCGCCTTCCTCCCATTGGCGCACTTGACTGCTGCACCACTCGTTCCCAGCGCGGCTCGGCTCCAGCGCAACTCAACCCTGCGCAGCTTGACCCAGCGCAACCCACCCTCGGCACAACCCAATCCTGTGCAGCTCGCTCTCAGCACAAGCCGACCTCAACACAGTTCATCCCCTGCACAATTCATTTCCCTGCGCAGTTCATCCCCTGCGCAGTTCATTCCCCTGTGCAGTCCATTCCCTTAGCGCAATCTGATCCCCCCTGTGCAACCCACTTGCCCATGATGATTTGGTTTTATTTCTTGGACTTGGCTTCTCTTTTGTAGATTAGAGTTTTGAGATCTTGTTCCACACAACACGACTGTCTTGACCCAGCACGACCTGGCACGGTTTTTGGTGTTTTGCTTATGACTAGTACAGCTTTCGTGAATTTTGTGGTTTATGATCCTAGTACTTTCTGATCTTCTTGATAGTGACCCGATGGGGTGCGCTCTTAACTTTTAACCTGTAATTCATGATTAATCTTGATACTGGATAACTTGATAGTGGCCCGTGGCGGTGCACTCCTGACTTGTAACTTGTAAGCCTGTAACTTGTAACTTGACTTGACTTGATGCTGTTGCGATGGCTAACTTGACTCGTATAATCAACTCTGACGCCGTGGGTGTTCATTCTTGCTGCCTTGTGCAATCTACTTATCTTGTCTCGCATCATGTCTAGGACGTGACTCCCTGGTTACCACGGTCAGGGATTCACACTGAATATGGGTTAGGCTAATGACTAGATCAAACTATAGTTCATGGAGAATTTTTAGTCACAGACGATCTCGTTATCTGGACGCTTTTAACGGACTTGTAGCCTGCCGACGAGTAGAACACATTTCCAGCACACTGTCATGTGTTGTACCCTCTAAGTCACCTAAGGGTATATCGTCTCCTGGGCGATGTACCCAACCATACTCTCAACCCGCGGAAGGATAACTGGATAGTCTGCAGGGCCTGGGACTGGGAATTTCTCATTTGCATCTTGTTAGTAATTAGGCTTATGATAACCCTAGTTAGTTAAGTAGTAAGCCGTAGTAATTGCTTGGCCGTTTGTGAATGGATGGTGTCCAGCCCTGTCTAAGCCTCGTCTCGTCCCAGTACCTGGTACTCCTGAGCATGATTGTTTTGCTTATCTTAACAATAAATGGGTAGAGACAAGGTGTTATTCAGGCGAAGGGCTACAACCCCGGTCCTTGTTTGGTTTAAGGGTTGTAACCTGGCTCCCGGAATGGCCCACGTTCCTAGTCGTTTATTGTCCTGTTGTACTCTTTATTACTTGTACTTTTCTTCTATTTTCTTATGTTCTGATTTGCTGGCTTTTGTTCTTATTTTGTGGCCTCCTTTGTGGCACTTGCTCTTTCTGGGGTTTGACCCAGCTGGTTTTTGTGTGGCCAGATTTTGGAGCAGCACCCGAGGATCTACCGAACTTCCAGCACAATGGTGGCGACTAGAAGGAACCCGGGCTACGAGTGGGTTTTTTATTTTGTTTCATCCACTACATTGTAAATTTATTCTTTTGAGGCGTTTAGCCGACGAGCACCTGTTAGCTCGATGCAACTTTACTTACTGTCTGCCTACGGGCTGTAACATGATTAACAAATCCTAGGGTTGATCATGTATGACTTAACTCTTGCTAGTCCTCGTATTTTGTATGACTAGCTTCATGATCAGCTGAATATGTAATATTTGGGACGCCTTTTATTGTATATTTGGTGGTCTAACATCTTGTAATTATATTACTTGCTTGATATTGAGACAATAGGCTTGACCTTAGGAGACCGTTGGCTTGTAGTAAACCCTCATATCTAGACAGCCGTGACCGTATAGCGAGGTAGATTCCATTTAATATACGTAGCTGGCTATGTTCGCCCCCGCTCTCCAGTATTCTGGTTCTGGGGCGTCACATGGTTTAAGTGGTGGCCCATGCAGGTCTTGGCATTCAAGAATGTGAGGGTTTACCAAATAGATGTCTCAATCAGTACTCGTCCTTGATCTCCGTTCATATTCTCTGAATCTCTGGATTCTTGCCCTGATCATGTGCTTGTATCGTTGTTCTGTCCTGGTCCTTCCTTATTATTTTCCTGTGTTGTCCTCTTCAGCGGTACTGTACCTGACCCCGCCGATCAGCAAGGTAGAGCACTTCCCGTGGACCAGCCGCAACCCGGAGATCAAGCCCAACATTCCGGAGTAGCCTCCAGAGTTGTACCTACAGGAGGAGAGCCACCAGTTCAGCCCGTTCGACCTGCCGAGCCTGATGATGGCACCTTGGTAGGTCTCATCAGGACCTTGATAGCTTCCCAGGATCGTAGAGGAGACGTCTTGCACCAGGTAGTGGCAGATGCTTTGACCAGAGGTGGTCATCCAGGGAACAGCGCGGCCAACAGCTTCAAGTGCTTGAACCCTCCATTCTTCGACGACAGCGAAGATGCGATTGCCGCGGACGCTTGGCTTCAGGATATCGAGGTGGTTCTGGAATCAGCTAGGACACCTAAGAATGAGAAGGTGGCGGTGGTACGCCTACAGATGCTAGACTTAGCTCGCAGTTGGTGGGCGGCGCAGGCCGTAGGATTAGCGGCGTCGGTTACTTGGACGGTGTTTAGAGAAAGATTCCAGACGAAGTATTTCGATGCTGTAGCTCGGTACGACCTGCAGACAAGATTTACCAACTTGAAGCAAGGAGGCAGATCGGTCGACGGTTATGTATCTGAGTTTTCTAGACTTAGTAGGTTTACCCCCACCTTGGTGGTAACCGAGTTTGATAGGGCCCAGCGGTTCCAGCAGGGGCTGCATTTGGAGATCTTGTTGGCAGTAGAGCAGTTCGAGCACCAGACGTTCGATACAGTATTGAGGGCAGCTAGGAGGCACGAGTACACCTCCCAGAGGATCGTGGATAGGACCAGAGGTAGGAAGCGGTCCCACAATCAGATGCACCAATCATCAGCTCCAGCCCCGGCAGCAAGAGGTTTGACCATTGGAACTCCGAGGCGGGCGGCCTCAGTAACGTCGGTTCAGCATTCAACTCCGACGTACCCGCAGCAGTAGAAGCAGAAGTAGACTTCCGCGATGGGATGTTCTCATTGCGGGAAGCCAGGGCACGTGGTGGCAGATTATCGCAGGACGCAGGGATTGTGCCTGGCTTGTGGAGCAGCAGATCACAAGATAGGAGCCTGCCCGAATAGGGGTAGTTCATCCTCTTCCAACCTAACCAGTCCATCGATTAGGGGACCAACACCTATGTAGCAGCAGCAGTACCCGAGGCCATTGTTGCCTCAGGTCCAGGCATTTTATCAGTAGAACCAGCAGCAGTATACCCAAGCCCAAGTACAGAGCAGGCAGAGAGGTTTCCAACAGAGGGGACCCGCAGCCAGAGGATAAGGTCAGGCAATGATGATGGCTATGGAAGAAGATGTTGTACCAGGTGAGGTAGTGGCAGATACTATTCTTGTCAACTCTTCTCCAGCATCGGTATTATTTGATTCTGGTGCATCGTATTCATTCATGTCTGCACGATTCACAACACGGATAGGATTGGAGCCAGAGTCATTATCAGTAAGGCTCAATATACTTACTGGTAATGGTCTTGTGGGAGTAGATTGAGTGTTTTCCTCGTGTCGGATCGTAGTTAGCGGTAGAGAGTTTCCCGCTAGATTTATAGAGTTTCCTATGGCAGACTATGATATAGTCTTAGGCATGGATTGGTTGAGGAACCAGTATGCTAGGATAGATTGCCACATTGGTAGGGTTGTTTTCAGCATTCCAGGCGAGCCAGAGTTCTCATTTTCCAGAGGCACAGTGGAGCCATCTTCCCCAGTATTGCGGATGGCAGTAGCAGCAGTACAGTTACCCAGGATAGTTGAAGAGTTTCCAGATGTCTTCCCAGAAGAACTTCCAGGGATGCCACCAGAGCGAGAGATTGAGTTCATTATAGACTTGATTCCCGGGACGGCACCAGTATCAGAGCGAGTCTACCGGATGGCGCCTTCAGAGTTGGAGATTTTGTACAAGATGATTGAAGAACTGAGAACCAAGGGATTCATTCGTACAAGTGGATCGCCTTGGGGAGCCCCGATGCTTCTTATAAAAAAGAAGGATGGTACGTCCAGGTTATGTATAGATTATCGTACCTTGAACTCAGTGACAATCAAGAACAGATACCCTCTCCCGAGGATAGATGACTTGTTTGATCAACTCAAGGGGGCTTCAGTGTTTTCGAAGATAGACTTGCGGTCAGGATACCACCAGATCAGAGTCAGAGAGCAGGACATCCCGAAGACAGCTTTTCGATCTAGGTATGGACATTGGGAGTTCCTTGTTATGCCCTTTGGAGCAACCAATGCGTCGGCCATATTCATGGACCTCATGAATCGCATTTTCATGCCTTACTTGGATCAGTTCGTGATCGTGTTCCTAGATGATATCCTGGTCTACAGCAAGAGTGAAGTAGAGCATGAACAGCATCTCAGAATTGTCCTTCAGACGCTTAGGGAGCATCAGTTGTACGCCAAGTTCAGTAAATGCGAGTTCTGGCTCGATCGTATTTCGTACTTGGGTTACATCATTACCCGAGGAGGAGTGGAAGTAGATCCCCAGAAGATTGTGTCTATCGAGACATGGCCAGTACTTAGCTCAGTGGCAGAGGTTCGCAGCTTCCTTGGATTAGCCGGCTACTACCGGCGATTCGTTTCAGATTTTGCGAGGATTTCAGCGCCGATGACCCAGTTGACCCGCAAGAATGTGCAGTTTGCTTGGATAGCAGAGTGCCAGGAATCATTTGAGAAGTTGAAGCAAGATTTGATAACGGCTCCCATTCTCACACTTCCAAATGGGACCGGAGGATTCACAGTTTATTGCGATGCTTCAGGCAGAGGATTGGGGTGTGTCTTGATGCAGCATGGGAAGGTAATATCTTATGCATCACGTCAACTTCGTGATCATGAGAAGAATTACCCGACCCACGACTTGGAACTGGCAGCAGTAGTGTTTGCACTTAAGCTTTGGCGGCACTACTTGTACGGAGATAGAGTGGAGATATTTACTGATCACAAGAGCCTGAAGTATGTTTTCACCCAGAAGGACCTTAATATGCGGCAGAGAAGGTGGCTCGAGCTACTGGTGGACTACGATGTAGATTTGCAGTATCACCCAGGGAAGGCCAACGTTGTAGCAGATGCGTTGAGCCGGAGAGCCGGAGTTTATTTCCTAACAGCGCAACCAGAGTTATTGGTAGATCTTCAGAATATGGGAATTGAAGTGGTTCTTCCTACCAACATGGCGTTGATGGCCAGTCTACAGGTTCAGTCCAGCATAGTTGAGAAGATCCGGATGGCGTAATCTACAGATTCTAAGATTCAGCGACTCAGAGTAGAGTGTGAGGCAGGAAGAAGGCCAGAGTTGTGCCTCCATGAGGATGGTACACTTCGACATGGCACTCATCTTTGTGTACCCAGTGGAGATATCAAACAGGAGGTCATGACAGAAGCTCACAGTTCACAGTATTCTATTCATCCCGGTGGCACGAAGATGTACCAAGATATTCGTCAGCACTTCTGGTGGAATGGCATGAAGAGGGAGATAGCACAGTTTGTCTCTCGGTGTTTGGTTTGCCAGCAGGTTAAAGCTGAACATCTGAGGCCCGCTGGACTTCTTCAGCCCTTGTCGATTCCAGAATGGAAGTGGGAGCATGTGACCATGGATTTTGTGACTGGATTGCCTAGATCCCCAGCTGGTCGAGATGCTATTTGGGTTATAGTTGACAGGCTCACGAAGGTGGCTCATTTTCTCCCATTCAGAGTTAGACAGTCTACGGCTCAGCTAGCAGAGATGTACCTCAGGCAGATTGTCAGGCTTCACAGTGTGCCCGTCAGTATCACCTCGAACCGAGATTCAAGATTCACGTCACACTTTTGGCGCAGCTTGCAAGAGAGTTTGGAAACCCACCTTCAGTTTAGCTCAGCTTATCATCCGCAGACGGATGGCCAATCAGAACGCACAATCCAGACTCTTGAAGATATGTTGAGGTCATGTACCCTTGACTTCGGTGGTTCATGGGAGGATCACCTGCACCTGGTGGAATTCTCGTACAACAATAGTTTCCAGGCCAGTATTCAGATGGCCCCGTTCGAGATACTGTATGGCAGGAAGTGCAGATCCCCGCTAGCATGGGACGACATCGGAGAGTGGCAGATGCTTGGCCCAGAAATGATTGCTCAGACAGTTGAAGTGGTCAGAAGAATCAGAGATCGTCTTCGAGTGGCCCAATATCGCCAGCGCCATTGGGCCGATGCTCATCGACGTCCCTTAGAGTTTGCTATCGGCGACCATGTATTCCTTAGGATCTCGCCTAACCGCGACGTCATTCGCTTTAGCGTACGGGGAAAGCTTAGTCCTAGGTATATAGGGTCGTTCGATATCCTGGAGCGAGTAGGAGATGTATCCTATCGTCTCGCTCTTCTGCCGTCACTAAGTGAGGTGCATGATGTATTCCATGTGTTCCAATTACGACGGTACATCCCGGACCCGAGCCATATCCTAGACCATTCGAAATTGGTTGTTGGTACCAACCTTTCGTATGAGGAGAGGCATGTGTCTATATTGGACGGAAGAGAGAAGATACTCAAGAATAAGACTATTAGCTTAGTCCGTGTTGCTTGGGGTCATCACTCTCTAGGTGAGTCAACGTGGGAGCATGAGGACGACATCCGATCGTGATATCCCGACTTGTTTAACTCGTAAGGTAAAATGTCTTCCTTATGTCTTATGCATTCCATCCCTTGCTTGCATGTATGATTGTTTGATTGTTTGCTTAGTGTAGCTTATTTGTGAATAGTATAGCTGGCTCTTACATCTCTAAGCATCTTGATTTAAATTCTGAGGACAGAATTCTTTTAAGATGGATAGAGTTGTAATGCCCGAATTTCGGAATACGTATTTAATTTAGGCTTATATGTATTTCGGACCTGTATTTTATTTTCTCGGATTCTGGCCTGTAATTGTATTTTGGTTTAACTTACGGATTCTGGTTTTCTCGTAAAACGGGTTTTGGACCAGGCTTGGTTTTATTTTATGGAGAAGGAATTGGTTTGGTTTGGTTTAGTATGCATTGGAACACCCTTAGCTAAACCTCCACCCTCAACACAACATATCATCCCTCATTAAAACCCCACCTAACTTTCTCTCTCCTCATAACTTCCATTAATTTCTTCACCTTCTTCTTCCTTTCTCCACACGACACCAACACCATAGACAAGTGCACCTTGCCACCACATAAGCACCCCATTTTATTTGTCCATTAGCTAGATTAGGCCATGGTGAACAACATTAGAACTTGGCATTTTGTGATTTGGAGTCTCCATTTTTCTAGATCTAAGTTTTAACTATTTTCGAAATTTCTTGGTTTTGATCTATTAAACTTAGATTTTTCCTTGTTTTGAGGCTTCCATGTGGAAGAGAATTCAATTTTACACAAGTTAGAGCTTTGAAAATCTAAATTTGGTTTTGTTTTGGCTAAGTTATGAAGATTTGAAATTTAGGGTTCTTGGGGTCTTCCTTTCGGCCTGATGGAGAAGATGACTCTCGGCCTGTGCTCTTTAGCGCATGGCCGGGCTGCGCAACTCCTCGGCCAGCGCTTTGTGCTGGGCTGATCCGCGCTGGCGCTTCTTAGCTCCAGCGCCTTCCTTCCATTGGCGCACTTGACTGCTGCGCCGCTCGCTCCCAGCGTGGCTCAGCTCCAGCGCAACTCAACCCTGCACAGCTTGACCCAGCGCAACCAGCCCTCGGTGCAACCCAATCCTGCGCAGCTTATATCCTGCACAGCTCGCTCTCAGCGCAAGCCGACCTCAGCGCAGTTCATCCCCTGCGCAGTTCATTTCCCTGCGCAGTTCATCCCCTGCGCAGTTCATTCCCCTGCGCAGTCCATTCCCTTAGCGCAATCTGATCCCCCTGCGCAACCCACTTGCCCATGATGATTTGGTTTTATTTCTTGGACTTGGCTTCTCTTTTGTAGATTAGAGTTTTAAGATCTTGTTCCATACAACACGACTGTTTTGACCCAGCATGACCTGGCACGGTTTTTGGTGTTTTGCTTATGACTAGTACGGCTTTCGTGAATTTTGTGGTTTATGATCCTAGTGCTTTCTGATCTTCTTGATAGTGACCCGATGGGGTGCGCTCTTAACTTTTAACCTGTAATTCATGATTAATCTTGATACTGGATAACTTGATAGTGGCATGTGGCGGCACACTCCTGACTTGTAACTTGTAAACCTGTAACTTGTAACTTGACTTGACTTGATACTGTTGCGATGGCTAACTTGACTCGTATAATCAACTCTGACGTCGTGGGCGTTCATTCTTGCTGCCTTGTGCAATCCACTTGTCTTGTCTCGCATCTTGTCTAGGACGTGACTCCCTGGTTACCACGGTCAGGGATTCACACTGAATATGGGTTAGGCTAATGACTAGATCAAACTATAGTTCATGGAGAATTTCCAGTCACAGGCGATCTCGTTATCTGGGCACTTTTAACGGACTTGTAGCCTGCCGATGAGTAGGGCACATTTCCAGCACACTGTCATGTGTTGCACCCTCTAAGTCACCTAAGGGTATATCGTCTCTTGGGTGATGTACCCAACCATACTCTCAACCAATGAAAGAATAACTGGATAGTCTGCAGGGCTTGGGACTGGGAATTTCTCACTTGCATCTTGTTAGTAATTAGGCTTGTGATAACCCTAGTTAGTTAAGTAGTAAGTCGTAGTAATTGTTTGGCCGTTTGTGAATGGATGGTGTCCAGCCCTGTCTAAGCCTCGTCTCGTCCCAGTACCTGGTACTCCTGAGCATGATTATTTTACTTATCTTAACAATAAATGGGTAGAGACAAGGTGTTATTCAGGCGAAGGGCTACAACCCCGGTCCTTGTTTGGTTTAAGGGTTGTAACCTGGCTCCCGGAATAGCCCACGTCCCTATTCGTTTATTGTCCTGTTGTACTCTTTATTACTTATACTTTTCTTCTATTTTCTTATGTTCTGATTTGCTGGCTTTTGTTCTTATTTTGTGGCCTCCTTTGTGGCACTTGCTCTTTCTGGGGTTTGACCCAGCTGTTTTTGTATGGCCAGATTTCGGAGCAGCACCCGAGGATCTACCGAACTTCCAGCCCAATGGTGGCGACTAGAAGAAACCTGGGCTACGAGTGGGTTTTCTATTTTGTTTCACCCACTACATTGTAAATTTATTCTTTTGAGGCGTTTAGCCGACGAGCACCTGTTAGCTCGATGCATCTTTACTTACTGTCTACCTACGGGCTGTAACATGATTAACAAATCCTAGGGTTGATCATGTATAACTTAACTCTTGCTAGTCCTTGCATTTTGTATGACTAGCTTCATGATCAGCTAAATATGTAATATTTGGGACGTCTTTTATTGTATATTTGGTGGTCTAACATCTTGTAATTATATTACTTGCTTGAGATTGAGACAATAGGCTTGACCTTAAGAGACCATTGGCTTGTAGTAAACCCTCATATCTAGACAGCCGTGACCGTATAGTGAGGTGGATTCCATTTCAATATACGTAGCTGGCTATGTTCGTCCCCGCTTTCCAGTATTCTGGTTCTGGGGCGTCACAAGACCCCCCCTCAGCTAGTCGGCTTTGTATAAGAGGGAGCGAGAGAAATCGAGAGAGAAGCTTTCTAAAACCAACAAAAACCTAAACCCAAGATGCTGGGCGACCCTCCCCCACTGTTGCGTCGTCGTGCGAGGCCACAGGCCGGCCAAAACATGGCCAATCCGTGCGCGCATGATGAACAAGCAGAGCAGCGACGACAGCAGGTACATCTCTTCGCTAATCGATTTTCTCGCACACCGTTAATGTTTTTTGATTCCGCAAGTTGCAGGGTAGTGCCTACCTGACCCTCTAGACTACCCTCCTAGTAGTTCCTCGAGGTATCGATCCTACGAGTCGACAAATCGACTCGAAAAATCCGAAAAACTATTTTTGACAGCTTCAAGACTGTGTCCAAACACCCAGGTTTAGCGATCGTTTTCTGTCAACTGTGTCAACTTCTTCCAAAACTAACTAATGAGGCTTCTTGACAACCTATAGGGCTTCATAACTTCTTTTGTAGATCCTGATTTCGTCAAACATGCGTCGTAAAAATTGATTTGCAAAATCAAGAAAAATAGTATTTAGAAAAATAGAATTTTAGGAAAACCTCTCCGATACGACGTGCGCCCCACCAAACCGGTCGATGTGGTCGCGAACCGAAAGCATCGAAAGGTGCGTATCGGCTTCGTGGACATGTGGGCTTTGACGGAATTCAAATTGGTTGCGTGTGCGCGACGAATTTGGTACGTATCCGTCAAAATTCACCGTATCGGCCTCTTTACAAATTTCTCAATTACTTTGTGCACATTCGTCAAACCGAGACAAAACTTAAGCCAATCCGTATCATTTTTTTGGTCCTGTATGCCAAGTTTGGTCCGATTCTAAACAGTTGACCGGATCACCGTTTTGTGGGCCCCACGATCCGTCTCAACGGGAGATTTTGTGCACGGCCCGTCGGAATCCAATTTTGGAAATTCGTTGGATTTGTATCGGAAAATCAGACCTGTTGACATATAGTTTGACGACTTTAGAGACCACAGACTTTGGCACGTTTTTCGGTGCAAAGCGGGTCCAACAGCGGACATCGTTTTGACCGAAAATTATCGTTTTGCCTCTGTGTCCAGAATTGGACTTAAGGAGAGAAAATTCTAGTTAATTTGAATATTCTAAAAAAGTTGGCAATGTTTATTTCAGCATCCGAAGACTTATGCATTTGTTGACTGTTGTGGCTTACTGAGTAGTATAGTATTATCGGTTTTACCAGCACAGGACCTCAGGCGAGTACAACTCTGATAGTTTTCATATTTGATTATCTCTATACTTTCTGTATTTAATAATGTTTTACATTGATATCATGTTGATTCTTGACACGCTTGTCACACGAGATAGTAGTTATGGATTCTTGCATGTTGTTCGTGACCAATATATTTTCGTGTTCGTGACCTGTTTGAATCCATGGGTACTAGCCGGGCGGGGGAGTACATTAGTAGACATGTAAACATACCCAAAAATATCCCAAAAATGTCTATTCTTGCCTGATAGCAGTCGCACAATTCACGTGCGGGGTACCGAATTTACCCCTTAACCGTTTTACATGTCGAAAGTGTATTTCAAACCACTTGTTAGATATAGTCTTGCTACATTACAGTTTTTTGTCATTGCTTGTCTTATGTACCATGTCTTCCAGCTTTTACTCGCATGATTCCTACCATGATTCTATGTTTATCCACTTATCATGTATCTCAGTATTATTACAGATTTATGGATTTCATCATTTATTGATTCTGTTGTGAGAATGTACTCGTTCCATTCCTGACTGGAAACCAATATTTTTCAGATTAGCTGTGGCTTCACTTAGCTTTGGGAGATACGGGTGTACTTGCAGATAGAAATCTAGAAATAGATAGCAGTTGTATCATTTTCATTGATTATAAGAATCTTGTATTTTCTTCCAATATAAACCTTGTAACTGTTGTAAAAAATTTAGAAATATGAATGAGTAATAAAGTTATTTTATGATTTTGAGCATCTTGGCCATGACAACGTTCTACCGTCGACTCTGCGGCGTAGGCTGGCTTGGACAAGTCTCGTATCCGAAAAAACGAGTGCTGGTCGTGACATTCATGGTCCTGTCGATCAGCCGGGTAGAGCACCCCCAGAGAACTAGCAACAAGTGAACCAGCCACAACCTGGGGACCAAACCCATCACTCAGGGGCAGCATCCCGAGTCATGCCTTCCGGGGGTCAAGAGCCACCGGTTCAGCCAGTCCAGCCTGTAGAGCCTGACAATAGAGTCCTGGTAGGGCTCATCCGAAAATTGCTTGCGTCACAAGATCGTCGAGGCGATGCCCTGCACCAGACAGTACAAGATGCTATGGGCAGAGTTAGTTATCAAGGGAACAATGCAGCCAACAACTTTAAGCGCCTGAACCCTCCTTTCTTTAACGGAACTGAAGATGCTATTGCTGCTGATGCATGGCTTCAGGACACAGGTTATCCTGGAAGCAGCTAGAATTCTAGAGGATGAGAAGGTGGCCGTTGTGTGCCTGTAATTATTGGACTTAGCCCGCACCTGGTGGGCGATGCTAGCAGTAGGTTTGGCGACGCCTATCTTATGGGCGATATTCAGCGACAAGTTTCAGATGAAGTATTTTGACGCAGTAGCTTGCTATGATCTGCAGACGAGATTCACTAATCTCAAGCAGATGGAAAGGACGTTCGATGGATATGCGACTGAGTTTTCTAGACTTAGTCGGTTTGCTCCTACCTTGGTGGCGAATGAATTGGATCGAACTCAGCGATTCCAGCAGGGACTCTACCTAGAGATTATTATATCAGTGGAGCAGTTTGAGCACCAGACGTTTGATGCCATCTTGCGAGCATCGAAGAGGCATGAGTATACTTCGCAGAGGTTTGTAGATAGAAGCGGAGGACGAAAGAGGTCTCATGGACAGATGTCCCAGTCATCGGCACCAGTCCCGGCAGCAAGGACTTTGACAATTGGAGCTCCTAGAAGGGCGACCACAGTTTTATCGGTTCAGCACTCGGCACTGACGTACCCTCAGCAACAGAAGTAGAAGCAGTCTTCCGCAATGGCACTACAACAAATAGGGCCTACAATAGCAGTTTTTCTATAGCGTTCAAGTGTCCACGCTATAGAATGTTATCAACAATATCATTCTTTCTGTAGTGCTATAAAATATCTATCTATAGTGTTTCCTGAATGCTGTAGAATTAATCTATAGCATTCATCTCACTACAAGAAATTACATTTTACCAACATATTTTAGCAACATAGGATCTTTTATGTCTCTAAAAGCTATTTTTTTATATGTATTGGCGACATGAGTTCTAGTATGTCCCAGAATATACATAAATTCTTTTGGAGGGAAACGAAATACGAGTTCCGCCAAATATCTTCTACATATTGCGACATCCGCATGTCACAGAAAGACACTATATGTTCCGTGACAAGTGGTACCACTACAACAAAAATGATTATTGACGACACTTTATGGACGACACTTCTTAAATAAGTGTCACTAAAATAAAAATTGACGACATCTTACTAAAACATGTCATGATAACGAGATATTTATCATCATTTATGACATTTTTAAAAATGTCTTAGATATAAATTCAACGACACTATTAAAATGTCATATAATATAAAATAGTAAAGACGACATTTTTATAGTGTCATGGCGAAAATTATTTTCCCCCCAATTTTTTTTATTTTGGCGCCCAGCACCTCTCATACCGGTTTTAAAGTGTTTTCCCCTTCCTCCTTTGCCACTCACACATAAAGACTCTCTTTTTCCTTTCTCTCTCTCTCTCTCCCTTTCCTCTTCTTAAAGACGATTATTGGAAACATCGAACATGATCAACTCAGGCAGCGGCGCCGAAAAATTCGGTAGCTCTTCGTCGAACTCATTTGTTGGCCAGCCTGTCCTTCAAAAGCCTCGTCGTACCGGCCAACGACTCGGTACCGGGGTGGGAACCTGTTCGTAGAGAGGTTTGCTTGTATCATAAATTGTTTATACTCATGTCATGGTAAAACCTAACAAAAATAAGAGATTGATTTGAATTTCCATATTGTTAGTTATCATCCCTATTAGCTTTTCAGAAGACAAATTCTTGCTAGTTTCTTTCACAGCAAAACTAATGAGCTCAGTGTGGACGAATTCACTATTGATTTCTTGTAAGTTCTTGAAAGGTTTGGTTGTATCATAAATAGCAGATGATTTGGATTAAAAAGTAGGATTTTAGGGTATTTCGATTCAGAAATTGGGTGATTTTTTAGGATTTTGTTTGATTTTGCGGCTTGATCCATTCGGGAAATCCGATCGTTGGCACTTGCGCATTCAATTTTGGGATGTGTTGATGGATTTGTTCTTTTTCAGAATATTTTTGGAGAGGAGCCGAGACATGAAGGAGAATTTGGTTCAGCAAGTTCGTCCTCCATGTCTTGCTCTTTCTCCCAATTTAACCCTAGAAAACTCTGCTACGGTTCATGAATCGAGCGGGCTTCAGCTGAGTTTGCGCCTAATTTGGACAGTCAGTCCTACGAAAACTTCGTTTTCGATCATCAAGTCAACGGGGTGAGTCCAACTTTTGACTGCGATCCTAGAGCCATGCACACCAACATCTCGTTCCTGGAGCAAAAGATCCACCAGGTTCAGGAGATCGTCTAGTCGATTGTTGTACGCGAGGGTCAGCTCTCGGCCCGCCCCAACGAGCTGGCTACCCAGCAGTAGCTCGTAACGGCCGACCTAACGTGCATCATAATTCAGTTGATC
This sequence comes from Iris pallida, assembly GCA_029216955.1. NCBI lineage: Eukaryota > Viridiplantae > Streptophyta > Magnoliopsida > Asparagales > Iridaceae > Iris > Iris pallida. The sequence goes on from JANAVB010003000.1 coordinate 3,175,883, forward strand.
TCTACTACTGGCAGCCTTCTCTCGTCTGTCAAGGACGCGCTCCTGTCGGTCAATCGTTCTGTCGGACAACAGTTGGGAAGCATCATCAGTTTTGCTATTAGTTTGCGCTTGGACACTACTGTATGTGCTCAAGGTATCAATATGGTTCTCTGATTGTTTTCGTTGCATATATATTTTATCAGGGGAACCATTTATGACAACTCTTCTATGTTCTATCTATTTTCATGTATGCCTATTGTCTGTTAATGCCAAATAAATGTGTTCATCATGTTATCATATCTAGAATTTTTTGTTCATTTACAAACCATAAATCTTTATTTCCTTTTCCATTAAGTGATGAACTTTTGACTTTGATTGCCTTCATTATTTGTTACATCAGTTTAGATAATTGGTATGCTAATGAATGAAATATATTATGAGATGTCCATGTATCTTGGGAAGTTCATGTGCTTCATTGCTTTGTAAGAGTTGACTGAATAGCTAGAATGAGTTAGAAGAGTGTGCACCCTGACTTTTGTAAGTAGAAAAATCAGATGCTTGCATTGATGGATACATAAATGTTGGTATATATTGGAATTTGCATTTTTTCCAATTGTCCCCATCTTTGTTTACAGACATTTGTTCAAATGTAAGCTCTAATATTATAACACTGCAATATGTTGCAGTTTAAATTATTCTTTTTGATTTTTTTTTGCCAATTCATGTAGAAATGAAGCCGCATGTGTATATGATCATGATTCATTTTCTTTTCCTTTCCTCATTTTCTTAGCTTCTTTCTCTCTTAGATGATCTATCTTGAAAATTTTATCGATTGTCTAAATTTTTTTTGATTATAGAACTGCACATGATATGTTTTCTTAAGCTCTTCTATATTCATAAACTGAATTTCATGATGTAATCTACACATCACCAGCATAGAAATTACCTCTTTCTTACATAAATCTTGTAAAGTGCCATAACTAATTTATTATTTAAATATTCATTTGATTAACTCAATACAACTTGTGTCCATCATGCCCTTATTGTGAGTTAGTGACTGGGCCACGTTCAAGGACTTCTAATATTTACTTTGGTTTGTAGGGTCTTATAACAAAAGAAAGAATGTTGATCCAACAGTTGCTCCTTATGCTAGAGCTCAAGGAGAGGTTGAAGGACTTTGTGAGGGTGCAACTCCTTGATGTGGTAAGTCGTTCACGAACGCTGTGATTTTTCAGCTGTGATTTTTCATTATGTAGTTAAGTTTTAATTAGTTTTAGTGTAAAGTATCTTAACTTTTACAGCTATGATTTTTCAACTAGATATCTACATTTTCTAAATTTCTTACTAGACACAACGCAATGAGTCTAATGGTCAAACATATGCATCAGGTTAAAAAAGCCTCGTGTGCTTTTAGGATTGTCTGGAGTTGGCGATGTCTTCAATGAGCAGGTAAGCTGACCATATAAGAATCCAAAATACCTTTTATGCTTCTGTATATAACATGAATGGAACTGAATTCAACATTGTCTTTGGCTATTGACGAGCATCTCCTTAGAGAATATAACCTCATACATAGCGACGGAAGGATCCCGATTTGCTAGAACACTTTTCCTTCTGTTTATGATTTGTACTGCGAGTTTTTTTGTTAACTTTCTTTGCAGAACCTGTTTGCTTTTTCGACTTCAGTAAAATCTGGTCTCATTTTTGAATATATATGCCTTGGGACATTGTGAAATATTCACTATTGCTGATTATTTACAATTTTTGTTATCAGCCACCTGTAAATTGGATTAACCAAGTGGATTACAATGTCTATTAGTCATCACATAATCTGAATCTAAAGCAATGAACATACAACAATATTTTTTTTCCAACTTGTCTAAGAAGGATCGAGAGTAGAAGAAAGAGGTGCTATTGATATGGAATTGACTATTGTCAGTTTAGGATTCTCCATCTACTGCACCAATATTTCCTTAATTTTGTGAAAACAATATCTATAACTAGTTGCTTGGTTAGGGACCATGCTCATTGTAGATGAGCATCAATGGTGAGGCAACAAATGCAACAAATATAAATGTTTATGGAATACATTGATACATGATCTTGTGTGAACTTATTTTTTATATAATAATGCTAATGTGTTTTCTTCTCAATTTTGTGTAGGTTGACGTGTACATTTTTTATGGTTGTGGATATAAGCTAGAAGGAAAGAGTCGATCGAGCTACATTTTGTCCTAAAGATATTTTGTATGGAAATAGAATAGTTTAGTTGAATTTTGGACTAACATTAGGTTACAACATTTTGTACATCTTAGATTCTCTTTACATGAAAATTTTATTTTGGACTACTATTTCGATTACTTTAGGCGTACAACAACTTTTTGTACATCTTGAATGTTTTAATGAAAATGTATGAATTTATTTATTTTGGTAAACCTTTTCTATATCTTGATTGATCGAAATGGAAGTTGCGATTGAAATTGTTGAAATCAAAATTGCGGTTCAACATGAATTTTTATGATGCACAGGTTAATTGTATATGATACAAACAGGTTATTCAGATATGAAATTTTTTAGCATATTTATGGCACTCAAAATGCTATAAAAATTGCCAGCATTCAGAAACGCTATAATAAATCAACAGCATTAAAGAACGCTATGCACCATCTACAACATTCATGAACGCTATTATTCATCAATAACATTCAAGAATGCTATAGACCATACACAACATTCATGAACGCTATAATCTATCTACAGCATTCATGAATGCTATAAACCATCCACGGCATTCATGAACGCTATAATCCATCTACAGCATTCATGAACGCTATAATCCATCTACAGCATTCAAGAACGCTATAATGTTATAGCGTTCACATGTCTTGACATACTATAGCGTGGGCAATTATAGCGGACAGAATATGCTATAGAAGGCTTTCTATAGCATTTTGCGCATGCTATTGTAGGCCATATTTGTTGTAGCTGCACTCATTGTGGAAAGCCATGACATATAGTATCAGAGTGTCGCAGAGCACATGGATTGTGTTTGGCTTAGGCGGCACCGGACCACAAGATAGGGTCCTGTTCGAATAGAGCCAGTTCATCGTCATCAAACCTAACCAGTCCATCGGTTAGGGGTCCAGCAGCAGTGCAGCAGCAGTACCAGTCTCCGAGGCCATTGCCGCCTCAGGCTCAGCAGTATGCCCAAGCTCAGATTCAGAACAGGCAGAGAGGTCACCAGCAGAGGGGACCAGCACTAAGAGGACAAGGTCAGGCTATGGCTCTGACAGCATAAAAAGAATTGGCATCAAGTGCGGTGGTGCAGGTACCATTCTCGTCAACTCTTTTCCAGCATTAGTATTATTTGATTCGGGTGCATCGTATTCATTTATGTCTGCACGATTCACAACATGGATAGGACTGGAGCCCGATCATTGTTAGTAAGGCTCAATATACTTACTTGTAATGGTCTTGTGGGAGTAGATAAAGTCTTTTCCTCGTGTCGAATCGTAGTTAGCGGTAGAGAGTTCTCCGCAAGATTGAGAATTCTCGATGGCCGATTATGATGTGGTTGAAGGATCAACACGCAAGAATAGACTACCATATTGGCAGGATTATTTTTGGTATTCCTGGCGAAGAAGAGTTTTTGTTTTCCAAAGGCGAAGTAGAACCTTCTCCACCAGTCTTCAGGATGGCAGTAGCAGAAGTAGTTTAATTTCCTGGAATAGTAGAAGAGTTCCCTGATGTATTTCCCGAAGAGCTTCCAGGCATGCCTCCAGAGAGAAAGAGAGAGAGATAGAGTTCACCATTGATTTGATTCCAGGGACGGCACCAGTATCAGAGAGTCTACATAATGGCATCTTCAGAGTTAGAGATCTTGTACAAGATGATTGAAGAACTCAGAACCAAGGGATTCATTCGTGCTAGTGGATCACCTTGGGGAGCCCCAATAATTCTTGTGAAAAAGAATGATGGTACGTCAAGATTATGTATTGATTATCATACCTTGAATTATGTAACAATCAAGAACAGATATCTCCTACCAAGGATAGATGATTTATTTGATCAACTCAGTGGGACAGCAGTATTTTCAAAGATTGACTTACGGTCAGGGTACCATCAGATCAGAGTCAGAGAGCAAGACATCCTGAAGACAGCATTCAGATCCAGATATGGGCATTGAAAGTTTCTTGTTATGCCATTTGGAGAGACCAATGCGCCAGCCGTATTCATGGACCTCATGAATCGTATCTTCACGCCCTATTTGGACCAGTTCGTGATAGTGTTTATAGATGACATCTTAGTCTATAGCAAGAATGAAGAAGAGCATGACCAGCATCTTCGTATAGTTCTTCAGATTCTCAGAGAGCACCAGTTGTACACGAAGTTCAGTAAGTACGAATTTTGGCTTGATCGCATTTCGTACTTAGGTCACATCATCACCAGAGGTGGAGTGGAAGTGGACCCCCAGAAGATAGTGGCTATAGAGACATGACCCGCAAGGATGTGCAGTTTGCTTGGACAATAGAGTGTCAGAGTTTATTTGAGAAGTCGAAGCAAAGATTGATGACGGCCCCCATTCTCACGCTTCCAGATGGGACGAAAGGATTTTCAGTTTATTATGACGCTTCTGATAGAGAATTGGGATGTGACTTGATGCAACATGGCAAGGTAGTAGCTTATGCATCACGTCAGCTTTGTGATCATGAGAGGAATTACCCAACCCACGACTTAGAGTTAGCATCGGTAGTTTTCGTACTTAAGTTGTGGAGGCATTATTTGTACGGAGATCGGATGAAGATTTTCACCGACGACAAGAGTCTTAAGTATGTGTTTACTCAGAAGGACCTTAACATGCATCAGAGAAGATGGCTAAAGTTATTAGTGGATTATAACATCAACCTGCAGTATCATCCTGGAAAGGCCAACATAGTTTTAGTTGCATTGAGTAGAAGAACAGGAGCTTATTTTCTAACAGCACAGCCAGAGTTATTAGCAGATATTCAGAAGATGAGAATAGAAGTAGTTCTTTCTACTAATGTGGCATTGATGGCTGGTATGCAAGCTCAGTCCAGTATAGTCGAGAGAATTAAGTTAGCTCAGTTAACGAATTCTAAGCTTCAGCGGCTTAGGACAGAATGTGTAGCAGGACAGCGAGCAGAGTTATGTATTCATAAGGACGATACATTTTGACATGGAAGGCGTCTTTGTGTACCCAGTAGTAATATCAGGCGAAAGATCATGGCAGAGGCTCACAGTTTACAATATTCGATTCATCCTGGCGGTACGAAGATGTATCATAATATCCGTCAACATTTTTGGTGGAATGGCATGAAGAGGTAGATAGCCCAGTTTATCTTTCGTTGTTTAGTTTGCCAACGAGTTAAGGTTGAACATCAAAGACCAGCTGGACTTCTTCAACCTTTATCGATCTCAGAATGGAAATGGAAGCACATTACTATGGATTTTGTAACTGGGTTACCTAAATCTCCAGCTGGAAGAGATACTATCTGGTTTATAATTGACAGACTCACCAAGTAGCCCATTTTCTTCCTTTCAGGATTGGTCAGTCGACGGATCAGCTGGCAGAGATGTACCTCAGACAGATAGTCAGATTGTATGGAGTGCCAATCAGTATTGTATCGGACAGAGATTCAAGATTTATGTCATACTTTTTGCGGAGTCTTCAAAAGAGTTTGGGGACTCGTCTCAAGTTCAGTTCAGCTTATTATCCGCAGAAAAATGGTCAGTCAGAGCGCACGATCCAGACCCTTAAAGATATGTTGCGGTCTTATACACTTGACTTTGGTGGTTCATGGGAAGATCACCTGTATCTCGGGGAGTTCCCCTATAATAATAGTTTCCAGGCCAGTATCCAGATGACACCCTTTGAGACCTTGTACAGCAGAAAGTGCAGATCCCCGTTAGCATGGGATGACGTCGACGAGAGACAGATGCTTGGTCCATAGATGATTACACAGACTATTGAGGTGGTCAGATAAGTCAGAGATCATCTTCGAGTTGTGCAAGATCGCCAGCGTCATTGGGCCGATTCTCATCGGCGTCTCCTTGAATTTTCTATCGGAGACCATGTATTCCTTAGGATCTCGCATACCTATGGCGTCATTCGATTCGGCGTGCGGAAAAAGCTTAGTCCTAGGTATATAGGGCCGTTTGATATTCTTGAGCGAGTAGGTGATGTGTCCTATCGTCTCGCTCTCCCGCCATCGTTACGTGAGGTACATGATGTCTTCCATGTATCCCAATTGTGATGGTATATTTTGGACTGAGCCATATCCTTGATCATTCAGAATTGGTTGTTGGTACCAACCTTTCGTATGAGGGAAGGCCCGTATCCATATTGGACCAAAGGGAGAAGATGCTCAAGAACAAGACTATTAAGTTAGTCCGTGTTACTTGGGGTCATCACTTTTTGGGTTTTGATCTATTGAAACTTGGTATTTTAGAAAACTAGTTGCTTCATGTTGTAGGAAATCTCGTTCTACCCAATTTTGAACTTTAAAAAGTTAGATTTCGATTTATTTTGAGGGAGTTATGGACTTTTGAAGTTCATGGGTTCAACCAAGCATTTTTATGCTGGTTGGAGAAGATGAACAGTGTTTACGCGTGCTTTTTAGCGCCGCACCATCTAGGTTACGTGGGTTCTGGTGCAACCTTGCTTTTGGGTTCTGGCGCAACCTGGCTCCTGGGTTCTGGCGCAACCTGGCTCCTGGGTTCTGGCACAACCTGGCTTGGCACAACCTAGCGTGCACAATCTAGCTTGGCACAACCTAGCGTGCACAACTTGAATTGGCACAACCTAGCTTGGCACAACCTAGCATGCACAATCTGACTTGGCACAACCTAGCTTGGCACAACCTAGCGTGCACAACCTGACTTGGCATAACCTGGCTTGGCGCACTCTTGACAAGTAACAAGTAAACTTGATATAACATGTATAATCTTGATAGTGGCCCGTCGAGGCGCACTCCTGACCAGCAATCTTGACAAGTAACCTGACATGACATAATAATCTTGAACGTTGTTGCGACAACTACCCAGACTTGCTAAGTAACTCTTGTCTTGACACCGTGGTTAATTTTTTTGATCGTGCATGTACAAGCTACCTGTCTCGTCTTGCATCATGTCTAGGACATGGATTCCTGATTACTACGGTCAGGGATTCATACTGAATCTGACCAGGATAATAACTAGATTAATCAAGTAGTTCATAAAGAGATTTCCCAGCTACAGGCAGTCCCGTTATCTAGGCGCTTAAACTGGAAGTCTACCGTCGAGTAGGGCATATTTTTAGCACACTGTCATGTGTTGCACCCCCAAGTCACCTAATCCAACTCTCTTAACTTGCAACTGGATAACCTGGATTAAGTCTGCAGGGCTTGTGGCTGTTGGAACCTCTCATTGCATCTTATTAGTAATTAGACTTGTGATAACCCTAGTTAATTAAAGTATCAAGCCGTACTTGTTGCTTGGCCGTGATTGATGGATGGAGTCCAGTCTAGTCTTGTCTAGACAATGCATCTATTATATAAGTACACCTATATTTACGACACTGCATCTATTATATAAGTACATATAGGTACCAAATTCTCACGTAAATATATTACAATTATAATAAAATAATATATTTAACTTCTAGAAATTATCTATAAATACATATATATTACTATAATTATATTTTCAATAGGGGAACCCTTTCACAGGAGGTCTTATGTCAATGCCACGTATGACTTTCTCAATTCGACCCATTAATTTAGTCCCAAAATAATGATTAAATAAAATTAATAAATTCTTATTAGTTAAAATAGTATTTATAATGTTAAACCTTGCACAACATAAAGCTTAATATGGATTCATGGAGTTTTGACACTTTTGGACACAAGGAAAACAAAATTTTTCAGAGTTCGGTGACACGACAAATGTCAAAAATTTTTAAAAATAGCAAACGGATGCGAAACCTAACTTTCAGTTATGCGTCAGAAAGGTATCGACGTCTAGATTCTTAATAAAAATATAAAAAGGTTAGAAACTGAACTTAGATAAGCAAAAAGTACTCCGCAACAGAATTTATTGTGAGCACCCTGAATTTCGGGCTGTTTATTTTATTTTATTTTTTGATTGATTGGTTTGATAAATAATTTATTCTGTATTTTTCCTTAAGTGTACTTTTCATGCCATTGATATTTGGAGTATCAGGGATGTTCAACTCTGGAAATCTTTTTCACGAGTTTTGGGGTGGACACGATTACCTTTATGACGGTATATAGTGTCCCATCCAAACTTGTTCTCTTGTGCTCTTTCTGCTTTGCTGAACTTCGGGTCGGTTTAGACCATTTGATTGATATTTATTTTCCCACTCTTTTCCTTGATCCTTTTCAGCGCGTTACCATGACTTTTAAATTGGGAGCGCAAGACCAGTCAGTTTCTTGAAACCAACTCCTCATTGATGATCTACTCGAGACGCTCGTCACCCATGACCTTCGTGTCCCACTCAGACACGTCATTTTGTGCTCCATTTGATTCACACAACTTTCTCGACACGTGACCCGATTTTAATTCACTCTACGGCGTCACATTCATTTTCCAACTTGATTTGTGGATCCCCTGTCGACCAAAACCTGTCGGCCCCAACTATGGACATGGCCCACTTTGAGCCTACTATCCGTCCGCCACTTGTGTCCCATTTATTGGAATCCCCATGTGCTACTTATTTCTCTATGATCATCGACGCCTATTTTTTTTAATTCAATTTTTGCACAATGTCCAGTTTTGATCCAATCCGGCTCCACCGAGTCCAGTCCAGCTCCATGGTTTTCTCCATCGGGACACCCTCATATTTATTGCCCAAAAATATCAAGTACTTATTTTATCTATTTTTTAATATTTAATGGAAAAATCTCCATTGATTTTAATTCCCATTGGAATGATCCAATTCTCCATTTAATCTCCACCCTTGGATCTCCCTACATTAATCATCACCATCCATTCTCCCCAACACCCATAGCAGCATGGTGCTGCCGGCCCAAAATTCTAGGGGAGAACAACTTTTTTTCCTACACTCTCTCTCTTTCATTAAATCTTGTCCTATTCTCTCTCTCCTTATCCATTCATTCAAACCAATACTACAACAAAAACTTCAACAGCATTAACTCAAACCCACCCGAGCCATGCACCACCCGACCTTCTCGACCACCATGGCCGGACCACCCCCGGCCATCGCCGTCGGCCATGGAGCCACCCTCCATCTCCAACTTCTCCTTCCTCCTAAGCAAACATCATCACCACCATCATAAGCAACCCCCTCCACCTTCACTCACAGCCCGACCCCATGGTCAGCCGACCCCCCCTCACGTCGGCCACCCCCTGGCCGTTGGCCATGGCCGACGTTGATCTCCTCCCTCTCCTCCTCGATCTCCTCCTCCTCCATCACTCCACCATTTTTGCCACCATCACCACCATTTCCGCCACCATCACCACCACTTCACCGCCGCCACCACCTTAAACCGCCATGGCCACCTCCAGTCGACCTCGCCGTAGGCCGCGCGCAGCGTCACTAGCTCCACGCGCCACTGTCAGCGCAAGTGACAGCAGACCTACGCGCCAGGCGCGCGCGCGAACGGCACGTCGCGTCGCCGCTGGCCGCACACCGGCGTGGCCGACCTCGCCGTGGGTGCCCCCCCCATGGGCGAGCTCTGGTGGACAGCTCCCTGACGGCCACCGTCCTCCGGGACGCGCCGTCGAGGCGATTCGTGCGTTTTGAACGACGTCCAGTCGTGACGCGCGCGAAATCACGTTCATTTTGGCGCTCCGTCGCAGCAACTTCGCACACGTTTTCCCGGAGATCCGACCGTTGGATCGGCGATTTCTTCGCTCCATCACAATCTCGGTATATCCACCTTCGCTCGTGTCAAGTTTCGTCCGTTAATTTTATCGTTTGATACATGAAAACCGGCCACCAAGTTGACCGTTTAAATTATATTAAATTTGGACAGTTTTGCGGGGCCAACTTCGTCAGCTTGTATCTCCTCCACCGCAGCTCCGTTTGGCGTGCTACTAGTTCCGGTGCGAAGCTGGTATAACCCTCTTGCTACCCCTTCAGTTTCGTTTCATTGTGAGCTTGTTTGATTGGTTGAATTCGACGCCAAAGTTGGCCGTCCGAATTCGTAATTTTTAACTTGTAAAATTTTATTTTTGAACACGGGACTCCAGATTTCATTTCTGACACCACCATTAGACTTGTGGCATCATTCTGGCATGTTTTCATATAAAATTTGTTAGATTTGGAGAACGTGGGCCCGGACACGCATTTCGGTACAAAGCGGGTCCCACATTCTGGGTCAACGGGACTTTTCGATGTCGGCTCATCGGAATCCAATTCCGGATATACCAATGAGTTCGTATCGTCATTCTGGACTCGTTGACATATAATTTGCTAGGTTTTGGTGGACATTGGATCGGGCACGTATTTCGGTGCAAGTCAGATACCAATATCCGAGCCAACGGATCATTTTGAGATCGGCTCATCGGAATCCAATTCCGGATATACCGTTGAGTTCGTATCATCATTCTGGACTCGTTGACAGGTAGTTTGCTGAGGTTTGAGGACTTTGGCTCCGGCACGCATTTCCGTACAAACCGAAATCCCAAGTTCTGGTCAACGGGCCAAATTGAGATCGGGTCAACAGAATCCAATTCTGGAGATACCTTTGGGTTCGTATCGACATTCTGGTTTCGTGGACATATAATTTGTTATATTTTGTAGACTTAATTTCTTGCACGTTTTTCGGTGCAAAACGGCTCCGACACGGACACCGTTTTGACCCGAAATTACCTTTTTGCCTTTGTATCCAAATTGGATCGTTGGGTAGGCTATCCTAGCTAATTTGACCATTCTGGACACGTTGGCGATGTTCATTTCATCGTCCGACAATGTTTGTTGATAATTTCTCTAAGTTTAACCTTTTTATAATTAATTAATAATTAATTCATATAATGTTCGTATTTCGAGATTAGTACAACAAAACTGAGATCAGCCAATTCCAGTGATCTCACATCGCTGAAATTGACAAGTTGGACACGTGAATCACTATAATAAGATTATCAACCTTACCGATAATCTCCTTATCTCGATTTGCGTGTCGTAAGTTTCGACGTACAAATAACGAAGTACACTTTATATTAGACTAGAATTGACCCTGTTTGACCAGAGTTGACCAGTTGACCCAAAGTCAATTGTAAGTCAACACTTGACCTAGTTTGACTAGATTATTGACCGGAGTCGACCTAGAGTTGTTTTGACTTAGAAGAACCTAGAATAATGTAGATTAATTATAGAGATTCATTTATTACGACTTGAACACCTTGTAACCTGTGTTGCTTTAAATAGGACTCTGTGGCTTCAGTGGGACCCTCCTTTACTTATCAGCTGTTCAGGTTATCGAGGCGAGTACATTCTCTGATCATTTCATATCTTGCTTAGAATTATTTCCTGCAGTAGATTACTTTACTTGTACTGTCACGTTGGTCACACGGATTGGTACTATATAGATCCCTTCTTGAGATGTTATCCTTAGGGAGCATCGGGTACTCTATGTTTGTGCGTTTCACTTACATGGCGTATCACTATGCTTCGTTGATTCTTTGATCACTTGTGACATATACTCTTATGATCACAGAGTCATCCTGGAATCCCTATCCCATTTATGGGTCTACTATGTATTACCTTCGGGGTCCATTACCTTCGGGGTCTGAACATAGTATCATAACATAACCTGGCTGGATCCTTGTGTATTGATTGGGGGGACGGGGGAGTAGAAGTGGACATGTGAATAATACACCAGTAGTATCTTCATTGAATCATTCCGTAGTGTCTTCATTGAATCATCCCAGGCCATTTACATGTTCATGTTGTACTCTGACTCACTAGTCACTGCTAGTTCTCTATGTATAGTAGATATTTTTATTACAGTTCTCTCTCTGTTTTTATACTGCACTTCTTTCAGTACTTGTATCCTACTTTACTGCATGTTCATATTTTCTAACCTGCTATGAATTATTGAGATGTACTGTGCTCGCTCCAGTCCTGACTGGACCTGTTGATAAATTTTACAGATAGCCTGGAGGTGCCTGCTAGCCTAGAGGAGACACATTAGAGGTTGTTTAGGTAGTTATTTCATTTTTGTATGGAGTTGTATTTACTTTATGGATTACTGTATCTTTATTTGAGTTTTGAGATGTACTTCCGGGTTCATGTATCTTAGACACTTAGACTTCTATCTCCTGTATTTATTTTGGATTTCATGTTTTATCTATCCTTATCATACTCTACCTTAGATGTGATTGAATTTGTATCTGCTATGTCACCCCCATTCGGGGAGTATAAACTGCTTAGCTTTATATTGTTAGATGTTGTGACCTAGGACAACGTTCTACCGTCGGCACTGCGGCGTAGGCTGGGCGTCGTTACGTTCTCGTGCCCTAACTCTAGGGTGCGGGTCGTGACATTTATTGGTTCTGGACACCCTGTCGTAGAATCGACGCCACGGGCAAACCGCTTGGAACTAGGGGATCTGGCGATCAAAGGTTGGAGTAGACACACAAAGGTAATCTAAAATTTGGTTTGAATTGAAACGGATGGGAAAAAGTTGATGAAATATCATCTACAAATTTACTAACCCGCTATGACGTTTCAAACTTCGATTCGACGGAGTTTCGGCCCAAGTCGCGCGTCGTGCACCTCTCTAACGGCCGTAAGGTTGCTCTTGCAGTTGGTAGAGTGGAAGAACATGTTGAGAGGGTCGTGTGAGTGGTGGTGATGGCACAAAAGTTGAGGAAAATTTGGGGTTTTAAGAAGGGGGTCGGCTATGGGGGTCGGCCTTGGAGTGGTGGCCGCTAGGTTTGGGGGGTTTATAGAGTAGTGGACAGTTATGAGAAAGGGGGATGGTTAGGGTTTGATAGGTATATATATTATTAGGGCATGGGCTTTGGTTTGATCTAATTTGGATATGATTTGGTCCTCCAAATCATACTATTATTAATAGGTTTCCTATTTTAGTTAGATGTTTGACCAAGCCAAATATAAAAGAGAATATTGCATATGGCTGCAATTAAACCTCTAAAATTCCCTTAAATATATGTATACACTACTAAAATATGCTATATTAGCGACGCATTTTAGCGACGGAATGAAATTACGTCGCTAGATATGTAATATAGCGACTCCTATCTACAAACATCGCAAAACGTCGCTGAATAGCGACGTCTAGCGACATTAGGTATATTACGCCGCTGAATAGCGACGTTCAGCGACATATTATTAAAATATGTCGCCATATATTAAAATATTTTGCCATATATTAAAATATTTGTGACGTTTAGCGACGTCTACTATTGGCGTCGCTAACTTTTTTTACTTAGGGTACGCTGCTTCCTTTTTCCCCTCACACGAAAATTAGAAATTTCGATCTAAAATTCCCCCCTCTCCGGCGACTCCCTCCCCTCCCCCCCCCCCCCGGCGACTCCGTCCACCTCCGGCGACCCCTACCCCCCTCCCCCCCGTCGAGCTCCTCCTCCTCGAGCTCCTCCTCCCCCAATCCGAGCTACTCCTCCTCTTCCTCAGGTATAAACCCTAACCTAACTCCTCTCCCTCCTCCTCCTCCTCCTCCTCCTCCTCCTCCTCCTCCCACGGACACACACACGCACACGGACACACACACACGGACACACACACACACACACACGGACACACGCACACGTCCACCGATGATGTTTGACAGCATGTTGAGTGTAGACTTGTAGGAAAAATCAACAACAATATTGAGTTAGGTTTACTTTTCTCGTTTGGTTTGTCGAATTATCGGATTGGGAAAGAAAAATAATTACTTTTCTATGTTTGGGTGTCAAAAGAATTGAGGAGTAAAGAAAAATAATTTTCAATGGAAAAAAATTAGGGAGGAAAGTAATTACAACCATTCAAGTAAGGAATCACTTTTCCAAATTGAAGCACACTTTTCTTTTCAAATTCATTGACATTTTTAAATATCAATAAAAAATTAATAAAAATTGTAATTTTTTAAAAGAAATAAAATGTCGAGGAATTGATTTTCTTCCTTTTCCGTTACTCGAACCAAACAAGGCCCGGGAGAGAGTTTAAAAAGAAAGAAAAAAATGTTACATCAATCTCAAAACAAAGCATAAATATTTTGTTATGATTGCTATTTTCATAAAAGTCTCGTTTGATATTCAAATTCTAAAATATGAATGACTTTTACTTTGAATTTGCGAACCAATCGTGACCAAATAATATGCAGCATGACTAGGCCACTTAAGATCCTAACCAAAAAAGAGAGGAGATTGATGCGGACCATAGTCTTTTTGTTTGCATAGGGTTTTTAACTATGTATAGGTTTCTAAAACAGGTGACTGACTGGTGACTGACCGTGCATAGGTTTCTAAAACAGGTGACTGACTGACTGTGCATAGGGTTAGAAATGAGTCTTTAACTATGTATAGGTTTCTAAAACAGGTGACTGACTGTGCATAGGGTTAGAAATGGTTAACTTGATGAGTAAAATGGTGTGGAAGTACATGGGTATTCGACCAATGGAAACTGATATCAGTTGGTATCAGTTGATAGGTAAAGGGGGAAATTTTAGAATCAAGTATCTGTTAACCTTTCCTATCTTGGTATCAAATATCTGATATGAAGAGGATATGATATCAAGTCGAGTAGAGGAATTGGCTTGGAGCATAGGCTAATAGGTCATGTACACTACTCATGTACACTACCCTGTAGGCAGTGAGCTCAGGTAGGCAAAGCTATGCCCCGCCCGAGTTGCACCCCTACACACGGTTACCATGTCTCTCTACTGTAATATACAGTAGGAAGTTCGGACACTGCAAATATCGATATTTCTTCCATGTCTATGTCTAGTGAAGGATAATTGCCTAGACTTAGTCAACTTCACCCAGTTTGACTAGTTTGTCCAAGATATTGACTTAGTCAACTCAACTTCACCCAGTTTGACTAGTTACTGTGCTGAACATGTGTGTCCATCTTTGCAAAATTATTTTCAAATAGATATGAATTACTACTTGCGGAATCGTTCATGGATGTACAATCGTCGTCCGGATGATATGAGTGGTGTGCGGGATGAATACATAGCGGGAGTAGAGCAGTTTCGACAGTTTGCTAAGGCGTTCCCTCAGTACATGGACGGCACCAAAATTAAGTGTCCATATGTGAAATGTCATAACGTGAAATATTATCCAGAAGTGGAAGTGACATATCATTTGTACTCGAGGGGTTTCACGCCTAATTACTATCAGTGGACCGCACACGGAGAACTTGTGTCTTTAGCATCAGAGCCGGAGCCTTATGTTGAGCCGTATATGCATGCAGAACCTAATTTTGTTTCAGATAATCATGCATACGACGACGGATACGTGAACATGGTTTTCGACGCTGCGGGACCTAGTTTCGTTCATGATGCAGTTGAGGAGGCACCGAATGTCGATACTGCAAAGTTCATGGAGTTGCTGGAGAATGCAAGGACTCCATTGTATCCTGGTTGTGAGGATCATTCACCGTTGGAGGTGGTTACAAGACTGTTGAGCATTAAGTCAGATTTTAACATGTTGCAAGAATGCTACAACCGAGTATTGGAGTTGATTATAGAGATCTTGTCGGCGGGTGCTAAGTTACCTAAAAACTTCTATCGGTCTAAGAGGATGGTGAGATCGCTCTGGATGGGATACGAGAAAATCGATTCTTGTCGCAATAGGTGCATGCTGTACTACAAAGACGACAAGGACGCAGATGTGTGCAGATTTTGTGATGCTGATCGCTATAAGACAACTAGTACATGAAGGTCTATCGGTGCAAGAAGATCGACCGATTCAATGCACTACTTGCCTTTAACGCGCGGTTGCAAAGATTATTTATGGTAAAAGAGACGGCCGAAAATATGAGTTGGCACATGCGAGAACAGATTGAAGGAGTGTTGGATCACCCATCCGATGGAGAAGCGTGGAAGCACTTTGATCGAGTGTATCCTAATTTTGCTTCAGATCCACGTAATGTCAGGTTGGGGCTATCTTCTGACGGTTTTACTCCTTTTGATCTTTCGGGATCCCAATATTCGTGTTGGCCTGTGATTGTCACTCCGTATAATCTACCGTCTTGGATGTGCATGAAGACTCAGTACATGTTTCTAACCGTTATAATTCTTGGTCCGAACAATCCCAAGAGGAACATTGATGTGTACTTACAGCCTTTGATAGATGAGTTGAATCAGTTATGGAAAGTAGGCGCTAACACGTACGATGTTTTCAGGAAGCAGAATTTTCAGATGAAGGCAACCCTTATGTGGACCATCAACGACTTTCCAGCCTATGGAATACTATCTGGATGGAGCACTCATGGCCGTCTCTCATGTCCGTATTGCATGGACCGTAGTAAGGCTTTCCGCTTGAAATACGGAGGAAAACCGTACTTTTTTTATTGTCATCGGCAATTTCTGCCAAAAGATCATCCGTTGAGAAGGAACATGAATACATTCCGTACCAGCATTGTAGAGAAGGGTGATCCACCGCCAAGGTGGTACGGAGCCACAATATGAATGGAGGTTAAAGATTTTCCAAGTACTATCGAAGATCCTACAACTGGATACAAGTGCGATGGATTTGGTAGAGATCATAACTGGACAAAGAGGAGCATATTCTGGGATCTGCCATACTGGAGTACCAATCTGATCAGACATAATCTTGATATCATGCATATTGAGAAGAATGTGTTTAATAACATAATTAATACTGTGATGGACGTAAAGGGAAAAATAAAAGACAATCCCAAGGCCAGGTTGGACTTAGAAGAAATATACAAAGGCCCTGTGCTGCATTTGATAGAGAAGAATGGAAAACAGTTCCTGCCGAAGTCAATTTTCTTGCTGGACAAGGAGGATAAAGTGAGACTTTGTCGGTGGATCCAGGGCCTAAAATTTTTAGACAAATATGTGTCAAATCTGAGAAGATGTGTCAATCCGAAGGAAAACAAATTGATGGGTATGAAGAGCCACGACTGTCACGTATTCATGGAGAGGTTAATTTTGATTGCATTTCAGGAATTCTTACCGCAGGCAGTTTGGGATCCATTGACGGAGCTTAGCATATTCTTCAGGGATCTTTGTTCTAAGAAATTGCTCTTTGATCGTCTAGAAAAGCAAGAGAAGGACATTGCGATAACACTGTGCAAGCTAGAGAGGGTGTTTCCTCCTGGATTCTTCAACTCTATGGAGCATTTGCTGATTCATCTATCCTATGAGGCACGTGTTGGTGGACCCATCGAATATCGATGGATGTACCCGTTCGAGCGACATTTAAATCACCTAAAAAGAAAGGTAAAAAATAAGGCACGGGTCGAGGGTTCTATTTGTGAAGCCTATGTTCTCGAGGAGATTACAAACTTTTGTTCGATGTATTTCAAGCCTCATGTTGCAACTAATAGAACGAGAGCTTCCAGAAACGACGACGGAGATCATGAATGTAATGATACAATACTGAAGGTATTTAATGCTCCAGGAAAGCCATCGGGTAAAATAAAGAAGAGATATCTGAACGATGATGAGCTAAGGATTGCTCAGGTGTATGTATTACTGAACTGCGACGAGGAGGAAGTAGAGAAACTGGAGGTATAAGTAATTAATACACCTACATTATTTTAATAGTGTTGATGATTATACTATTATATTAATTGAACGATGTTATTTTTAGCATATTTAATGATGATGTGAGGTCAGGTAGGCCACACATAACAGAAGAAGAACTAGAATAAGAAATGAGGCATTATTTTCCATCATGGTTGAGTGCATATGTAAGACTTGAGAACTCTGTAATTACCTTTCTGTATATGCACTTGATTGAGAATGAGCTTAATTTTTTTTCGTGGTATTTAGGTCGATCGTCCATACGCAAGACTTGAGAATGAGTCTATTAGAACGCTTGCCAAGGGACCAATTTATGCTGCAAAAATATGTCCAAGCTACTGTGTTAATGGGTTTAGGTTAAAGTCAACAACTTGCCCGATCAGAGACAACTTTGTGGATCTCGACTCCACCAAAAATAGCTGTTTGTGTATCAGATCTTCGAACTACAAAGATGTTGATGCAGGCAATGATTTCTATGGCATACTACGGGAGATCGTAGAGCTGACATATAGTTATGGAATAGAGCCTGCTAAGATTGTGTTATTCAGGTGTGATTGGTTCGATCCGATTGAAGGTCAAGGTTGGAAAGTAGACAAGCACGGTCTTGTGGATATAAACTATCGGCGTTGATATCAAGCCTATGAACCATTTGTCCTATCAAGTCAGGCTCAGCTCGTGTACTTCACAAGTTATCCTAAACGGAGAACAATAAGGTCGGACTGGTGGGCAGTATGCAAGACCAAAGCTAGAAATACCTTTGAGGTTGACGATATAGCTTATCAAGAGGATGAACTACCTCTTGTAACAAATATTATAGAAGTGGACACGACGGAAGTTCCTTATTACACATCTAATTGTGTAGAAGAAGTAGAATTATCTGAAGAGGAAGATGCAGATGAAAGTGAAGATGTAGAGGAGGCAGAAGAAGAAGAAGAAGAAGAAGAAGAAGAAGAAGAAGAAGAAGATGAGCTAAACGAACTAGATAAATTTTCAGAAGAGGATTAAATCTGTACGTTTGTTTTATCATCATATTTGACACTTTAGTGACACTTTTATCATACAAATCTGTGACACTTTAGTGACACTTTTATCTGTGATGATGATATTTTTCAAAAATATGTGATTTCTATCATATAAATATGTAATTTTGTTTTATTGTCATATGTTATTATCAGGTATGACTAGACCATCTGGACGATGCAAAGGGTTTTATATTAGGCAGTCCCGTCTGCCTCGGACTGGGGATGGAGATTCCGTACCCTCATCCTCATCTCCGAGTACGCCATTGTACCGTTCTGTTCCCGGTCCATTTCCGGGACAGGGCAGTTCTAGCAGGTTGGCGACTCCTCCCTCGTCGTCCAGCATTTTTGATCCCGTATCCAGCATTCCTGATCCCGCGTCCAGCATTTCTGATCCCACGTCCAGCATTTCTTCTGCCGACGGCTCCATGGAGGAAGCCGACGCCGAGCATATGGAGGACGACGATCAGACTGATCCTGTCCAGGCAGGTGGTGAGAGCGACCCTCCATGCGCTCCCCCGGACGAGATGCGTATGGAGATTTGGACGGACGGGCGAAATGCGTATGGAGATTTGGATGGACGGTCGAGCACAGAATACAAGAGTTGATGAGTCTGCAGCAGGCTATATCTGCCAGCTTGCACACGCTCACCGAGTCTACGCAGCGTACAGAGCGTAGACAGGTCAAGCTGGAGGGATCGCAGAGGATCGTGGCTGCCTCACTCACCCAGCTGCATACTTCTCTTGAGGAGAGTACTCAGAGGATGGTGAGTACCCTTGCTGCGCATGGTGACCGACTGCGAGAGCTGGAGCAGATACGTCCTTCCGGTCCATCGACGGCGCCGACTCCAGACGTTGCACTGCCTCCTACTGCCCCTACGGTACAGCTCATACAGGAGCAGTATGAGTACATGTTATCCCAGATGCGCGGCAGGGGTCCTCAGTGATCCAGTAGATTTTTTTATCATCTTTGTATGTATTGGACCTATGGGCCCATTGACCGTTCTGTATACTGATTTTCATTCTTATTTGCCCTCCATTGTGGACATGTATGTTTGTTGGATATTTACTTTGTGATATTTACTTTGTTGGTATTTTCATTGTGATATTTACTTTGTGATATCTGCGACGGAGATGACAAATATACCTACGCTGGGTTATAAGCGATGATCTGATATACAAAGGAGGTGCTGCCCAAATTTTAAAAAATATAATGTGTATTTTTGTGATGATTTGTGTCTGTGTTTACAATGTATGTGAAATGCAGTGTTTGGAACCATCGATAGTTTCGATTACTGTTGTATGTTTTATCTTGGACATAAAGAGCAACTGTTCAAAGTGTACTTCTGAGAGCTTCATTTTCACATCCTTCACTCTCTCGGGACGTCGTACAGGATCCCGAGAAGGTGAAGGACGTGAAAAGGAAGCTCTGAGAAGTGCACCCTGAACTGTTGCTCTTTTTATCCAAGATAAAACATAGAACAGTAAGCAAAACTGTCGATGGTTCGAACACTGCACTTCACACACACTGTAAACACAGACACATAGCATAACAAAAATACACATTATATTTTTTTAAATATTTTTTTTATTATTTTGCGACGTATAGCGACGGATAGCGATGGATAGCGACGTATAGGTACATCGCTAAATAGCGGCGTTGCGTCGCTAACCGTCGTAATCCGTCGCTTCACTGTAGAATACTGACGTCGCTAATACGTCGATGTACGTCGCTAAGATGCTGACGTGGCAGGCATGCCATGTCATCACATAAATATATCTGGACGTCGCTAATACGTCGTACTACGTCGCTAATTTTGCGACGTCAAATTTCGTTGCCCTCTGTCGCTACTTTTGCGACGACACAACGACATTGTGATGACGTCGCAAACAGCGACGCAGGGCGACGAATGTGTCATCTGCGACTAGGTTTTTCGCGACCTTCATTTTCCGTCGCTAAATACGTCGCTAAATAACTTTAGCGACGTATATGCCTTAATTAGCGACGTATCTGGACGTCGCTAATTTGGCATATTTTTGTAGTGATACTTGGTTTGGTACTCCTAGTTAGGCTCTAACTAGTAGGATTGACTAGATTAGAGTCCAACTAGCATTATTAGTCAAATTGGACCTGAAAATCAATTTAATGAGTCTCATGTGCCATTTGCAAATAAGTAGTACATGGAAACTCGATTGGATGGTACACCCTAGATATGTGCATTATAGACTCAAAATGGATCAAAATTATATATTGGGTCATACGGTTTCGATCAATGTCAAGTCCCAAAAATTAAATTGGAAGTTGGGCCTAGAATTACGATAAATGATCAAATGGTCTTAGTTGACCCAAAATCATGCGAAGCCACACGAATGTTGGAAATTTTTTTTGGATGGGACATGATATATCAAACTGAAGGTGGACGAGTGTAGAATTCAAATATGGAACTGGATTTGAGAAAACAATATTTGTTGTGCTCCAAAAATCAAAGCTACAGTAAACTACTAACATAGTCATTATTGACTTTAATAAATTAAAATATCCATATAAAATAATTAAAAATAAGATCCAAAAATTAGGGGGCTTACACTACTACATCTTTTGTTTGCTGATGTATCTGATTAATGTGTGTTCTTAGCATAAGGCAATAACATGTGCTCTATTGTTAAACTTTTCATTTTTGTTTGACTTTCTAGGCACCATTTAGGATTAGGCCTTCCAAATTGACGAATATTTGTCGAACTTTTCTGATAAGTAATTCTGTAAAACTCTTTATTTTATGTAATGATATGTCAACTGTGGTTGAAGAAATATTCTAATGTTAACTTTCCAATGGTATATTGGGTTTTCTTTTTTTACTTGGTCATAACTTGGTGTTGCAGTGAATAATTCTTTTCTATTATATATATTTAGCAATCTTGACAATTAGTTATTAATGTTTCCATATAAGAGGAGAAATCTGATATAGATTAAATTAAGTAGTGCTCGCTATCCAGAAATTAACAAGTTGCACCTTTGCATTGTACGTGCATAAAGGAAAAAAGATAATAAAACAAAAAGTTGAATTTCGGTAAGCAATATCATTTCCTTTTCCTCCAAATTTTAGTTCTTCGTAACCTAACCGTGCTTTGATTGGTTTCCATTTAACAATATGATGGACTGGTTCCCAAATATTTTGTTAAAGCTCAAAGTAGTTGTGTGAGAATTTTCATCTTGCGAAATGCTTCTTTCTTAAGCTTGATAGACATTTTTTTTGATAACATGTCCGCATATTCCATTTTCAAGCAAGACGGTTCTACATTTGTGCTTACTCTCATCAACCATTTTTTCTGCACTTTTGACGCATTTGGGATAATAATAGTAACATAAAATTTTCTTGTACAAAATAAATTTCAAACAAATAGGCGAAGGAAGAAAATGGTTGCAAGAATTTAAGTTTTAAATAGATTCTGTCAGTCGGACTGGCTAGTTGATCTGGCAAAAATCCAACATATATAAATTTAGACAAATAAATTAGCAGTATTCAGACTCCCACGTTACTTTTTTCCTAACGTCTAGTTAGAAAATAGCTTAGTTAGCAACGACTAGTTATGAACATGTATAAATTTAAACGGCTACCCATATGTATAAAAGCAATGACTAAAATTGCCATCCACCCAACCACCAACATAAATGCACAATTTTTGCCAGACATGCAGAATATATTGTAACTTTAATTTTTTGCAAACATTTTCTTCTTCCACCTACTTCTTTGAAATTTCTTTTCTTCTAGGAAATTTTCTGTAATATTAAATATCATTCAAAGGCCATCCATGTAAGGGAGCCTCACCTTAGTTTAAGACATCATTTCCTTTAGGTTTCTCTGCAATTAAGTAATGGATAATATCATTGAAAATTAGTAAACTAATGTTGGTGTTGGGTGGAGTTTTTGTACTATGTGGAAAGGAAAACACTCTGGAGTATGACGATTGACATTCGTGTGTCGTGAAACCTCGAAAAGTAGAAAGCGACAGGGAGGAGTTCATTGGAGCTGGATACTTCTTCTCAGAATTACTATCGGTATGCCGCTGGATCTGGGTTGACGGATTTTCATGTTTTATAATCTGGCCTAACGGTCATGATTGCTCAGTGATTATGTAGACATAAATAGGAATCTCCTAACCCTAGTTACTGTAGTCATTCACCAAGGAGATTATTCGAGGAGGCTCACATCGATTCGTTCTCGTGGTCTCTCTTTTAGTAAACATTTTTTCTCTATTGTAATCTATTCGTTAAATTTGAGTAGTTGTGGTGATCCGTGTTGGATCACTGGAAATAGTTGTGGTGTATTTTCTTTATTCACCAGTAAAAAAATTCGGATTGGATTCCAACCATCCTATGATTCTGTTCGTAAATATAATTGTGTTTGTGTTGTGCTCGTTTGTATGAGTATTGCAATGTACAAGTTGTGCGTTTCACTGTGTTTATTCTGCTGGTTTATGTCTATTTCCAACACTTGAAAATCCTAAAAAGTTAAGGAAACTCATTTATAACATTGTATAACTCTGTACAAGTGTAAGCCCTCTGATTTTTGGGGATTTTTTATATTTATTTTATATGATTTTTATATATTAAACTATATTTTATTTTTAATTATGGCTATATAGGCATTTGGCCGTAGCTTTGATTTTTGAAGCACAACAATGATCAATTTCTCAAAACTAGTTCTATATTCGAATTCTAGACAAGTCCACCTTCACGTAGGCATATTATGTCCCACTCAAACATGTTCTCTTGTACTATATTTTTCTTAAACAACTTTTGGGTCAAAATGACCATTTAACCCTTCGTCATAATTTTGATGAATATTTTCCAATTGGAATTGGGGACCCGAATCCGATCCAAACATTTCGATCCAATATATGGTTTTAATCTATTTTGACATACTACACACATTCCAATAGTGTGCCACAAAATTGAGTTTTTATGTGCTATTTATTTTCAAATGGCACACAAGACCAAATATTAGACTTATTGGACTCAATTCGATCCGACTAATTCCACGAACCGAAAACTAGTACAATTAGGATTCGTAGAGCCTATTCTCGGTTGTCCTAACCTAATATGATCTTTTTAGATTAATTTTTATCAATTAAATGGCAGTCACATTGATTTAAATCTAATTCAAACAAACGTTATAATTACTTTCCTAATTTGGACCCAATCAAATCGTTTTGAGATACACCTTTGACTACCAAATCTTCTCCAAATTCTACCAAACAAAGTTTAAATCATTTGCAAGATCTTTTTCTCAGTAAAACCCAACCCATCCTATTTTTTCAATAGATTTTCATATATTAAAGCCAAATAAACCAAGTGCACCCCCACTCATTCCCTTTCTGCGCACGATTTCTTTACCTGATCAAAATCCCACTTGTTGACCTCCTTCCTGAAGAACAGATGGCAACTCTAGAGGGGGGTGAATAGAGTTTATAACAAAAATACCCAATAAAATTTAAACTTCTTTCACCAGTTGAAAGTAATCAGAGTAAATGCGGAAATAAATAAGAAGCAAGAAAGCATACGCAAATACAGCCGATTTTTAACCTGGTTTCCCTCGTGGAGGACTAGTCCAGGCTTGAGAACTCTAGCTCAGGATTAAATCCACTATTTATGAAATAGTAGTTACACCCCGTGCCTTTTCTTCAGAAGAGCACGTCAACTTCTTACAAAGATCGCAGTGGCGATGCTTGAAATTTTTCAAGCGACTTCTTGAACTCTTGCACAAACTCCTGACTGAAAAGTACTGAGCACTTGAGGCTTAGGGAGCTTGTGGCTAGTAGATAAAGAAGGGTATGGCTTGTATAGAGCTTTTGAGAGAAGAGAAGAGAAGATTGGATGATTGAAAATGAGAGAATTCATGGCCTATTTATAGGATATCAGGTAGGCAGAATTCGGCCAGAATTCTGGTTGGAATTTTCAAAAAATTGGTCGTTGGATAACTTGCAACCAGCCAACCCTAAAAATTAGGATGCTAATTTTTAGGAGGTAGAGTTCGGCCCGAACTCTGTGTGGAGGCAGATTTCGGCCCGAACTCTGTCTCCAGAGCACAGAATGGGTCATGGGTCTAATTGGCTTATTTGGATATGTGTGGAGCTATTGGATTTTGGGTATGGGTATAGGCTAAGTCTCAGATGCTCATCACAGCTCAGTTTACATAAGTCTAGACTCAATAAAATTATAAAAATATAGACTCAAAATAACTTGCATTGCAAATCCGAGCTGTCGTCTGACTTGTACAGGATGTAGTCTTCATGTGTCGTATTGAATTATCACAAGTATCATGTAGTCAATTCTATCAATATTTGGTTGACTGTGATTTTGTGTCAACAATCTCTCCTATATTGATAATTGACAAAATGATAGTTGTATATTCAATATTCATACCTGGACACATTTATGAGAAATGGCATAGCTCTCCCGTAATCAGTGTCGAACTAGCAATAGCTCCCCCGCAAATATTGCTTTGAATCCTGTTGGTCTGATAAAAAACATTCTTCCCCCAAAGCACAGATACAGATAAAAAGAATATAGAATATACCAAAATTTCTCCCCTTTTTGGCATTTAGCAATTAACCATAAACAAATAAGAACTGGCAAGCACACCAAAAGGTAATAGATGAAACTGCATAGATACTGATAAAAACTACTGAATGTCTCAAGAGTCACACATAATAATAAGTCTAATACAACCAAAGTACATAAAAACAACTAAAATCTAAAGTGCATAAAACATAAACTACGATCCTCAGTAGCAGCAGCAAGTAGAAGTCCATATCCATCATCGAGCTCGTGAAGGCCCAGCGTCGTCGGATAGATCAGTAAAGCAACAACGAGGGTCCACGAATGCCGTATCCAGATCCAAGTAGCGGATAACCCAAGGGTTATCGATACGATATCCATTGCGAGCAGGGTCCTGCTCCATAGGAATAGGCATAGAAGGATGCCGGGACATGGAGTACCGAATATCGTGCAGTGAGTTGCTAATGGCACTCATCTGCAAGGTAGTCTGGTAGTCAAGCTAAGTCCAGCGATCATCCTCCAAGGTGAAACGATCGCGGAGCATAGTCTGGAGTGACTCGAGAGTGGCAGAAGGAGGAGGAGGATCCAGTCCCAGAGAAGGGGCATCGGGCTCATCGTCAGAGTGCTCGGACACAACAGGTGAGCCAACTGCTGCCTGAAGCCTCCGTGCCTTAGAGAGGAAGGCAGGGGCAGGTAAGAACTGGCACTCATCAAGAGGTATGCAAAAAGCACGAAAGACCATAGGAAGATACAAAGAATAAACCAAGGATCTTGGTTTCTTCCTAGAATTAATCATCCAGTCCATCATGGTACGTGGAAGATTAAATGGAACATGAAAGTGGAGGTGATACAAAGCCGAGATTTCAAAGTAGGTGACTTCATCGGTGGATCCCGCTTTGGGCAAAATAGTGTTAAAGATAATCCGATGAAGTTCATAAAAATAGGGATTGAGATATTTGGCCAAAAGCTTGCGAGGACGTGTGTTAGGAGTACACAAGTCGTCCTTGAAGCTTTCAAGGGAAGACCCATCGGAAAATTAAAACGATCGAGCTTCAACAAGTTTTTCCCATGAGTTTGGCTTTTGGAGTTCAAGGTGTTCGGCCAAATCGAAATCATCAAACGAGATGTCAATGCCCGCAACCCGTGAGAAAATATGTATATCATCATGAGTTAGGTTGCAGTAGAACATTTGAATAGCATTACGATATATGACCGAGTTGGTGGTGACAAGTTCGTCAAGACAAAGATCATGAAAAAGTGAATCATATTAAGAGAAAATAGTAAAATTGATAGGATGACCCGCAAACACCGGACGTGTTCGAAAATTACATATACAAGATTGAGAAAAAAAATCCCAGTAGACAAATTCCAGAAAGTTAACTTCGAAGCAAAGTGAAGTTTGGAAAGTCTGCATTTCAGCATGTGATAAATAAAAATGAACCATGTAATAAACAAGAAATTATGCCATAATTCAATATTTTAAAGTTGCCATGGGTTAGCTGCAGGGGCCGGATCCCAACTAGCGGTAGTCCTGAGGACTAGTGTACCGTGTCGCTCAGGCTTTTACGCCTTGTTGTCAGAAGGACCCTTTCGGCTTGTACCCATAGCAATTTTATCATAAAAGAATCAAGACATACTCGATATTTATGCAGGTTTATTTTAATTAATAACAGCTTCGTCCAAAATTCCAAGTTCAAGACAGAGAAAATTGAAGCGCTCTTCGGATAATAGTTTTGTAAAGAAATCTGCTAGCTGATGATCAGTGTCAATAAATTCTAAATTAATAGTGCCATTTTGCTGATGATCACGCAAAAAGTGGTGACGTATTTCAATGTGTTTCGTGCGTGAGTGACATATGGGGTTCTTAGTGAGATATATAGCACTAGTGTTGTCACAAAAGATTGGAATGTGCATAAAAGATAAGTTATAGTCTTCAAGGGTTTGCTTCATCCACAGAATTTGTGCACAACAACGTCCAGCTACGATGTATTCAGCTTCTGTTTTGGATAGTGCGACAGAATTCTGCTTCTTGCTAAACCAAGAGACTAAAGCCTTTCCTAATAAATGACACGTACCGCTCGTACTTTTACGGTCGACCTTGCATCCGGCAAAATCAGCATCAGAGTAACCAATGAGGTCAAATGATGTTGATTTGGGATACCATAGGCCCACTGTATCCGTACCCTTAAGGTATCGAAAGATACGCTTAACAGCAGTCATGTGTGATTCTTTAGGATTTGCTTGATATCTAGCACACAGACAAACGCTAAACATAATATCAGGGCGACTAGCAGTTAAATAAAGTAGACTGCCTATCATACCTCGATACTTACGTTGATCCACAGGTTTACCTCTTTCATCTGATTCTAGTTTAGTTGTAGTAGCCATTGGAGTGCTGATTGGTTTGACGTTGTCAAGGTCGAATTTCTACAGCATGTCCTTTGTATACTTTGACTGACAGATAAAAGTTTCATTTGACATTTGTTTGACTTGCAGTCCAAGAAAGTAATTGAGCTCTCCCATCATGCTCATCTCAAACTCAGTCTGCATACACTTGACAAAATCTTGACAGAGGATTTCATCAGTAGAACCAAATATAATATCATCTACGTATATTTGCACTAAGAAAATAGTGTCTTTGAAAGATTTTATGAAAAGTGTGGTGTCAATTTTCCCTTTTGAAAAACCTTTTTCAAGCAAGAAATTGCTTAGCCATTCATACCAAGCTCTAGGGGCTTGTTTGAGGCCATATAGCGCTTTCTTCAGCTTGAAAACATGGTCGGGAAATTTGTGATTTTCAAAACCACGGGGTTGTTTTACATAAACTTCCTCCTTAATAAAACCATTCAAGAAAGCACTTTTAACATCCATTTGAAATAATTTGAAATTTTGAAAATTAGCAAATACACAAAGCATTCGAATGGATTTCAATCTCGCAACAGGAGCATACGTCTCATCGTAGTCGATACCTTCCTCTTGGTTGTATCATTGGGCTACTAGACGAGCTTTGTTGCGTGTAACTAAACCATCTTCATTTACTTTGTTTCTAAAAACCCATTTAGTACCAATAATCGAGTAATTTGTTGGTCTAGAAACGAGTTCCCATACTTGGCTCCTCTCGAATTGGTTGAGTTCCTCTTGCATGGCAGAAATCCAAAATTTATCATTAAAAGCTTCTAAAATATTTTTCGGCTCAATTTGTGAAATAAAGGCAGTGCTAGCAATAGAGTCTCTTAATGATGATCTAGTAGTTACTCCACGTGAAACATTACCTGTTACCAAATTTTATGGATGTGATGGCTTGAAAGAGAATTTCTTTGGCAAGCCCTCCAGAGAATTGGTTTCGGTGGTGGTATTCATTGGAGTAGAAGTTGATGGCTCAACATCATCATCAAGAGTAGCTGATGCACTGTTATCTTCATCAAAAGTCATATTTGTAGACTCTTCCACAATTAATGAGTGTTTGTTAAACACTCTATATCCCTTGCTCTTGGCAGCATAGCCAAGAAAAATACCATCGTCAGCTTTGGCATCAAATTTGCCTAAGTTGTCTTTGGTGTTAAGGATAAAACATCTACAACCAAAAACTCTAAAATAAAAAATATTTGGGGTTCTTCCAAACCAAAGCTCATAGGGTGTTTTCTTCGTAATGGGACGAATAAGCATCCTATTTAAAATATGGCATGCTGTACTGACAGCTTCAGCCCAAAAGTATTTCGGAAGTGAGAACATGTTCAAAATGACTCTAGCCATATCGCCAAGAGTCCTATTCTTCCGCTCTACAACACCATTTTGTTGAGGAGTTCTTGGACAAGAAAACTCATGATCAAAACCATTAGAATCACAAAACTTTTCAAGATCAGTATTTTCGAATTCGCCTCCATGATCACTTCGGATTCGAGTAATCATGTAGCCTTTTTCGTTTTGAACTTTCTTAACAAAAATCTTGAAAACCGAAATAACATCACTTTTATTTGTAAGAAAAAAAACCCATGTAAATCTAGAAAAATCATCAACTATAAAAAAAGCGTAGAGTTTTCCACCAAGACTGGCTACTCTACTAGGGCCAAATAAATCCATATAGAGTAATTGCAAGGGTCTAGTAGTGCTTACAGAGTTTATGGAATGAAATGAGGACTTGGTTGCCTTATTCAATTCACATTCGGCACATACAGTATCCTTTTTGAATGTGATGTCGGGTATAGCCTCTAACTAGCTTCTTAGTTGATAGCCTGGATATAGTATCCATGTTGGCATGACCAAGACGCTGGTGCCACAATAATCTTTCATCTTTATGAGCATATAGGCATCTACCTACATTGTTAGTATCTCTAGACAGATAGAAAATATAAATATTATCCTCTTTTATCCCTTCAAAAGCAATGTCTCCCGTTGACCTATCATAAATAAAGCATTTATCTTGTCCAAAGTTAATATCATATCCATGGTCAGCAAGATGACTAATGCTGAGCAGGTTATACTTTAACTCGGTCACTAGGCAGATATCCTTTATTACAAGAGAGAGAGGATGTCCAATAATACCATTACCTATAATATACCCTTTGAGGTTGTTGTCGAAGGATACATATCCTTCTCTCTTCATCGACAGTGATGCAAAAAGATTTGCGTCTCCTGTCATATGCCGCGAGCATCCACTATCGAGAATCCACTTACTCTTAGTTGAGGAGGGAAGGTCCACCTACATCAAGAGTAGATGTGACCTTTGGTACCCAAGTTCTTGAGGGTCCTGAAGAGTTAGTTTTCGGAAACCATGCATATATGTTTCTATCTACTAATCTTCTAACTCTACATTGTGGTGAAATGTGTCCATGTAATCCACAATAAGTACAAATAGTATTCCTATTTATGTTAGGAGCATGATGATGGTATCTATATGTAGAGTGGTGTGGAGTAGCATGGTGATGATATGTAGAGTGGTGTGGAGTAGCATGGTGATGATATGTAGAGTGGTATGGAGTGGCATTGTGATGATGTCTATGTGGAGATGATGATGACTATAACCATAAGCAGTATGATGGTGATTTTATTTATGTGCAACATAGTGATGATTGTATCTATGTGTAGCATGGTGATTATGTGTCATATTGGAGTGAAAGTTATTTCTACATGCATGTGGTTTGTGTGCTTTATGAAAGTGGGTGTACATGAAAGCATGATTGCGTGCTACATGTGTATGACGTATTTGAGAAGTGTTGTGCTTTGTGTGTGTCTTATGTGATTGGGTTTGAGGTTGAGCAACCTGTTTTCCCAATCTTATCTCTAATTTCTTAGAGATAGCTTGCAGTTCAATAACCTTAGCATTCAAACCATATATCTTAGTAACAGAAATCTTGTGTCTACTCTTTTTTCAGCAAGCTCCGTGTTGAGTGCGGTGATTTCTTATGTTTGTTGTTCAATACGTGCTTCGGTATCATGAAGGCTTAGTTTAAGCTTAGACACCTCATTTGTGACTTCCGTGGGTGACGTGTCTCTAAGGTTAGCAAGCAATAAATAAAGTCTTTGAATTTCGACTTCATGACTCTTGATCTTTTCCTTGGCATGTTTATATTTACCAATGACCTTTTTGTAATCATCAAGTAAATCGGTGAAAGCATCGTCAAGTTCATCAAAAATGAAATCATCAAGAGTTTCGTTTGATACCTTGTCGGACGTTGCCATTAGGCACACGTTTGCAGCGTCTTGAGGAGAGTCCTTTTCTTCCTCGGAGTCACTGGCTTCGCTTTCATGCCAAATGCTTGTGTTGGCATATTTCTTTGAGGAAGCCTTCTTGTATGGTTTCTCATAACAGTTGTTCTTCTTTAAGAATGGACAGTCTTTTCGGACGTGTCCAGTCTTCTTGCAACCGTAGCATGTTGGCTCTTCTTCGTCATCTTTTTGTGGTTTCTTCTTTTTTCGGTTGAAGCGAAGGAATTTCTTGAAGTTGCGGACAAGGAGAGCTTGATCATCACCTTCCGAGTTGTCATCATCCGTCTTTTCGGGGTCAGCCCTTCGTCGGTGAGCTTCGAGGGCGATCTCCTTAGCCTTAGGAGCAGGCTCTTCGAAGTCTTTGAGGTCAAGCTCATGAGTCATCAGCTTTCCCATCAAAGTCTCCATGGACATAATTGTGAGATCATTTCCTTCTATGATGGCTGTCACCTTAGGGTTCCAAATCATTGGTAGCCCCCTAAGTAGCTTGCGAATCTTCTCGTGATTTGCATATTGTTTGCCGAGCGAAGATAGGGGATTGATGATGTCGAGGAATCTTGTGAACATTTGCGTGATCGTCTCATTTGGCTTCATCTTGAAGGCTTCATACTCTTGAGTGAGACGACTTATCTTTGATTCCTTGACTTGGGTGGTTCCTTCATGCGTCACTTCTAGAAGTCTCCATACTTCGTGAGAGGTGGTGCATGTTGAGACCCTGTTAAACTCATTCCTGTCTATAGCACAAAATAAGACATTAATAGCTCTCGCGTCTAGACTTGCCTGTTTCTTCTCCTCGTCAGAATATTTGTCATGTGGTTTCTCAAGGAGATCACCATTGACAACTATCCTGGCGGGCTTTTTGTAACCATCGGTGACGATAGTCCACAGGTCGAAGTCTAGCGACTTGAGATGAAAGCTCATCCTTGTTTCCCAATAGGTATAGTTGGTTCCATCAAATAGGGGAGGCCTATGAGTGGACTGCCCTTCACCGTGATTGGAAATCATGGATTGTGTGGTTGCCATGGATCAGCTCTAGGATGTAAGTCCTTGTTGAGAGAACAGAGCTCTGATACCAATTAAAGAACAGATGGCAACTCTAGAGGGGGGTGAATAGAGTTTATAACAAAAATATCCAGTAAAAATTAAACTTCTTTCACCAGCTGAAAGTAATCAGAGTAAATGCAGAAATAAATAAGAAGCAAGAAAGCATACGCAAATACAGCCGATTTTTAACCTGGTTTTCCTCGTGGAGGACTAGTCTAGGCCTGAGAACTCTAGCTCAGGATTAAATCCACTATTTGTGAAATAGTAGTTACACCCCGTGCCTTTTCTTCAGAAGAGCACGTCAACTTCTTACAAAGATCGCAGTGGCGATACTTGAAATTTTCCAAGCGACTTCTTGAACTCTTGCACAAACTCCTGACTGAAAAGTACTGAGCACTTGAGGCTTAGGGAGCTTGTGGCTAGTAGATGAAGAAGGGTATGGCTTGTATAGAGCTTTTGAGAGAAGAGAAGAGAAGATTGGATGATTGAAAATAAGAGAATTTATGGCCTATTTATAGGATATCAGGTAGGCAGAATTCGGCCAGAATTCTGGTTGGGATTTTCAAAAAATTGGCCGTTGGACAACTTGCAACCAGCCAACCCTAAAAATTAGGATGCTGATTTTTAGGAGGCAGAGTTCGGACCGAACTCTGTGTGGAGGCAGAGTTCGGCCCGAACTCTGTCTCCAGAGCACAGAATGGGTCATGGGTCCAATTGGCTTATTTGGATATGTGTGGAGCTATTGGATTTTGGGTATGGGTATAGGCTAAGTCTCAGATGCTCAGCACAGCTCAGTTTATATAAGTCTAGACTCGATAAAATTATAAAAATACAGACTCAACATAACTTGTATTGCAAATCCGAGCTGTCGTCTGACTTGTACTGGATGTAGTCTTCATGTGTCGTATTGAATTATCACAAGTATCATGTAGTCAATTCTATCAATATTTGGTTGACTGTGATTTTGTGTCAACACTTCCACCACCTTACACGTATCCCTAAGACCTTACCCTAACACCACAACAAACCCTCGGGCCGCCACAGCCTTGGTTTAGTCGGCACAAGGCATGAAAGGCACCTGAAGTCGACCGAACTTGTGTTGAATTCGTCACAGTAGGTACACTATTTTGTAAATAGGGCTTCATATACTTTTCGATGTCCATTTCTTGCAAAACCAAAACTACTTGAAAGATCTGTGTATCTATTTTCATGTCCAATTGGCCATCCACGTGGTTCCAAACAGTTTGTCCAGGGCATCCATTTTATGAAAATGTGTCCAGACTGAACCAATTCTTTCGTGAACGAATTTTTGTCAACTTGCAGAATACTTTGACCCTCTTGTATTTTTTTGTAAGACTCTGGACATCCTAATCTTTCTGTTGAATACATTTTTGTATTAATTAATTAGGATTTGATATTTTAATAAAATTCGAGTTTGACGTATTGCTGGCGAGTACCGAAAAACATAGGATCTTTGTGTCTAATCGACTTGGAACTTAATGAGACTTATCTAAGTTAATTGTTGTGCATGTTTTGATATAAAAAAACATTTTTTTACCTATTTATTAGTATTTTTTTCAGAATTAAAATACGTTAAGAAATTATTGTTTTGGGAACAAAATTATGAACTAAGTCAATGGATATTGATGGATCAATATGAGACCTTGGTACCTATTTTTCTATGGATGGAATAGGCTAATTATTACTATAAAATATTTAAATATATTTTTTAGAAATAATTATAATATTTTTAGTATATAAAAATATTACTTTATTAATAGATTTAATGTTATATATGTTTAGATTGAGTTGAATAGTTAATATGACTGGTTTGGTATATACATTATAGGGTCTATATATGGTAAGTCCATAGGTATGTTATGAGCGTGCCATCAATAGTTAGTATATTTATTATAGGTGTACGTGAGGAAGTGAGTGGGGAAATTAGAGTCGGACCGTCATATTCACAGTTGGAGGTTGTAGGCAAGTGTACCTTGCCAATGTTATGGTTTACTATCTTTTCTTTTTTATTGTTGCATTATTCTCGTTCATTATTGTCATGACATAGGATTGGTCGGTATTTAGTGTCTGTACCGTATTTGGGTGTCAATGTCATTTTATTGACATTGTATATTGTCACTAGGCATTGTGTATATTTTATTCGTGTTTCATTGACACGTTTGACCACAGGACACAGACACGTTTCACAATACGGAATCTACATGAGTATTCGTAGTTATACACTTCATGATAGGATATTAGATCGTTACTAGCACTTGATTTGTTATGGAGTTGACTCGACTTGTTAGATCTAGACATGGGGTGGGGAGAACATGACTGTCGTATCAGGCTATCTTGCTAGTTTGGCCTCGTTTTCATACTTGGAACTTGGTTGTTTATTCAAGTTTGTCAATATCTCTGTAGCAGAACTCTGGTGTTTATTGTTCTAGTTTGTCCTCGGTCCCGCGAAATGGTGTCGTGGGTGTTTGCCTGCTGAGGAGCTTTTGAGCCTAAGTGGCCTGAAGCCTGATATCTGAAACGTGCATATCACTTAGAATGGATATAGTAGATACCCTTAGATCATATTTTCTCTACTATTTCATGTCTCATGAGGATATGGTCATTTTTCAGGTATAGACGAGAAGGTTTACCCTGAGGTTTATAGTTCTGGAGTCGAAATTGGAGACGGACCGTTGCAGAAGGACGAGATAGTGCCCGAGGACTTCTCTTGATTCATGTCGTTCTTTCTTAGGCTTTTCTATTTTCGTTCTTTTTTAGTTCAGCAGATAGTTAGTTGGATATTTTACTCTATTTGTTTGATGCGGTGACGGGTTGTATTTTCCCTTACATTTATTATTTTTATTTACTGCTGGACAATTGTCATTATTATTATTTTCATTGTTGCACTTGGATATCTTGTGTCTTACTTCACTGTGTGGATAAGGTTAGTTCTAGACTTGTGGTATGTGTTATTTTTATGGGTTTATTATCATGATTTACAGCTTAAGCATTCGCTAATGGGCTTGTTAGCTAGATTGGCCCATTGGTGATATACTGCCGGCGTGTATCGTATTCATGGTCCTACATATTTTCGGACTGATACGTTACGACAAGACTTTCTATACATCACATGAATGCAGTTCAACAGCCACTACCAAAATATATCAAAATTATGACGAATTTAGCGACTCCATGAGAGGACATCGCTAATTTTTTGAAATTTAGCGACGTGGCAATGTGACGTCGCTATTCGTCGCTAGTGGCGACTACTAGCGACGAATAGCGACATTAATTTATTAAATGGGAATCTGCGTCGCAATGTCGTCGCTACACGTCGCTAACTATTTTAATATAGCGACGACTATTATAGTACGTCACCGTATATTAATAATCAGCGACGTTTAGCGACATCGTATGCGGACGTCGCTAAATGTTTCATATAGGGTGCAGGAGGGTTTCTTTTCTATTATTTTCCAAAAAAATTTCCTCCCAAATTTGCTGCTCTCCCTCCTCCGGCGCTCGTACCCTCCTCCGGCGCTCGTACCCTCCTCCAGCCTCCTCCTCCTCCACCGACCTCCTCCTCCTCCGGCCACCTCCTCCTCGTACTCTCCTTCGGCCTTCTCCTCAGGTAGCCTCCCCTCTCTCTCTCCCCCCCTCTCTCTCTCTCTAGGGCACTGCTTTATGTTTGTGTTTGTATTTGGGACTATTTTGGGTAGCCCCCCCCTCTCCTCCTCCTCGCACCCTCCTCAGGTATCTCTTAATCAGGTTTTCCCCCAATTTATGGCCTCTTTTTTTCTCCTGTTTGTTGTATCGGTTTGTTGAGTATTGGCTTTCTATATATTTGGATTGTTGTTCATTCGTGGATTCTCTCTATTATTATTGGCTTAAATGATCCTATGTATTTGATTTCTCTCTTGGCTGTGTTAAAATTTAGAGCTGGAACTATATTATTGATTTCATTATTCTTTTAGACTTGTTTTGAATCATTGATAGTGTTGGTGATTTCAGAAGATATTGTTTGTTAATTGTGATTTGCTGGCTGGCATGGAAAAAAATGTAGTACATATATTGAAAGTTATATGAAGTTGGTTGTCAATTAACATGTTATTACCAACAAGATTACTTCAAATGTTTTAAGGGACTTTATTCAACTATTTTTACTTACAAACTCTAGTACTTATGAGAATGAGATCCCAATTTCCGGTTCAAGTACTATGGATTAGTTTAAACTATCAGAAGAAAACAAGGAGATGGATAGACATCCCCTGGAAGTTATACTTTTAAGTCCGCGTGTATCACCAAAAGTCGGTGGTCTGGTGGTAACATTAAGTAAAGAAGGGAAGGAGTGGGCGTAGAAAGAATATGAACTTTACTATGATGACAATTTGCATATCTAGAATATAGTAGTACTACGGAAAACTAGCATGAATGACAATATTAAGAAAACGATCAATATATGTACAATGTGTTTTATAATACAACTTTCAAACACATGGACGAGCTGGGATAACCTTATAACCTATTGGTAATACGTGAGCTAGGGTATTACTAATGTGCTTTGAGTCTACGAGTAGGGTAAAATTACCTCACATAAATGTGAGTTCGTGATGGGTCGTAGTCCATATGTCTACTAGTTATACCCTCCCACCCATCTCTCACTAGCAACATGATCACGAAAACAATAGAAACATAAACAATAATAAACAAAAATGATATTATGAACATGTACCAGAACAATATCATAATAAACACCATCTCCTGTGCACAAGTCATAAAATCAATATGAATCAATAACTACTTCTCATCAAGAACATACAATAATACTAGGCATTACCATGCAATAAAGGTAATACAAAACGCTAAATACATGTACTTGTCAATCTAGATCAGCAATCCAAATTAGGAACCTAACATGAGCTCACTATGCCTATACGAATCACAATCTGATACCATGAACCCACAGTAGATCATATAACACAAGAAAGCACGATTTAAGTTAACTTCTCGATTACGTTAAGTTGATTATATTTCATTATACTACAGTAGGTAGTTTGTAAGTTGATTGATTGCAAGGAATTTGGTTATTGTTTACAGTTTGCAAGAAAATTTGGTTTGGAAATATGTTTGGGAGTTTACATTTGCTAGATTGGAATATGGCAGTTACTCTGAGCCCAAAATATTTTTTTGTAGATAATAAACAGCAGCCATAGTGTATTTATATATGTATCAGTCATAGAAATCCTATACTAACATATTGTTCAGTCCCCAAACCAATAGAATTATTCAGTCCAGTGAGTTTGAGTGTGTCATAAGCTGTGTGAGGACAGTAGGCCATCTCCATTGGGGTCTGATTTTGAATTATATGTTTCTAATGTGAGGGGTGTGTCTGAGTTTGGAAGTAACTGTCCTATTAATCTGATTTTAAATTACATGTACCAACCAGACACTGTCCCTGCAGCAATTCGACTGGTGATGCAGAAATCTATGTACGACATTTGCTATAAGAAATTTACATTAATCTACGGTACGACATCGTAATCAGGACATAGTCCCTGCAGCCATTCGACTGGCGAGGCAGAAACTATGTAGCCGTAGATAAAGTTGACTGTCCTCCGACCCCCATCCCTCGGCAATAATGATACGACAACCTATCACTACATCTTTTAGTAGTAGATGATGTCTTAGTATTATATTTTGTGGGTTCATCTTATTGATTCTGTTACATCCTTCAGATACTAGATTCGATAAGAACATATACTACACCATATATACAGAACATAGATGATTCACACTAATGTATGCTAGAATGAATTTTGGATTGTGTTCTGAGCCATCCGTTCTCACACTTGTCAAAAAATCGAATATAACCTTTTTATCTGCTTTCGAAAAAATCGAATATAATATTTTTACCTGCTTATGAAAAAGTAGAAGAAATGAGACTTCATTTTCCGTCTTGGTTGAATGCATATGTACGTAAGAAGCTAGTTAGAATCTTTATCTATTTGTATTTGCACAAGAAATAACTTAACATTGAACTTAATTTTGTATCTTCTCGTGTTTAGGTCGATCGTCCGGACGTCACCCTTGAGAATGAATCTATTAGAACTCTTGCCAAGGGACCAATTTATGCCGTCAAAATATGGCCAAGTTATTGCGTGAATGGGTTTAAGTTCAAGTCAACAAATGCTCCCATCAGAGATAGCTTTCTGGATCTTGATTCCACAAAAAATAGTTGCTTGTGTATCAAATCTACAAACTACAAAGATGTCACTCCAGGAAATAATTTCTATGGCGTCTTACGGAAGATTATGGAATTAACGTACAATTATGGCACAGAGCCTGCCAAGATCGTGTTGTTCAAAGTTGATTGGTTCGATCCGATACAAGATCAAGAATAAAAAATTGACAAGCATGGTCTTGTGGATATTAACTACCGTCGTCGATACCAAGGATACGAACCATTTATCCTAGCAAGTCAAGCTCAACTCGTATATTTTATAATGTATCCTAGATGGGGAACAACGAGGTACAATTGGTGGACAGTTTGCAAGACTAAAGCCAGAAATACCTAGGACGTCGACGAAGTGGCTTATCAGGAGGACGAGTTGCCTCTTGTACCAAATACAGTTGATGTCGACTCAGCAGAAGTTCTCCATTTTATATCTACTTGTATAGAAGAGGTACAAGTATCCGAAGGAGAAGACGAAGGAGATGATAGTGAA
Organism: Iris pallida; assembly: GCA_029216955.1. Classification (NCBI taxonomy): domain Eukaryota; kingdom Viridiplantae; phylum Streptophyta; class Magnoliopsida; order Asparagales; family Iridaceae; genus Iris; species Iris pallida. The sequence continues at coordinate 3,214,637 of JANAVB010003000.1, forward strand.
GATGAGGAGGAAGAGGAAGAGGATGAGGAGGAGGAGGCAAATGAAGAAGAATTTTCAGAGGATGATTGAGAAACTGTGATTTCAATGTATTCATATTTCTGTAATCTTAAATTATGAACTGTGATCATTTCTATTAGTATACAGATTTTTGTAAACTTAAATTATGAACTCCAATGTATGCAGATATTTTTAAACTGTTATTGTATTTATTTATATTTTTAATCATATGTTATTATCATCATGGCAGGACGACGCGGAGGCATAGCAGGACGACACGGAGATAGGTCAGGACGAGCCGTGTCCTTAGGTGGGTAGAGAGCTCCGTTACCAGAGGATGGCTCCGGACCATCGTATGACCCGAGCACTCCATTGAACCATACGGTCGCAGGTTCGGGTGGCAGTACACCTGGGACGAGCAGTTCCAGGCTTGCTGGTACTCCTTCCCCTAGCCTTCCTACTGCTGACGGCAGCATGGAGGGTGGAGAGCAGGTAGAGGAGGTAGACCCTAATCCCGTCCGTGTGGATCCATACCAGAGCGACCCTCCATGCGCACCTCCGGACGAGACGAGGATGGAGATTTGGGCCGACGGTCCTACGAAGTAAGTTAAATGAATATATATATATATATATATATATATATATATATATATCGTTGTATATAGATAACGTCCTTCGACGGTACAGAGAGCGTTGGGCTCCTTTCTGAGGTCGAACTATGGGGGTCCGTGGATCAACTACTCGGATACCTCGGAAGAGAGGAAGGCATTCTGGTTTACCCACTTCAAGGTAATTAAAGATAGTTAATTTAGTATGATTAATATTATTTTAAGCATTTTTAGAAATTATTGTTTTAATTTATAATTCTTGTAGAGAATTTATTTTTATCCACCACACCGGGCCGAACAGATTGAGAGGCAGTTTCCTGCCGTTGCCGCCAAGCTGATCCGTGATGCAATTGACGATCAGAAAGCTCGTCAGCGCTCCGAAAAGCCAATTGCTGGTTGGATCACGCCAGACCAATGGACCGTGATGAGGGCTCGATTTGAGGAGCCCCGGTACAGAGAGCGGTCGGAGAAGGCGAAGGCGGCTAGGACGAGGGCCGAAAAGTGGTATGGTGGATCAATTCCTATGACGGAGTATTTCCGTCGTCTGGTATGTAATTTATTGCAATATATAAGATTTTTTGATAGTAGGAGTACATAATTTTCTATTTTAAAAAAGAATAAAATATAACAAACATGTAGGTACAGAGGGGTGAGGATGCAAACATGGTGACCGTCTTCCTGGACACCCATCGGAAGGACGGAAAGCTTATCGACGACCGAGCTACTCAGAGCTATGTAAGTACTAATTTAGATTTCGTTAACTTTAACATAACTTAAAGAATATACAAATAACCATATAGTTAATAATAATTAAATGCTTTAGACGTTTATTAGGCTAATTTAGGTAAGAACAAATTTATAGAGATGCACAATTTTCTAGGATGAGTTTATTAGGCTACGTGAGCGTGCGAGTGCTAGTGCACCTGCAGAGGGAGGGGTTGGTACATCGCAGCCCTCTCTGCCTCAGTCAGAGGATGAGCTCTGGAAGACCGTCGTTGGTGGTCTTCATAGAGGTACGTACTACGGTACGGGGTCCTACGACACATTTGTTGCGACACAGGCATCCAGGGCTCCCTCTGCCAGTGCGCATTCACAGCCCTCACAGGCCGAGTCGTCCCGAGTCGAGGATACCATTGCCCGCCAGATTGTTGAGCTGCGCGACGATATGCTGAGGAGGATTTCTGAGAAGCCAGGGTCTCAAGCGCAAGGGGATGCTACATCGGTCACCGCACGCTTTGACGAGATCAAGCGCACCGTAAGGGATGTACAGGGGACGCATGAGTCCATTTACAGCACCGTTACTAGGATAACGGCTTGCATGGAGCAATGCAGCTCCAGACTGCTAGCCCTAGAGGAGACGCGGACGCACCCATCTCAGCGGTTACACTGCCTCCTTCTCCAATGGTTACACTGTATCCTTCTACAGCGGTTACATTGCCTCCTCCTTCATCGTCGTCGGTAGTTCTTACACCTGAGCAGTATGCTTACCTTCTTTCCATGAGCGGTGATGCTCCTCCTGATCAACCGTAGTCGACATATATATTATTGTGTGATGGTTGTAGCACCCAGTTTCTAAAATAAGAATAATTTTAAAATTTTATAATTATAATCATTTAATAATGATATTTAAACCATGTTATAATTTTTGGTAATTTTTAATTATTTTAAAACTATTTAAAATGTTGAATTATGATTTTGATGGTTAACTAGTGTAACCCTAGAGACTGCATGACCTAGAAACTAACCATGATCATGGGGACCTAACTATGTGATTAGGATGACTAATTGTGACTTTTAGCCTAAGAGTATTTTGGTCATTTTTGACTTATTAATGAAAATAAATTTTGATTAATTAATATTGTGCTAATTGAATTGTTAGAGACTAACCTAGTTTTGACTAAACCTAGATGTTATTGATGCTCACGGAGGTTTAGTTAGAAGATTAGAGACTTAATGGTTAAGTTAGATTAACAATATCTAGATATTTCATAGTAGGATATTTACCTATTGGGATATTTGTGAAAAAGAAAGCCTTATGACTAATTGAACCAATAGGAAGGCTTGAAATTGGGTGGACAAGCCCTAGCCACTCATCTACATGTAAAACTAACCCTAATTCATCTAATAACCAGCCATCAAGTGTTCCCCCTTCCTATAAAGAATTCTTAAGAAAAGTCTTGCCTCTTTTTACCTCTACATAGAACCCTAATTTGTTCTTCCCCAAACTTGAGAGCTTCCCTCTTGATTTTGATCTCCAAATCCCTCCATTCTTCTTCCAATCTTCCATCATTTCTTCTCATTCAACCAAAGAGGAGGTGCTAGCAAGGATTGGGAGCAAGGAGCAAGAAAGGGTGTCCATTTTGGAGGAGCTTTCATGTCGGAACCGTGTCCTTTGAGTGTATCATTGGGATCCCACTTCCAATAGGTATAACTATCTCTCTATTTCAATTTTCCTTGTATTTTAGTTAGATTTGAATCCATAGGATCCACCCCCATGTATGTACAACCACTAGATTTTAATTTGAGACCATTTGGAGCTCTCTTGAGAATTTTAGATATGTGACTTGTGTCCTACTTGATAGATCCCAAATTAGGACACCCCATGTGTATGTATGTATGATAATAGTTTAAATAGATATTTAAATTTAGTTTTAGAATGGTTAGAGAGTGGATTGATCTTAGTTAGGATGGTTAGAATGACTTTTATTTGGATACCTATGTTGGTATCAAAGTATCTTGGCCTACATGTGTTTCTTTTATCCAAAATAACTCAAATTCGTCATCCACGTTTTTATTAACCAAAGCAACTTAGAAATATCAACTTTTAGCTTAGAATTCCGATTTATCTTCCATTTTTTTAAAAGAACTGTATCGAAGTTAAATTTCCAAATATATATTTTAATAAGCCAAATTCGTTCTGAAACTTTCTGTAAAATTATTTGAGTGTCAGCTGTACGAAAAAAGAACGCATTTCGGTATTTTTGTGATTTCGGGAGCTTCCGGACACGAAAATGCGATCCGTTTAAAGTTTCGGAAAGCTAACACAAAGGGCTACGACATACTTTAATCCTAGAATTTAGTGAAAGTCCAATTGGTACAGTATTAGTTTTAAGTAGAAGAGTGACTATAAGATATAGGCATTTTGTGTAACCTATGAGCCTATGTAGTATGGATATCATGTGAATGTAGGTATCATAGGTTATCAAGAATATGTATGATATAGTACATATATGTATATATATATTAATTATTGTTATGTAATATATGTTAGTATAGTGTGTGTGTTTGAATGAGATAAGGATGTGTGTGGTTAGTGGAGAGAAGTGAGATTGATAGAGGATATGTGCTAGTGTGTGATTGATGTTGTATAGATGGTAGTATAGTGTGTGTGTTGTGAAGGTAAGAAAGTTGGAAGGATCATGCCATCCTATTTAACTTGAGGCTAGTGTGGTTTGTTGAGTGATTTGTGTTTTGGTTGAGTGGTAGTGTGTTTGTATATAGATGTGTGAGGGTGTCTTAGAAAAGAGGGGGTGGATTTGGTTTATGTGTTTGTGTGTGTGTTAGTATTGGAGTGGAGAGGAATTTAGATATTGTATGTGTGGATATATTAGTAGTTATGTTAGAATCTATGTAGAGGTTAGAGGTATCTTAGAAGTTAGATGGTGATATCTTATATAAGTTAGAAAGTTAGTTGTGTTAGTCTATGTTATTGTTAGTTAGAGATGACATACGTTAGTTGGTTAGAGTTAGATATGGATATATATACATATATGTTATTGTTAGATATTAGTTAGTGGATGTTAGTTGTGTTAGGTTTCTAAGTTAGAATAGATGGTTAGAAGTTATATGTTAGAATATTGTTAGTTGAGGTATTGGTTAGATTTTTGATATGTTAGATACCTATGATATGTTAGTATTAACTAGTGTCTAGATGTTGGAAACCTATAGATAGCTAGTATCCTATCTTAGTATCTTAGGATACTAAGTGTGGGGTCTTAGATTGCCTAGTTGACCTAGACTTGGTTAGACTAGATTGACTGTTTTGACTAGACTTAGACTTGACTTGACCTAGTTGACTTTGTGTGACCTAATTTGACATGGCATGACCTTGTTTGACTTAGATTGACCTAGTATGACTTAGTTTGGCTTGGTGTGAGTTAGTATGACCAAGTTGGACTCCTAGTTTGACCAATCTGGACTTGTTGACCTAGTTTGACCTAGCCAGTTGACCGGGTTTGACTTAGAGTTGAATTTGGTCTAGATTGACTTAGAAATTATATAGATTGCATCATATACTTCAATTACCTTATTTTTGAATACATCATAACCTGTTTTACTCTAAATAGGATTCTGTGACACCAGTTCGGACATCTATTCATCTCAGTCATTCAGGGTGACAGACGAGTACATTCTCTGATCGTTTCATATTTATCAGGACTTATATTCTTGCTCTAGATTACTTTATTTGATACTGGCACGATTGTTATCACGAATTGGTACTATATGGATCTTCTCTTGCGATGTTATCTCCATTGAGTTCAACAGATACATATCGTGATGTGCGTTTCACAAACATATTGTATTTATTGTACACCCCTATTCATGTATACTCATTGTGCATCTTGTACTCTCATGATCACATGAGCTTCATGGAGAAACTATTGTACAAGGTAGCGTAACTGGATTGGATCCTTGTGTATTGATTGGGGAGGGTGAGTAGGAAATGGTTATGTAATCAAATCTCATCTTGTACAACTATTGTATATGTCCATTGTACACTCACGTATGATAGAGTTACCTATTGTTATTGTATAACCTAACCCGTTTACATAACCATATTGTGCTCTAAATCACTAGTACTTACAGTTTTAGTTATCCTATATATATTTTCAGTTATAAATTCTCTCTCGTTTTCATGTACATCTTCTTACAGTTCATGTATCTTACTCTTTTGTATGCTTTATATTTTCTAACATGTTATGAACTGCGTGAGATGTATTGTGCTCGCTCCTGTCCTGACTGGACCTGTTGAAAATATTACAGGTAACCTGGAGATTCACAGCTAGCCTAGAGGACCACTAGAGCTTGGAGTAGATTACTAGTTTATGGTTTAGTTTTACTTTTAGAACTTGTTTGTAATAAGTGGAAATTGAGTTGTATTTGAGATTGTTTGAGATGTTGTTTAGAAGTTTATTTAAGTTGCTTGAGTTTCATATAGTTGTTAGACTCATGTGTTATCTTATCGTACTTAGATTGTGATTAAGTATTATCGTATCTTATACTTGTCCTCCATTCGGAGTTGAGATAATGACAGGTATATTATATAATTGCGTGAGTTATTGATTAGATAGTGACCTAGAACAGCATTCTACCGCCGATACTGCGACGTAGGCTGGACGTACCCACTTCTCGTGCCCCTACACTGGGTGCGGGTCGTGACACATTTTTGTGGTGGCCCATGTAGGTCAGAGTTACAACTAGTGCGATTTTGTAGTGGTGCTCGACTTAGAGTGCTGCTACGAGCCTACTGTTAGGATATAGGATTAGGCAGTACAAAAAGTTACTCAATCACAGTTAGGACTACTTGAGAAGATTTCTGGGATGTTCCTTAAAAATTTCATTATAAACTATCTCGAAATTCAATTCCGACAGTTTCTGTCTACTTCCTTGTTCATCGTTGAATTTGATTCTTGGTATTCATTATTGAGTTGATTTTCTACCAAGATAAAATTATGGGCTAGGTTGCCTCAGTAATGGAATCTAGAGTCTTCTATAGCCATATTAGTTGGTTTGGCGATGAGATAGAGTCTGATTTTGGATGTATTTTTCGGATGTAGAAATTTAAAATTTTTGCTGCCAAGCTAGCGGCAATGCAAAAATTTTAAATACCATGATTCAAGAGGTATGTACATTAGTTGTAGACTCTATGGATTATCGCAGCCATACTTATTGGTATGACGAGAATTCTGGTAACATGGTTCTGGATATACGGGTATGATTATCAGATTGCAGAATAGATACCATATAGATGGTGCCCTAGTATAATGGAGTGGGATATCAGTATGGATATTACTTGAGTATCATGGATTAGATAGAGGGATGTAGGCCACCTGTAGCGCAGCACCGTATCCCGCACCATCAGAGGGATATACCCCAGAGGGGCAGGGCTTTTGTACTGACAGTCGCGTAGACCGACGCTACGGGTGACGGGTTAGCTGGTCTTTCTTTCCTGTTCTTCTTACTATCTTGTTGTGTGATTCCATTAGTACCTGTCAGGACATTTAATGCTGTGATAGATAGTATAGTGACCCTGATCAAGACCGTGATATCACGACCAGTAGGACCACAATTTACATGTTTTAGATATAGTTTTCTTGACCTTGATTGTTGGGAGTTTAACCTAGAAGGAGTACGACCATTTTAATTTCGAGGACGAAATTTTTCTAAGGAGGGTAGACTTGTAGCACCCAGTTTCTAAAATGAGAGTAATTTTGAAATTTTGTAATTATAATTATTTAACAATAATATTTAAACCATGTTATAATTTTTGGTGATTTTTAATTATTTTAAAACTACTTAAAATGTTGAATTGTGATTTTGATGGTTAACTAGTGTAACCCTAGAGACTGCATGACCTAGAGACTAACCATGACCATGGAGACCTAACCATGTGATTAGGATGACTAATTGTGACTTTTTAGCCTAAGGATATTTTGGTCATTTTTGACTTATTAATGAAAATAAATTTTGATTAATTAATATTGTGCTAATTGAATTGTTAGAGACTAACCTAGTTTTGACTAAACCTAGATGTTAATAATGCTCATGGAGGTTTAGTTAGAAGGTTAGAGACTTAATGGTTAAGTTAGATTAACAATATCTAGAAATTTCATAGTAGGATATTTACCTATTGGGATATTTGTGAAAAAGAAAGTCTTATGACTAATTGAACCAATAGGAAGGCTTGGAATTGGGTGGACAAGTCCTAGCCACTCATCTACATGTAAAACTAATCCTAATTCATCTAATGACCAGCCATCAAGTGTTCCCCCCTTCCTATAAAGAATCCTTAAGAAAACTCTTGCCTCTTTTTACCTCTACATAGAACCCTGATTTGTTCTTCCCCAAACTTGAGAGCTTCCCTCTTGATTTTGATCTCCAAATCCCTCCATTCTTCTTCCAATCTTCCATCATTTCTTCTCATTCAACCAAGGAGGAGGTGCTAGCAAGGATTGGGAGCAAGGAGCAAGAAAGGGTGTCCATTTTGGAGGAGCTTTCGTGTCGGAACCGTGTCCTTTGAGTGTATCATTGGGATCCCACTTCCAATAGGTATAACCATCTCTCTATTTTAATTTCCCTTGCATTTTAGTTAGATTTGAATCCATAGGATCCACCCTCATGCATGTACAACCATTATATTTTAATTTGAGACCATTTGGAGCTCTCTTGAGGATTTTAAATATGTGTCTTGTGTCCTACTTGATAGATCCCAAATTAGGACATCCCATGTGTATGTATGTATGATAATCGTTTAAATAGATATTTAAATTTAGTTTTAGAATGGTTAGAGAGTGGATTGATCTTAGTTAGGATGGTTAGAATGAGTTTCATTTGGATACCTATGTTGGTATCCAAGTATTTTGGCCTACATCTTTTGTCCAAAACAACTCAAATTCGTTATCCATGTTTTTATTAACCAAAGCAACTTAGAAATGTCATAACTTTTAGCTTAAAAATCTGATTTATCTTCCGTTTTTTTTAAAAGAACCGTATCGAAGTTAGCTTTCCAAATATATATTTTAATAAGCCAAATTCGTTCTAAAACTTTCTGTAAAATTATTTGAGTGTCAACTGTATGAAAGACGAACGCGTTTTGGTATTTTTGTGATTCCGGAAGCTTTCGGACACGAAAATGCGATCCGTTTAAAGTTTCGAAAAGCTAACACAAAGGGCTACGATATACTTTAATCCTAGAATTTAGTGAAGGCCCAATTAGTACAGTATTAGTTTTAAGTAGAAGAGTGACTATACGATATAGGCATTTTGTGTAACCTATGAGCCTATGTAGTATAGATATCATATGAATGTAGGTGTCATAGGTTGTCAAGAATATGTATGATATAGTACATATATATATATATATATATATATATATATATATATATATATATATATATATATATATATATATATATATATATATTAATTATTGTTATGTAATATATGTTAGTACAGTATTTGTGTTTGAATGAGATAAGGATGTGTGTGGTTAGTGGAGAGAAGTGAGATTGATAGAGGATATGTGCTAGTGTGTGATTGATATTGTATAGATGGTAGTATAGTGTGTGTGTTGTGAAGGTGAGAGAGTTAGAAGGATCATGCCTTCCTATTTAACTTGAGACTAGTGTGGTTTGTTGAGTGATTTGTGTTTTGGTTGAGTGGTAGTGTGTTTGTATATAGATGTGTGTGGGTGTTTTAGAAGAGAGGGGGTGGATTTGGTATATGTGTTTGTGTGTGTGTTAGTATTGGAGTGGAGAGAAATTTAGATGTTGTATGTATGGATATGTTAGAATCTATGTAGAGGTTAGAGGTATCTTAGAAGTTAGATGGTGATATCTTATATAAGTTAGATAGTTAGTTGTGTTAGTCTATGTTATTGTTAGTTAGTGTGAAACCCAGTTCTCCGTAGATTAATTAATTAGAATGTTTGGTGTAATTAAATTAAACGGTTTCAAATTATTATTAATATTAAATATTATTATTAATATTTTTGGATGAAAGAAATTTCGAAAATTATAATCAACATGGATTTTTGGATGTTGGACCCAGACACGAGTCCGAGCCCAGACCCAGGCCCGAGCCTTTCTTTCTAATTCCTTTCTCAAATATGATTTTTGGATCTGGTCCTTATTGTTAGTATATATATATATATATATATATATATATATATATATATATTAGTGGTCAGGCTGGTCCCGAAGGACCAACGTTTCTTTACCAAGAATTGGTAAAAATTCTTCCTAACTATTTCCCACAATTCACTCCCAGCTCACCAACTTAACCACCCACCTCTTCCCCTTATTACTCCACACGACCTCCACTCTTGCTCACACAGAACTCAACCACTCTCACAACCACTCATCTAATCTCTCTCTGTTTTCTCCCAGAACCAATATCTCTCTCTCGTACTCCACTCCTATGGAGAAACCCTTCTCCTTCTTGGAGAAACCGCAAGCCCTAGCCCTAACCCTCCTCCTCCCGAGCCCCCTTTCTCCGGCGGGCTTCTCCCGCCGCCGACCTCTCCCCCGGTGGCGCCACCCTTCGGCCGCGCCCCGCCCGGCGAAGCCCCTCCGGCGCGACCTCCCCGCGGTTCCGCCTCCGTACGATCTCGCCGGCCGTGCCAGATCCGCGGCCATCCGTGCCGCTGCCGCCGCGAGACCCCGCAGCCGCGCCTCCGCGGTTCTCCGCGTCCGCCGCGGCGTCTCGCCGGCACCCTCCCGAGCGGCGGAGCCCCGGCCGTGCGCCCCTCACCCGCAGCCCGCGCGGCCTCCCGCCAGCAGCGTGCCCCGCCGGCCGAGCCCTCTCGCTCGCCCTAGGCCGAGCGCCTCCCGGCGACCCCGCGGGTTCCCGACCCCGTCGTCGCGTTTTCCCGCCCGGCAGCGCTGTCCCGTCGGCCGGATCTGTCCCGGCGACCCCCGAGTCCCTGTACAGTCGGCCAGCGCCTTCCCGACGTGACCCCGAGCTCTGTTCGGCTCTTTCGCGGACTGCATTTCAGTTCCCAAGTTATCCCGCGGCTCACCGACCAACGGATATTGGGTAATCTCTGATAATCACAGTAGTTCGTCCCTCCCCGTAGAGTCGATGATGAAATCGGTCCCCGGTTCCCTCTCGGGAATCCGGATAGCTGCGTTATATTTTCGTTTAGCCGCGTTAGTTTATTTTTCCTGTGTTTTACCTGCTGGGTTGGTGTGAATTGGTTGATTATGAGTTTCCCGGACTTTTCGGGAAAATCGATGGATTGGAAATTATTTCTGTGGCTTGGGATTATTTTGGTGGATATTCTGTGGATTATTTTGGGTTGGAAATATTTGCAGGAGTTTGTTGGCGCACTTCCCAGTTTTGGGTTTGTCCCGAAATAGAGGAAGTGCTGCCCAAATTTTTACAAAAACTATATTTTATTGATTTCAAAACTGGCTTTCGAAAATGAATTTCTAAACTGATTTTCGGGCGACGACCGTACCGGTCTGTGGGCCCCGGCGAAATGCAAACGCACCGGTCCGACCGGACGTTGTGGTATTAGCCGAACTTTGAGGAATAGACCGAGTCAGAGACTCCTAGCTTTCTTTTAATTATTATTTTATTTTTAGGCTAAATATTATAGTCATTTAAATTCTGCACTTTATTTAATAATTCAGTCATTTTCTCTTATTTAATGTAAAAGGAAAATTTGTACCGGGCATAAGCCCACCCTAGGACCATTAGCTGTGCCAATGTATTTGTGTAGCATAGTTTATTCTATTTTTCTTTTTCTGGTGGATGTGATTTGGGTGGTTTGATTAGTCGCATATTCGTAGTTTAGAACGTAATTTACTGGTTAATTACGAAGTTAGTTAAAATGAATAAATATTATTAATTCACGATTTATCACTAAAAGAAATTGTATTTTTATAAATATATTACAAAACACAAAATTTTCCAAATTGTAATCGATTCTCGTGTATTTCCAAATAAACCAGTTAACCGGCCTAATCAACGCACGTAGTTGCAACGTAACCGTTAGCTGTAGATTAATACAACATAAAACCTGACTAGGACATGTCTACTAGAGATTGCAACTAGCACATTTTTTAGTCTGGTTATTCAGGAATCTAAGTCGAGTTCTCAACTGTAGGAACTCGAAGTTGTACCTGACGTTCCTCCTCGGTATCAACCTGTCTTTCCAGTCAATCTAATACAAGGCAAGTATAGTTTGTGTTAGTTTACAGTTATTTATTTAATCGTTTTACTGCATGTCTAAACCACGTCTCAAACACGAAACTCTCACCGAGAGTACTGTACTGTAACTACTGTAACTACTGGGGACTGGGGAATAGCGGGGGATTGGGGAATAGCGTAATGATTATGACCATACTGTAACAAAACCCCTTATCCATTACTGTAACAAACCCAAGCCGGTCATATGTCATTATCTATTCAAATCACTGTTTTCTACTGTAACAAACATGTTTTAAAACTGTTTAGAACTGCATGATTCTATTTCTTATTTAACTGTTTAATTAGCATGAATTGTACTTTGCTCCCTCCTGACTGGAGACAACATTTTAGGTAACACTGAGGATGACGAGCTATTCTATAATGGCTATTATGACCCGGTTCTCTACCCTGCGACGGTACCAGAGCCGTCTCTGGAGGACGCTGATCCTGGGACTACAGAACCAGATGCTTAGATAGTTTTTCTTTTCTTGGAGTTTGTAGTTTATTTCAGCATTTCATTTCCAGTTGTATTTCTGAATATTTTATCAAATAAAGTTTTAATTTCGAATAGAACAGTTGTGGCAAATGTACTTGTGTTGTTGTGAATACCTTGCAATGGAACAGCTTACTGCCGCCGTCTCACCACGGTGCAGGCTGGGCATGGTCCGGTTCGACCCATTAATTTGGGATCGGGTCGTGACAGTTAGAGATGACATATGTTAGTTGGTTAGAGTTAGAGATGGATATATATACATATATGTTATGGTTAGATATTAGTTAGTGGATGTTAGTTGTGTTAGGTTTCTAAGTTAGAATAGATGGTTAGAAGTTATATGTTAGAATATTGTTAGTTGAGGTATTGGTTAGATTTTTGATATGTTAGATACCTATGATATATTAGTATTAACTAGTGTCTAGATGTTGGAAACCTATAGATAGTTAGTATCCTATCTTAGTATCTTAGGATACTAAAAGTGGGGTCTTAGATTGGCTAGTTGACCTAGACTTGGTTATACTAGATTGACTGTTTTGACTAGACTTAGACTTGACTTGACCTAGTTGACTTTGTGTGACCTAATTTGACATGGCATGACCTTGTTTGACTTAGATTGACCTAGTATGACTTATTTGTCTTGGTGTGAGTTAGTATGACCAAGTTGGACTCCTAGTTTGACCAATCTGGACTTGTTGACCTAGTTTAACCTAGCCAGTTGACCAGGTTTGACTTAGAGTTGAATTTGGTCTAGATTGACTTAGAAATTATATAGATTGCATCATACACTTCAATTACCTTATTTCTGAATACATCATAACCTGGTTTACTCTAAATAGGATTCTGTGACACCAGTTCGGACATCTATTCATCTCAGTCATTCAGGATGACAGGTGAGTACATTTTCTGATCGTTTTATATTTGCCAGGACTTATATTCTTGCTCTAGATTACTTTACTTGATACTGGCACGATTGTTATCACGGATTGGTACTATATGGATCTTCTTTTGCGATGTTATCTCCATTATGTTCAACAGATACATATTGTGATGTGCGTTTCACGAACATATTGTATTTATTGTACACCCCTATTCATGTATACTCATTGTGCATATTGTACTCTCATGATCACATGAGCTTCATGGAAAAACTATTGTACAAGGTAGCGTAACTGGATTGGATCCTTGTGTATTGATTGGGGAGGGTGAGTAGGAAATGGTTATGTAATCAAATCCCATCTTGTACAACTATTGTATATGTCCATTGTACACTCACGTATGATAGAGTTACCTATTGTTATTGTATAACCTAACCCGTTTACATAACCATATTGTGCTCTAAATCACTAGTACTTGCAGTTTTACTTATCCTATATATATTTTCAGTTATAAATTCTCTCTCGTTTTCATGTACATCTTCTTACAGTTCATGTATCTTACTCTTTTGCATATTTTATATTTTCTAACATGTTATGAACTGCGTGAGATGTATTGTGCTCGTTCCTGTCCTGATTGGACCTGTTGAAAATATTACAGGTAACCTGGAGATTCACAGCTAGCCTTGAGGACCACTAGAGTTTGGAGTAGATTACTAGTTTATGGTTTAGTTTCACTTTTAGAACTTGTTTATAATAAGTAGAAATTGAGTTGTATTTGAGATTGTTTGAGATGTTGTTTAGAAGTTTATTTAAGTTGCTTGAGTTTCATATAGTTGTTAGACTCATGTGTTATCTTATCGTGCTTAGATTGTGATTAAGTATTATCGTATCTTATACTTGTCCTCCATTCGGAGTTGAGATTGTGACAGGTATATTATATAATTGTGTGAGTTGTTGATTAGATAGTGACCTAGAACAGCGTTCTACTGCCGGCACTATGGCGTAGGCTGGACGTACCCACTTCTCGTGCCCCTATACTGGGTGCGGGTCGTGACAATGGCCCATTGTTGGGTCTTTTATGTGTTTCTACATACATTGTTATTGTGTTTCATATTGTTTGACACTGTTGTTGAAATTTTTTATATATCTGTGTTGAGTGATGTGATTGTGTTTCATATGTGTTCGTGATTGTGTTTCATGTGTTCATAATTGTGTTTCATATGTGTTTCATATTGTTTGATACTTTGTGTTCGTGATGCTCCTCCTGATCAGCCGGTGTTGAATGTTCCACCAAAGGGGTCGACGAACCCAGGGAAATGATGCTGTAGGTGCTGTTGTAGGTGCTGTTGCAAATGCTGTTGTAGGTGCTGCTGCAAATGCTGTATTTTTTTTTATTTTTACCAAATTTAGAGACGTTCAGCGACGTTTAGCGACGTCCAGCGATGAATATACACGTCGCTAATTAAGTATCGGAACGTCGCTAAATATGTGCCACCACGTCGTTGATCGTCACTAAACGTCGCTAACTAAGACGTCGCTAAACTGGAGCTATGTGTCGGTAATATAGCGACGTATCAACTTCGCATAACGTCACTAATTTTCTGACATGCCAGGTCAGCATGGATGTATGGAACGTCGCTAAAACATCGCTAGGCGACGTCGGTAAATGCAGTCGCTGTACGTCGCTTGTAATCGCTGAATTAGTGATGCGTCTGCGTCGCTAATTATCGTCTCAATAACGACGTATTGCGACGTCCTGGTGTTTAGCGACTAGGTAAATCACGACTACGTCAAAACGTCGCTAAATACGTCACCAATTGGATTTAGCGACGTATCTGCCCAATTTAGCGACGTCCTCCGACGTCGCTGATTGGACAGATTTTAGTAGTGAGCTAAGATATTCATAGTACAATAAGATCATAAATGCCAATTGGCTTGATTATCCATTGAACATTCAAGGTTTTGGTTGAAAAATACTCCAATATCGATATTTGGATTGGTCTACCTGGCATTGGAATTGTTAAGATTTTTGCTCACAAAACCTGAATTTTAGACTTTCCCTATAGTTCAGTTTTATTCGAGTTTGCTTCACCACATTGTTGGCACCCTGCTAAATTTTAAGTTAATAGATATTTTAGCAAATATTCTCATTCAAAATATAGAAACCAGTATATACCTCTACTATTTAAAATAAGTAGGAAATATTCGCTTTTTCTGTATGGAACATAAAAAACTAAGATATAGTCTACTATTTTTAACCGAAAATTTGAATGTTCCATCAAAAAACCAGGATATGTCTTAGTTTTTTTAAAATAGTGGAGATATATCGTATTTTCTATATTTTGAATGGGAGTATCTGCTAAAAAATTCCTCTAGTTATTAATCTCTTCTGGGTATACATGTTTCCATGTTGTTCACTCCCATAGAGGATCCCAATATGTTTAGTGAAGTCTTAATTCCTACTATATAGGTCAGCTTCAAAACATCGGATAAATCGTAGTCGATATTTTATTGAATCGCCACCATTCCTTAACATATTTTTGCTAATTCCATATGCTATTTTTTTTAACTCGCATCATTAATTAGAAGATATAATCCACTTTTTCGAGGGATGGAACCCACCCAGTCATGATTGGTTATGTCTGTCATGACCAAACAAATTGTTCCATCATGGGGTTGATAAGTTGAGATAAAGTGTGATCACTCATATTTTCGGCTCAAAGTTGTATAGATTTCTAAGTTCAAGACTTTCTTATTATATAAATTTTTTTCTAAGGGCACCACCATTATTGCTAGAGGGCAACCCTTACTTGGGGGCAACCCAAGGAGGTGGAGATTTTGCTAGGGGGCACCCAAATTTTGCTAGGGGGCAGCCCAACCCCCCGAACCCTTCATTCCTTCACATAACCCATTTTACACTCTCTCTCCACCAAAAGAAAAAAAAAGAACTCTCCCTCTCCCTCTCCCAAAACTCGACTTTCTTCTCCTCCACCACTCCACTCCCAATTCCTCCACCAAGATTTCTTCAACAACATTCGTAGATCCGAAGAGATTACACGCAAGTCGAAGCAACCGGAATCTAGGTACGTTCTTCCCTAATTTTTTTCAAGAATTTTGTACATTCTATTCAAAACCCTAGAATATTTTTAATTCTCTAAAAAGTTTTGATAAATTAGGTTTAGAATCTCTTTATGGTTCATGAAAGTAATTTTCGAACACAAGAAATCCATATTTTTTTCTTGAAACCCTAACCCTAGAAGACGACAAACGAGCATCTCGTCTTGGCCATTTGGGTTTGAATACAGTAGGACTGCCAGGCCTATGGCAGTCTAAATGTAAAACAGGACTGTGGCAGTCCTGCTTTACATTAGGACTGTCACAGGCCTGGCAGTCCTACTGTAATGAGATATTGGGGTGGGTAAATGCATGATGCTCATATACGGGGGGTAACTGTATGTCCTATTTTTGTTTCTATTATTTAATAACTTTACGTTGTCCTGCAGTCCTCCGGCCGCTAACAAAAGAATACGGTCCACCGCGTCAAAGCGGAAGGAACGTGCGGGACATCTTGTATGCTGGGTTGGTGAGGATGGTGAGTTTTGTATTTTTAATTAGACTAAAATTTTCATGTTTGTAGACTTAATTCACTTATACTTTCATTTACAGTCTCAAAAGGTGAAGGAATTGGCCTAGACACTCCGGAGAGGTTGCCAAACTGACACTATTGTCGCAGTCGCCAACGAGCTTGATCGCATCGACGACGTGGTCGAGTTCCCCTTCATGAATAATAGGAAGTCTCGTTCAAAGGCCTGGCATGATATGTAGTTGGATGTGGAATGATCATTAGTTGGATGTAATCTGGATATTTTTGTAAAGATGTTTTTGTTGTTTGAAACTTGAAGGATATGTTTGTTATTTGAAAACTTAAGTTGTTGGGCAAACTTTTGAAGGATATCTAGTTGACACTTATGTTATTTTTTTTGAAGTTGGATATTTTGTCTGATATGTAGTTGTGATTTATGTTGTTATTTATGTATACTTGTTGGAAATGTAGTTGTCTGATATGTAGTTATTATTTACGTTTGGAAACTTAAGTTGTTGGCCAATTCCTGATATTCTTGATTTAGTATCAGGACTGCCAGCACCCTGGCAGTCCTACACTTATGTAGGACTGCCAGGGTCCTGGCAGTCCTAATTTAAACCCTCTATAATGAGAGTTTCAAAATGAAACTCTCTGTCACAGAGAGTTTCAAATAGGACTGTCAGCACCCTTGCAGTCCTACTTAAGTGTAGGACTACCAGGGGGTGGTAGTCCTATTTACAACTCTCTGTGACGAGAGTTTGAAACTGAAACTCTCTGTCACAGTGAGTTTCAAATATTAGGACTGCCACCACCCTGGCAGTCCTACACTTGTGAAGGACTGCCAGAGCTGGCAGTCCTACATAAGTGTAGGACTGCCAGGGGGTGACAGTCCTATTTGTAAGTCATTGAACTAATATTTGTTTGTGATTCTAAAATTTTGGCAAAAGTGCTAAAACGGAGGTCCAAACATCATTTTTTTGCGATTCAAAAATTTTGGAAGGCCGTCTAATTATAAAATCGTTAATCTCTGGCTCTTCGAAGATACGCTTATTTTGCGACAAGCCGGACCTCGTTTTGACCTCCCAGTCAAAAGTTATGGCCCTCCAAAGTTTCAACTGACCATAAAATGCACTGGAATGACCATTCTCCGTCTTAATTTACGCGAAGAATGGCCATTCTCTGTGTAATTTAGCACGGAGAATGGTCATTCCAGTATTAAAATGCAGGAGAATGACCATTCTCCGTCATAATTTACACAGAGAATGGCCATTCTCCGTGTAATTTAGCACGGAGAATGGTCATTCCAGTGTTAAAATGCAGGAGAATGGCCATTCTCCATGTTAAAAACACGGAGAATGTCATTCTCCGTGTTAATTTACACGGAGAATGGCCATTCCCAGTGTTAAAACGTAGGAGAATGACCATTCTCCGTGTTAATTTACACGGAGAATGACCATTCTCCGTGCTAAATTACAAAGACTTACAAATAGGACTGTCACCCCCATGGCAGTCCTACATTCAATTAGGACTGCCAGGGTGTAACACCCAGTTTTCTGAAATTGGGATATTTTGAAAATTTATTATTTTTTATTATTAAATAATGGTGATTTAGTCATGTTATGAATTTTGGTGATTTTTAGATAGTTTAAAACTATTTTCTAAGTCATGGCTTATGACTTTGTGATTTTACTAGTATAACCCTAGTGTAAACCCTAGAGATTTCATAACCTAGAGACTAACCATGACCATGTAAGCCTAACCATGTGATTAGGATATCAAATTACCACTTTTTAGTCAAAAGGGTATTTTGGTAATTTATTAGAATTTATTTGGATTTATGTAATTTATTATTCTTTAATTAGTTGATTAGTGTCATGATTAGTCCCTAACCTAGTTTACCCTAATCTAGAGATTAGTCACTAACCTAGGAGGCTAATGTTAGATATTAGCTTTATGTGTAAATATCTAGGTTTGATAATATCTAGATATTTTACTTTTAGATATTTTAGAAACCTAGAAATATCTATCCCCTAGTCAAAGCCTTAGGAGCTAAGTTTGCTAGGTGGAAGAACCCTAAAATATCTACCCATGGCAGCCCAACCCTACACCCTTCCATATAAATACACCCCCCCTCTATTCAAGCCTCATTTACATACACCTAAAACCTAGTTTTTCCTACAACTTCACACCCTCACCATTCAATCAATTTAGCTCCAAATTGAGCCTAGTTTCTTGCATTAGACTCCCCTACACTAGAGGATACCAATTGTGGCTTGCTAGCAAGGATTTGTGAAGCTTTGGACATTAGGAGTTGAAGGAGGATTTTATTCAAATAGGCCTATATTTGAGGATTTTGCACTCATAGGTAAATACCCTCAAACCTTGTTAATATTGTGTTTTCTCTTCGTAATTGCATGCATATAGGTAAACCCTAACTGTGGGTCAAGTTTGGTAGAAAATAGGTTTGGTTTGGTGTCCGTATCGGACACGTATCTGTGTTTAAATTGCAGTGTTTGGTGAAATGCCACTTAGGAATAAAAGTTATTATTTTCCAAAACAAATTACACATTTGGGTAGCCCTTAGCATGCTGATCACGAAACACTAGGACTGAGCACGAATCTGAGTCGTGTCCGTGTCCAAAATGGACACGAATACTCTGTACACACACAAACACTGTGTCCTATTGCTCGAGCCCCATTTCTCACTGTACACGACACTTCGACACACCAATTTTGGTAGACACGAAGGGGCCATGACTGACATGTCAGCCCCCAAGTGCCATGTCATCTCGTGTCGTATCGGACACGTAATCACACGCGCACTGGTTTAGTTTACACTGCACACAGTGTTAAAACACACACTGACACGGCCTTCGTGTCGTGTCTAGACACGATGTGGACACAAAGTGTCAGGCCTAAACCCTAGCCCTAGACCTAGGCTACACCCTGACACGAGCACAAGGCTCTACGTGCCATGTGTGGGGCACACGACCCTTCGACACGCGTGCACGAGACTGTGCACGCTGTCCTGCTACCCGACAGTGTTTTCTCCATGAATTGGACACGTGGACACGTGCCACTTGGCACGAGGGTAGGGGCACCCTCTGACAACCTACCCACAAAGTTTCATGCGACCACGTGCCGTATCGGACACGAAATCGCCTCTGTACTGGTCACTCACTGACACTGTAAACACGAACTCGAGGCTCTGATACGCCTCTCTTACTCGGACACGACACGACCCCGACTCGATTCAGGGTGCTGGACACTTAGAGTAACCCTAGGCGAATCTACCCACATGATCACGAGACTTCTAGACCCTTGTGTCGTGTCCACGAGACACGTGAAGCGTGCACGATACAGTGCAATTCCAGTGCACTGTGTTACCCGATTTGGGTTTTAGACTCCTGGACACGCCGTGTTGTGTCGTGGTGGATTCCCATGGACACACACGACACGTACACGTGTGGGGGCACGATTACCAACCCTTGGTTTTGGGTATTAGTTAGGTTTTGTATCGATTTTGGGTTTACCCTAATATTCATGAATGAACAGTGTTTTCGGGTATTATTTCAGTATTTATTTCGAATTTCAAATTGATTTGTATGTATATATATACGTATATTAGTGTGTATATATACTGTATATATATGTATATAAGTATATGTGTGTGTATGTGGGTATGTGAGTGTGTATATGTATGTATATATGTAGATATATGTGTGTATATAAATAGGTATATATATAGGTATGTGTGTGTGAGTTATGGGTTTCCCCCTATCTCAGATTTCTGAGATTAACTCCCCTTCCGCCTCTGCTGTCCAGTCCACACACACACACACACACACACACACACACACACACACACATGTTCACACACATGACACCCCATCACCCCCACTCTCACCCTCTCATTCCACTCTCTCTCTACTTATATTATGTATATATGTTATATATGTATATAAATATATATGTTATGGTATATATATATGTTATATATATATATATATATAAGGGTATTATATATAATGGGTATATGTGGTTATATATATATGATTATATATGTATATGTATATATATGGAATATATATTAGATATGTATATATAGTTTATATATATATTTGAGGGTTATATATATAGATATGGTATATTATATATAATTGGCTATATATATTGATAATATATATGTATGTTATGAGTATATATATGGTATTATATAAGTTGGGTATATGGTGTATACATTGTAGATATGTATACATATATGAGATGGCCTATGTATATATATATTGTATAGATATGAGTATATATCTAAGATACCTATATGTATGTGGTAGTGTCCTAGATATACTAGCCTATGGCTAATAGGGGGTTGCCCTATACTTGGCCTAATTGGCTCTTGAATGGTTGACCTAGGTAGCCTTGTTGACCATGGTTGACTAAAGTCAACTATAGGTCAAATCTTGACCAAATTGACCTAGAATTGACTTGTATAGACTTAAAAGGACTAGTTGACTAAGATTGAGTAAACCCTAGACTATTAGCTCGCTATTTGAGTTTGACCTATATGTGAGTGCCCTAAGTATATAAGGGTATTTGTGTGACTTGGGTTATATGGATAGTTACATGTCAATTAAGATATGTATGGGGTTAAGTGAGATACTTAGAGTTGAGTCATGACTTGAGTTGGAGAATGGGATTAGCTTGATTACAGGATTAAGGTTGGTATTGTACTATATATATTTTGTGTGATATACTTGTATAGATAATTGGTTATACCTTAACATTGTGGTATAGTATCTAGGTATCCTAAGACATGTTAGCCTATGATTGGTTTGAGATAGCCTTATAGAGTTGACCCTTGACCTAATTACTTTATTGACTAGTCTATGATTAACCAAAACCTTAGTTAGTCTAAGATTGGCCTAGCTTGACCATGTTGACTAGTATTGACTAAACTGACCATTATCGACTAAACCCTAGATAACTTGACTAGTTTGGCTAGAATATTTGACCAAGAGTTGACTTTAACCTAGATTAGACTTGTTTAACCTTGTTTGACCTTGTATGACTTAGTTTAACTTCTTGTGACCTAGTATGACTTAATTTGACTTAGTTTGACTGTAGTGTTGACCAAGTTTGACTTTGACCTAGATTGGCTTAGAATTCATATAGATTGTATTGTAGATTTCATTTACCTTCATTTTGGACATGTCATAACAGTATTGCTCTATTTTAGGACATTGTGATCCTGGTACAGACATCTGATATTACACTACTCTTTCCAGAGTATCACGCGAGTACATTCTCTGATAGTTCTCTCATTTATTTGTCGATTACTGTATTTCAGTTCTAGTTAGTTCTATGTGATTTTCTGTATCAACACGTATGGATATTTCTGGATTCATGTATCGACACATACCTTACTTGCTGGCCTCTATTACTCGAGTCATTGGTATCATTCCGGAATTATTTCTGGAATCATCATGTATTGGCCAGACTCATCTCGATTCTTTTGTCGATTTTGGATTCACTTGCTGGGCAAAAATATATTGAGTAAGACATGTAGACATACCCCAAGTCCAGAATCTCCCACTGGAATCTACCGGAAGCATAGCCATCTCTTGTCCGATCAGGAAGAGATGTGCCTGATACCTACAGCCGTTTACATGTCGACCTCGGTATTTTAAAACACACTGTTAGATCATAGTTGGACTCACCCTGGATTCATTGATCACTGTTGGACTCATCTTGTACTAGAAATCATCTGGTATCGGATTATATGGACTGGACTCACACTGGGATTACATTAGACTTATATCGTACTGTCTGGACTCATACATGTTATTCTAGTTCAGTTAGCTTTTATTACAGTCTTCATTGCCATGATTCTTCTCTTGTTTTAGTTACCTTTCTTTTCTTGTATCTTACTGTTTCTCTATGCCATCATTACCTGTATAAAACTGCCATGCTCATCAGTAAAACTGTCTATAACTGCTTTATAGTTCTTTGTCATTTACTTGGGTTTTTTTAGATGAGTTGTACTCGTTCCCGTCCTGATTGGACCTGTTGAAAATATTACAGATGATAATCCTGAGGACACATGCCCTACTTACCATGGACCTGGCGAGGGATTAGCTACCTTTGGTTCCGACTCTCATGAGTGATTCAGGAGATTAGCTAGTAGACTACTTTAGCTTTCATGTTTTGACTTGTTGTATTAAAGTTAAGATATTGAGTTTGTATTAAGTTGGTTTGAGATGATGTTGTATTATTTTAATAGTTAGTTGTTGTTGTCTTTAATTCCTTAGGTATAACTTCTGTGTTTTCTTATCGTGTTTTAGATTGTGTTTGAGTATATCATACCCTTTTACTTGTCCTCCATTCGGAGCTGATATCTGGACAAGTACTTTATATTCACTGCATGAGATTAGTTAGCAACCTAGGACAGCTTACTACCGCCGACACTGCGGCGTAGGCTGGACGTAACTACTTCTCGTGTCCCTATACAGGGTGCGGGTCGTGACACGTTTTTAGTGGTGGCCCATGCAGGTCGAGAGTCGCATTAGTACGATATCGTGGTAGTACGGCGACTTAGTTGTACTGCTGCGAGCCTGCGATAGGATTGAGAGATAGGCTTTAACGGAGAGGTTACTCAATCACAGTTAGGACTACTTGAGAGATTCCTGGACGACCCTTGAGAATCTCATTATGAACTTCAAATTGAAAATCCTTTTCCCTCTTGTTTTGATTCACCCTCACTCCTTGATGTTTAAGGAATCTTGTACTATTAACTTCCTTCATCATTATCCTTACTTTTATTTTGTCTATCTTATGTTGCTAATTTAGCACTAGTTTTGCAAGCTGATCTTTTCGAGCTTGATCATGACATATTTTATTGGGGGCCGGCACCCACTAACATATTGTCTAATCAGAACCGGTACATGATGGTCTGATCAACTTATTGCACTTTGGTTCGCTTCTCATATATTATTCGACATGGAGGGAGACATAGTTAAATTTGCCCTAAAGTCTCATCCACGACAGTTTTGGCAATTCTCTTTTGAATTATTTCCATCGCCTATGAACCACGTATTGTGCTTAATAACATCGCTTTTGAACTCATTATTGTTTTGCCTTTCACATATTTCAGATGGAAAAGGCACTGTACTTGATAGATCAACCCAAGGTATCATGTTTAGTTTTCCTATCCAAAGGAAGAAATTGCCTTATTTCTATATCCTTGCATCATCCTTTAAATTCTAATTCTTTGATCGTGACCAGTTGACCGGGTCATCCTCCTTATCATCTAGTGTTTGGGGTCTTATTCAATTGAATTAATTCAATTGTGATATGGATATCAAATCTTGGATACTCGTGCTCAGACTTCAATGGCATTGTTCTCCATCTTGCCCAAACTTCGATATATCCTGAAATTGATCAACTTAGATCGTGCCGGGACTAAATCTTCTTTATATATATTGTGTTATTGGATTTCTATGCAATTGACACCCGTGCCTTAAACCTTCGATTTGATCATCTTTGGAATAGTAATCCTTCATAATTAATTCCTAGTTGTCTTTACCAGTTTCATATAGAATGGTAGACTGTCCCTTTGCACCTCCTGTTGAGGGTGCTAGGCCACCTGTAGCTCAGCACCAGAGGGGTGGAGCTTTTGCGATGACGGTCGAGGAGACCAACGCTGCAGGTGACGGGTTAGCAGGTTTGTCTTTTTGTCCTTCCTTTCCCATCTTGTTGTATGATTCTATTAGTATCTGTCAGGATATGCTTGTGATGTGCTAGATAGTGTAGTTACCCTGTTCAAGACTGTGGAATCACGACCAGTAGGACTATGATTGCATGTTATCTTTTGACTCTGATTGACTGGGGGTTTGACCTAGAAGGAGTACGACTATCTTAATTTCGAGGACGAAATTTTTCTAAGGAGGGTAGACTTGTAACACCCAGTTTTCTAAAATTGGGATATTTTGAAAATTTATTATTTTTATTATTAAATAATGGTGATTTAGTCATGTTATGAATTTTGGTGATTTTTAGATAGTTTAAAACTATTTTCTATGTCATGGCTTATGACTTTGTGATTTTACTAGTATAACCCTAGTGTAAACCCTAGAGATTTCATAACCTAGAGACTAACCATGACCATGTAAGCCTAACCATGTGATTAGGATATCAAATTACCACTTTTTAGTCAAAAGAGTATTTTGGTAATTCATTAGAATTTATTTGAATTTATGTAATTTATTATTCTTTAATTAGTTGATTAGTGCCATGATTAGTCCCTAACCTAGTTTACCCTAATCTAGAGATTAGTCACTAACCTAGGAGGCTAATGTTAGATATTAGCTTTATGTGTAAATATCTAGGTTTGATAATATCTAGATATTTTACTTTTAGATATTTTAGAAACCTAGAAATATCTATCCCCTAGTCAAAGCCTTAGGAGCTAAGTTTGCTAGGTGGAAGAACCCTAAAATATCTACCCATGGCAGCCCAACCCTACCCCCTTCCATATAAACACACCCCCCCTCCATTCAAGCCTCATTTACATACACCTAAAACCTAGTTTTTCCTACAACTTCACACCCTCACCATTCAATCAATTTAGCTCCAAATTGAGCCTAGTTTCTTGCATTAGACTCCCCTACACTAGAGGATACCAATTGTGGCTTGCTAGCAAGGATTTGTGAAGCTTTGGACATTAGGAGTTGAAGGAGGATTTCATTCAAATAGGCCTATATTTGAGGATTTTGCACTCATAGGTAAATACCCTCAAACCTTGTTAATATTGTGTTTTCTCTTCGTAATTACATGCATATAGGTAAACCCTAACTGTGGGTCAAGTTTGGTAGAAAATAGGTTAGGTTTGGTGTCTGTATCGGACACGTATCTGTGTTTAAATTGCAGTGTTTGGTGAAATGCCACTTAGGAATAAAAGTTATTATTTTCCAAAACAAATTACACATTTGGGTAGCCCTTAGCATGCTGATCACGAAACACTAGGACTGAGCACGAATCTGAGTCGTGTCCGTGTCCAAAACGGACACGAATACTCTGTACACACACATACACTGTGTCATGTTGCTCGAGCCCCATTTCTCACTGTACACGACACTTCGACACACCAATTTTGGTGGACACGAAGGGGCCATGACTGACATGTCAGCCCCCAAGTGCCATGTCATCTCGTGTCGTATCGGAAACGTAATCACACGCGCACTAGTTTAGTTTACACTGTACAATGTTAAAACACACACTGATACGGCCTTCGTGTCGTGTCTAGACACGACGTGGACACAAAGTGCCAGGCCTAAACCCTAGCCCTAGACCTAGGCTACACCCTGACACGAGCACAAGGCTCTACGTGCCACGTGTGGGGCACACGACCCTTCGACACGCGTGCACGAGACTGTGCACGCTGTCCTGCTACCCGACAGTGTTTTCTTCACGAATTGGACACGTGGACACGTGCCACTTGGCACGAGGGTAGGGGCACCCTCTGACAACCTACCCATGAAGTTTCATACGACCACGTGTCGTATCGGACACGAAATTGCCTCTGCATTGGTCACTCACTGACACTGTAAATACGAACTCGAGGCTCTGATACGCCTCTCTTACTCGGACACGACACGACCCGAACTCGATTCAGGGTGCTGGACACTTAGAGTAACCCTAGACGAATCTACCCACGTGATCACGAGACTTCTAGACCCTTGTGTCGTATCCACGAGACACGTGAACACGTGCACGATACAGTACAATTCCAGTGCACTGTGTTACCCGATTTGGGTTTTAGACTCGTGGACACGTCGTGTCGTATCGTGGTGGACTCCCATGGACACACACGACACGTACACGTGTGGGGGCACGATTACCAACCCTTGGTTTTGGGTATTAGTTAGGTTTTGTATCGATTTTGGGTTTACCCCAATATTCATGAATGAACAGTATTTTCTGGTATTATTTCAGTATTTATTTCGAATTTCAAATTGATTTGTATGTATATATATACGTATATTAGTGTGTATATATAATGTATATATATGTATATAAGTATATGTGTGTGTATGTGGGTATGTGAGTGTGTATATGTATGTATATATGTAGATATGTGTGTGTATATAAATAGGTATATATATAGGTATGTGTGTGTGAGTTATGGGTTCCCCCCTATCTCAGATTTCTGAGATTAACTCCCCCCCTCCTCTGCTGTCCAGTCCACACACACACACACACACACACATGTTCACACACATGACACCCCATCACCCCCACTCTCACCCTCTCATTCCACTCTCTCTCTACTTATATTATGTATATATGTTATATATGTATATAAATATATATGTTATGGTAAATATATATATGTTATATATATATATATATATATATATATATATATATATATATATAAGGGTATTATATATAATGGGTATATGTGGTTATATATATATGATTATATATGTATATGTATATATATGGAATATATATTAGATATGTATATATAGTTTATATATATATTTGAGGGTTATATATATAGATATGGTATATTATATATAATTGGCTATATATATTGATAATATATATGTATGTTATGAGTATATATATGGTATTATATAAGTTGGGTATATGGTGTATACATTGTAGATATGTATACATATATGAGATGGCCTATGTATATATATATTGTATAGATATGAGTATATATCTAAGATACCTATATGTATGTGGTAGTGTCCTAGATATACTAGCCTATGGCTAATAGGGGGTTGCCCTATACTTGGCCTAATTGGCTCTTGAATGGTTGACCTAGGTAGCCTTGTTGACCATGGTTGACTAAAGTCAACTATAGGTCAAATCTTGACCAAATTGACCTAGAATTGACTTGTATAGACTTAAAAGGACTAGTTGACTAAGATTGAGTAAACCCTAGACTATTAGCTAGCTATTTGAGTTTGACCTATATGTGAGTGCCCTAAGTATATAAGGGTATTTGTGTGACTTGGGTTATATGGATAGTTACATGTCAATTAAGATATGTATGGGGTTAAGTGAGATACTTAGAGTTGAGTCATGACTTGAGTTGGAGAATGGGATTAGCTTGATTACAGGATTAAGGTTGGTATTGTACTATATATATTTTGTGTGATATACTTGTATAGATAATTGGTTATACCTTAACATTGTGGTATAGTATCTAGGTATCCTAAGACATGTTAGCCTATGATTGGTTTGAGATAGCCTTATAGAGTTGACCCTTGACCTAATTACTTTATTGACTAGTCTATGATTAACCAAAACCTTAGTTAGTCTAAGATTGACCTAGCTTGACCATGTTGACTAGTATTGACTAAACTGACCATTATCGACTAAACCCTAGATAACTTGACTAGTTTGGCTAGAATGTTTGACCAAGAGTTGACTTTAACCTAGATTAGACTTGTTTAACCTTGTTTGACCTTGTATGACTTAGTTTAACTTCTTGTGACCTAGTATGACTTAATTTGACTTAGTTTGACTGTAGTGTTGACCAAGTTTGACTTTGACCTAGATTGGCTTAGAATTCATATAGATTGTATTGTAGATTTCATTTACCTTCATTTTGGACATGTCATAACTGTATTGCTCTATTTTAGGATATTGTGACCCTGGTACAGACATCTGATATTACACTACTCTTTCCAGAGTATCAGGCGAGTACATTCTCTGATAGTTCTTTCATTTATTTGTCGATTACTGTATTTCAGTTATAGTTAGTTCTATGTGATTCTCTGTATCAACACGTATGGATATTTCTGGATTCATGTATCGACACATACCTTACTTGCTGGCCTCTATTACTGGAGTCATTGGTATCATTCCGAAATCATTTCTGGAATCATCATGTATTGGCCAGACTCATCTCGATTCTTTTGTCGATTTTGGATTCACTTGCTGGGCGGGAAAATATTGAGTAAGACATGTAGACATACCCCAAATCTGGAATCTCCCACTGAAATCTACCGGAAGCATAGCCATCTCTTGCCCGATCAGGAAGAGATGTGCCTGATACCTACAGCCGTTTACATGTCGACCTCGGTATTTTAAAACACACTGCTAGATCATAGTTGGACTCACCCTGGATTCATTGATCACTGTTGGACTCATCTTGTACTGAAAATCATCTGGTATCGGATTATATGGACTGGACTCACACTGGGATTACATTAGACTTATATCGTATTGTCTGGACTCATACATGTTATTCTAGTTCAGTTAGCTTTTATTACAGTCTTTATTGCCATGATTCTTCTCTTGTTTTAGTTACCTTTTTTTTCTTGTATCTTACTGTTTTTCTATGCCATCATTACCTGTATAAAACTGCCATGCTCATCAGTAAAACTGTCTATTACTGCTTTATAGTTCTTTGTCATTTACTTGGATTTTTCTAGATGAGTTGTACTCGTTCCCGTCCTGATTGGACCTGTTGAAAATATTACAGATGATAATCCTGAGGACACATGCCCTACTTACCATGGACCTGGCGAGGGATTAGCTACCTTTGGTTCCGACTCTCAGGAGTGATTCAGGAGATTAGCTAGTAGACTACTTTAGCTTTCATGTTTTGACTTGTTGTATTAAAGTTAAGATATTGAGTTTGTATTAAATTGCTTTGAGATGATGTTGTATTATTTTAATAGTTAGTTGTTGTTGTCTTTAATTCCTTAGGTATAACTTCTGTGTTTTCTTATCGTGTTTTAGATTGTGTTTGAGTATATCATACCCTTTTACTTGTCCTCCATTCGGAGCTGATATCTGGACAAGTACTTTATATTCACTGCATGAGATTAGTTAGCAACCTAGGACAGCTTACTACCGCCGACACTGCGGCGTAGGCTGGACGTAACCACTTCTCGTGCCCCTATACAGGGTGCGGGTCGTGACACAGGGTGCTGGCAGTCCTAATTGATACTTGTTGTAACAACAAGTTTCAATTAGGACTGCCAGCACCCTGGCAGTCCTAATTCAATGTAGGACTGCCAGGGGGGTGGCAGTCCTGATACTAGATCAAATAGCCATTCTCCGTGCTAAATTACACGGAGAATGGTCATTCTCCGTGCTAAACACAGGAGAATGGCCATTTATATAACAGCAAGTTTCAATTAGGACTGTCAGCACCCTGGCAGTCCTCCTTTTGTGTAGGACTGCCAGGGGGTGGCAGTCCTAATTGAAACTCTCTGTGATAGAGAGTTTCAAAACTCTCATCACAGAGACTTACAAATAGGACTGCCACCCCCTGGCAGTCCTACATTCAATTAGGACTGCCAGGGTGCTGGCAGTCCTAATTGATACTTGCTGTAACAGCAAGTTTCAATTAGGACTGCCAGCATCCTGGCAGTCCTAATTCAATGTAGGACTGCTAGGGGGTGGCAGTCCTGATACTGGATCAGATAGCCATTCTTCGTGCTAAATTACACGGAGAATGGCCATTCTCCGTGCTAAAACACAGGAGAATGGCCATTTATGTAACAGCAAGTTTCAATTAGGACTGCCAGCATCCTGGCAGTCCTCCTTTTGTGTAGGACTGCCAGGGGGGTGGCAGTCCTAATTGAAACTCTCTGTGATAGAGAGTTTCAAAACTCTCATCACAGAGACTTACAAATAGGAATGCCACCCCCTGGCAGTCCTACATTCAATTATGACTGCCAGGGTGCTGGCAGTCCTAATTGATACTTGCTGTAACAGCAAGTTTCAATTAGGACTGCCAGCACCCTGGCAGTCCTAATTCAATGTAGGACTGCCGGGGGGTGGCAGTCCTGATACTGGATCGGATACTTTAACAAATTGGTATATTTTTTCACACATACTTGCACACATGTAAACACATATAACACAGATAGCACACATGTAAACACATATAACACAGATAGCACACATGTAGACACATATAACACAGATAGCACACAGGTAGACACATATAACACAGATAGCACACAAGTAAACACATATAGCATACTTAACTTCATATTTTACTGTATACAAAATTTACTCCATATAGATTAGTGGACTTCATATTTCACTGTATACAAAAGTGGTCCTCTATATACAAAATGTCAAACTGTAAATATATCCATACTTAGTCGATTTCGACGTCGTAGTGGTCAGCCACCGCAGTTTGTCGTCCCGGACAATTTCGGGCCGATCTTGATATCACTAGAACTATGTTATTTTTCCGTCCAACTTCTCGACACCAATGTACCGCACCCTCGCTTGATTCAAAACAAAGATCGGTCTAGAATAAATGGGCTACACTGATTGCAATTGGAGCAGGTACCGCAAAATCGGAAGATCTCAAGTATTACAATAGAACTTAAAAGTTAATACAATTAGACAACATCATAAAGCAAATATGTTTCATAGATTAGGACTGCCAGAGAGGTGGCAGTCCTTCACATATGTAGGACTGTCAGGCCCCTGGCAGTCCTATATATGTGAAGGACTGCCACCTCTCTGGCAGTCCTAATCTATGATCGGGACTGCCAGTGAGGTGACAGTCCTCTATGTCACAACCCGATTTTTCATCCGATGAAAAGTTAAAATTTAGTTACCAAGAGGGCTTCCGATGCATCAAAGTGTTCTTCGGACGTGGCGGGAAGAGAGTATACAACATTTGATGATCCCGGTTGTTCTATGTTCAATATTTTTCTACATTAAACACATAATTCAATTTTTTATATGTGAAATTCATGTTTAAAATATTAAACATATATTAATTCGATGACTTACCAATAAATGAGAGAAGTCAATGACCTAGAGTTGAGAAAAAAATTTGGGATAAAATTCAATGACCTAGAGTTGAGAAAAAAATTTGAAAAAAATGTAGGTTGGGGAAAAACTTGGGGCTAAATTCTTTGACCTAGAGTTGAGGAAGAGAAGAAAAGAGTTGAGGAAAAAAAGAAAAGAGTAGAGGGAGAGAGAAAAAGAAAACAAAAGTTGTTATTTACACATTTGCTTGGGCTAGTTCCAAGTAAAAAAAATTGATGGCAAACTTCTAATATTTTGAAATATTTTTGGACTAGCCCTAGCAGAAAGGATGGTGCCCTTGGGAAAAACCTCATATAAAGGGTCACCATATTATCTACCAACGCCTAAACTGTATGTCATCAACTATTACACACGTCTTGTCATTATATTTCTATGATACGTAAACTAATTCAGTCAATAGGGCTTGAGGATCTAAGATCTTGTCCACCTTTGTCGAATTTCTAAGGTTATTTATAAAGTCACAACCCCCTATTGTTAGGAGGCAGCACTATAGGAGCTATCATATGTTTTGTGATTTTTTTGTTAGAAACTACTCACAAAATTGATCGAGGACAACACCTACTTCTCTCTCTTCCCTAACATCCCACTCTTCCTCTTCTTACTACTTTCTTCCTAATTTACTTCATCTTCCTCTTCCTCTTCCTCTTCCAACCCTAGAAGATGTCACACACACCAAGGCTACTTCCCAATCAAGATAGTCTTTTTATTTCTCTTCTTCTCTATTTTGAACACTTTCCCCCTTCAATTCCAGATTTTTTTAGCATTTTATTTTCTATATAATTCTCATGTGTTTTAAACATTACGTGTTACTAAGACAAATAATTATCTGTCAACTGACTTCTATGATTCTGACAGTCCTAACTATTGTTAGTACTGTAAAAATCCTAACAATCATTCAACATAAATTTCTGTCTTATGACTATGTGGACTATGTAATGCCCCCTAACAATTTTCAAAGAGTATTTTGGGGAATAAATTTTTAAAAATTTTATGACGCCCCCTAATATGGGAGTTGTGACTTTATAAATATCATTTTATAACGAGTAAGTCAAGGTATAATGCCTGCGCTAAAAAAAGAATATTGAAAGTCTCAACTGTATCATACTTTGAATCTTGAGACTGGTTGCAGAATAACTTAAAATTAGTAAGAAAATCATGTAACGCTAAAACATTATAATTCACTGGCTAATTAGTGTTTAGACCCTAAATTTTATACCACCTTAGAATTTAGGCCATGATATACCCAATTGAAAAGTTTGGACCCTGAATTTTTATTTTTGGTTTTATTTTTTTTTCCATTATATCCTCTTTTCCAACCTATGTTGGTGGTTGTCCTTTAACTCATGTTCAGGGTATAACAGGAGAGGAAAAAAAAATCAGGATCTATACTTTTCAATTGGACATGTCAGAACTTAAACTGACTTGAGCTCCAAGTTGGTATAAATTCCAATATCTAAACGATAATTAGCCCATAATTCATCTATAGTCGTTGTCCAAAATTTTGACATACCAGAGGTCCAATGATCCAATATGTTTGTTTTCTTACTTTCTCAGAACATACAACTTCAATTATCTAATACAAAGCTTGTAGGCCTCTTGTGAAAAGCTACAGTTTGTATCCACTAAAACATGAAAGGATCTCTGCATATTTAACTGTGCGCATTCCTTACATCACAAAGTTGGTCTGCACTTTATTAACTAAATGCTCGCCATAAACAGCTCCTTCAAATTTCGCAGTGCCTCCAGTTTTTTGTACACAAAAGTCGAATGGCTCTGCGCGTGCACTGAAATTTGGCTGTTCATGAAACAAAAAGCATATGAGAAATTGGACGCTATCTTGGAACCATGAATTCTACAGGTAAAGGTAAATGAGCATACCTCATAAAAGTATGCAACAGAAACACGATACTTTCGAGAGTTGTTGATCACTCTATGTAGAGTCGACTCGTATAATCCATTAGACCAAATCTGGAATACATGATACCAACAGTTAGTTACTTTCCTGCACGAAAGAGAACGTTCAAAGATGTTGGATTGGTGGTGAAGAAAAACCTTGAGCATGTCACCGATGTTACAAACAAAACAACCAGGTATTGGAGGTGCTGATATCCACTCACCAGATCGATTCCTCACCTGCATTTCAACCCAAATAATAAAAGGAAAATTATATTTCCAAGGATGCCCATAAGAGAACTATGATGTCCACTTACAAGGTGGAGAATTCACAAGTGTAAAATTGAACCTATGCATGCATGCTTATACAAAGGATATACCTAATATATTTAAGTGTAAAGTTGAGATTGCTTGTTATCCAGATGGTATTAGTCTGTCATAAGGAAGTATCTCTTGGATATTCTGTTTGGGAACAGCTTTAGTATGCACTAAATCTGAGGATATACCTCATCATCATCATTCATCCAAGCCTTCTCCCATCAGAATGGGGTCGGTGAAGCATAACAAAACTCCATGAAAGATTCAACAAAAAATTTGTTGACTGGCTACCAACCTGACATCAACCCTCTGTTGGTGCCAAATTCGTAACCAAGGCGGCCATCAGGCAAGGTAGACTACCTTTTGGATATGCAGTTTAAGCTCATGAAACCAAGGATCACCCTCCAAGTTCCCCTAGACTATAAAGAGTCTAGACGAAGAGGTAAGATGATACAATTTGCTATAACTAATTACATTATCTCTGAACAGTGAAGGAATGACAATCTCAAAATCTGAGGATATACCTAATTAGTTTAAATGTAAAGTTATATTCAGACAAGGAAGACTTGTTAAAGGATCATGGAAGACAACGCAGGCTGGAGGAAAACTTAATAATGTACCATCACCATGCCATATATAAGTGTGGGCTAGTCACCAAGGTTTGAAAACTTAGTTTCAGTATCAAATTTGTATCCTTCCTATGAACATTTGTTTTTGGCAGTTTCGGGGGGTTTGAATTGGTTGATTTTCAGTAGCTTGGTTCTGACCGGAACTTAAAAACCTTGCTATTCAATTTATGGATACTTCTCGAGAGCCTCAGAGAAATGACATGGTTCGTAATGTTTGATCTCTCTAAAACTGATTCAGGTCTAGGAATATCAGTGCTTGTGGTTATATTAATGATCTACTTGGGCGCACAGATGCAGACTGGACAGTCTATACAGCAGTAAGGTCAATGACTGGCTATTTTTTGTGAAGGAAAGAAATGTCAAGGAAAAGAAAAGATGACTGTTGTCGCTCGAACAAGTACAAAAGACAAATCTCGAACAATTGAACATGATGAGCTGATTAAAATTCAATGCATGTTATCAGTTCCTAGGTTACTTCCAATTTCTCTCTTGTGAAATATTGATGTGGTAAGTAACTTATGATTACGTTAGGAAGAAAAAAAATTCAAAAAATAACATCAGCAAAGGAGGATATATGTACTCTTTAATAGAAGAGACATATGGAGCCATCTCATTTTTGGAATTGGAGAATGGCAATGTTCTATACAAGCTTGTTCTTGCTCGATTATGAACTATAATCCACAAATCACTAGAGAAGACTAAAAGACAACTTTGAAAAGATATGACAAAATGCAATAAGTGACATATAGAGCCATGTTGCCATTTATGGAATTGGAGAATGGCCACGTTTAACACCTTGTTCTTGCTGGATTATGAAAATAGAATCCACATATCATTAGAGAAGACTAAAGACAACTTTGAAAAGATATGACAAAATGTAACTTATTTCTGGTTGTTGAATATTCTCAACTTCTAGAACATAAATAGCTATTGCAACCTCCCAAGCTTAAGGGTCCTGAGTACGGATCGGAAAGCAAAATCGTTTCCAAGGATATCTCATGTTTCCTTTTTTACTGTCTTGTGGTAGAAAACTAAAACACTGTTTCATAGGTAGAACTTCAGTCATATAAGAGAAAAAAAATGGATCTCATCATCTGTTGACAGAAGTAAATAACTCATATAAACATGTGAAACAAAGGTTTCTATAGTTATCCTGAGTTTCTGGTCAGAAAATTAAAGAAAATTCTATAGTTATACAAGTTAATTTAGTTTATGAAAGTAAAAGTTCTACTGAACCTTCGGCATATTAGAGGAATGTGTACCTGAAGAGCATTAATATCATCAGCCTGGTTAACCAGAGTCAAAAGGCCTACAATTCAAAGATTCCATGATAAGAATTCTATCCCTCAAGAAGATTTTGCAACTTAACATGCATAATAAATCAAGTTCCAAAATTGTATATATACTGTAAATATCAATCATCTTTAATAGATGAAGATGAAGTCCATGCAATAAAACAAATAGATGTGTAAAATGTACTTCATTTAAATAAATCATACCATAGTCCGTGTGAGCTCCACTGAAAGTGTCCATAGAGCATATGTGAGAAATAAAGAAAATAAAAATCATGTAAGTCCATTTTCCCCGTTTATATTTCCAGAAACACAAGTCGCATCTAATACTTCCGATTACCATCCAACATCACTACTTTGGGCTTCTGGATCTGTAGCAGTTGAACCTGGGTACCCTATCAATCTCGTTACCCAAAAGGGATCTCCTGCTCTTTCACCTTCAAATGCTTCTGGCTCTCCACCCAATGCTAAAGCAATTCCTCGCATTATCTTTCTTGAAAGCTCTGTTAGTTATGAGATCCACTCAGCCCTGCACTTGTTATAACACAAGCAAAAATGAAAAGCAAACCTGTGAGAAGGCTGATGTACTCTTCCATCAACAATTTGAAGTTTGAGGGAGTATCTGGCCTGCAGTTAGAATAAAGAATAAAGAATATTATTGTAAATTTATAATAATGGTAATGGAGCCAGCGCTACCTAGCAAAAAACCTCATTATTGACTGCACCTTTGAACAATGAGTTGAGAGAACTAGCTTTAGGTTCCAACAAGGTCTCCAAGTTTAGTTTCAGCTCATTTTGGAGGTTTGGTAGTTTTCGTTGAAGTAACTATAGTCGATAAGAGTAAATGAAGCCCATATTAACAAAACAGTTATACATATAAATATTAAGTGTGTTGGAGAATCCCTTGAATCTCTCTCCTCTTATTATTAGTTATTATTAGAGAAGATTTTGTTATTATTAGAGAGATGTTTCTATCTTCATTTAGTTTTCTTTCCATAAATTTCTCCTTTATTCAAGGATGAATATTGATTGTAATAAAATTCTCCTTGATTCAAGGATGGACATTAATTGTATTTCTTCTATTTAAACCAGCTTTGGGACTGAAGAATAAACAATGAAGCATTCACCACTTGTCTTCTAATATGGTATCAAAGCCATGTTCCCTAACCTAGGGTTTGTAAAGTTTTTTTAAACCCGTTTCTCCAACCCAATTAGGCTCTCAATGGCCGATTCCAATAGATGGCGGCAAGCTCTCACCGGCTCAACAAACGACAACTCCTCCACGAAAAAAGGCGGAGCAGGCCGCGGTCCATGGCGATGGTGGTGGTGCTGGTCGCGGCACTAGCAACGGCGGAGGTGCTGGTCGCCACAACGGTGGAAACGCTGGTCGCGGTGCTAGCGGCGGTACTGGATGTGGCGATGACGACTGTCACGTCCCGACTCGGAATCACCCGAATCATCGTCCTCGCAGGGGGCGTGATGCCGCACGAGCCTGGAGTTGCGCTCGTGCAAGGCAAGACAAGTTCTCAAATGGTTATCTTTTGATTCGATATTAACAACGATAGAAAAACAGAGTATACGAAACAATTCTCTTTATTGATATTCGAAACATAGATTACAAAGGCTTCGATAGCCTAACAATATATGCCAGATTGGCTACAACACTCAGGTTCTCTCTTGCCCACAAAGGATTTCACCGTTCCATACATCATGCCTTCTATATCCCGGCCGCATCAATCCAGTTGCGTAGTCCGAGCGTCAATGCGATTGCACGCTTCAATGCGCTTCGGCATTCCAAGCCTCAACACGTTCAAGCAACGCTTCGCCGCGAGCCATCCATTCCCTGCACCCTGCATGAAGCTGGTGGGGGATCAGTACGTTCGTCCTCGCATGTACTGAAGCAAAGATCATCTTTCCAAACCGACATTTTAATATTTATGTTGAATCATGCAACTTAGCTTATGATCTTGCTATGTTCTCCTTAGGGTCAATTTCATGGCATCTTCGAAAGCGTAAAGCATGTTATCATGGCATCTTTGAGTCTTTTCGCGTTTCAAATAATAATGACAACATTATATTATGGCATTTACGATTAGGCCATCCTAGTTTTCGCTATTTAAAATACTTGTTTCCTAAGTTATTTTGTAATAAAGATTTGTCTTTGTTTAAATGTGAGGCATGTGAATTTGCAAAACATCATCGTTCTCATTTTCCAATACAGTCTTATAAACCATCAAAATCTTTTTCTGTTATTCACAGTGATGTTTGGGACCCTAATCGTACAAGTACACTTTCTCACAAAAAATGGTTTATCACATTTATAGATGACCATTCAAGAGTATGTTGGATGTACTTGTTAAAGGGAAAATCCGATATTTGTCAGGTTGTAAAGGATTTTTTTAAAACTGAAAATTGCTGAGAAACCCAATTTCGGGGTTGGTTTTTATGAAAAACCCACCCGCAGGATGGGTTTTATGAAATGCCCAGAATTATATATTTCCACGTTAAGTATTCCAAGATTCCCTCTAGATACTCTGTATTTACAAAATTAATACCATAACTACCCCTCCACACAAACTCAGATTTGGATTGCGATTCTCGTCTTCTTCTTCTTCTTCTTCTTCTTCTTCACGAGAGATCTGAATTCCATTGCTCTCATCTTCAGCAGAGATCGCAAAGATCGTTCGTAGTTCACCGTACTTTTTTTTCAGTTGAACTCCGATCTTCTTCTTCTTTTTCTTTTCCGACAATTAGGTCAATTATGGAGAGAAGATCTTCTTCTTTTCCATAAGAGTTAGCATCGTTTTGAAAGAAGAACAAAAACTCTTGAATCTTTGTTCATGTCAAATTTTTTTCCACAAAACAAAAAAAATAAAAAATTAGGTTTCTGTCAACTGTTCTCCGTCGATATCAATATAACACGAAAAATAGTCATTCTCCTGTATTTTAACAAGGAGAATGTCATTCTCCGTGTTGAATGTCATTCTCCGTGTTACTAACACGGAGAATGGCCATTCTCCTGTGTTTTAACATTTGAATGACCATTCTCCGTGTCATTTAACACGGAGAATGGCCATTCTCCGTGTAATTTAGCACGGAGAATGACCATTCTCTGTGTAATTTAAAACGGAGAATGCCATTCTCCGTGTTAAATAAAACGGAGAATGGCATTCTCCGTGTAAATTAACATGGAGAATGTCATTCTCCGTTTTATTTAACATGGAGAATGGCCATTCTCCTGCGTTTTAACACTGTAGTGACCATTTTTCGTGCTAAATTACACGGAGAATGGTCATTCTCCGTTTTATTTAACACGGAGAATGGCCATTCTCCTGCATTTTAATACTGGAATGGCCATTCTCCGTGCTAAATTACACGGAGAATGGTCATTCTCCGTGTAAATTAAGACGGAGAATGGCCATTCTCCGTGTAATTTAGCACGGAGAATGGACATTCTCCGTGTAATTAAGACGAAGAATGCCATTCTTCGTGTTACTAACACAGAGAATGTCCATTCTCCGTGTAAATTAAGACGGAGAATGGCCACCCTTATGCGAAATTAACATTCTTCGTGTTCTAACACGGAGAATGGCCATTCTCCTGCATTTTATGGTCAGTTGAAACTTTGGAGGGCCATAACTTTTGACTGGGAGGTCGGAACGATGTCCGGTTTGTCGCAAAACGAGCGTATCTTCGAGGAGCCTGAGATTAACCGCTTTTCTATTAGACGGCCTTCCAAAATTTTAGAATCGCAAAAAAAAGATGTTTGGATCTCCGTTTTAGCACTTTCGTCGTTTGTCTCGGTCTTTCCGAAATTTTTCGACGAATTTTTGAAGATTTTTGAGAAAAAAACCTAGATTCGAAAGTGAGCAGCGTATGGAAGAAGATGAAGTATCGAAACGTTTTTTTAAGAGTAGTTTCGTGGGTGTTTTCAATAAATTAGAAGGAAGGACAAAACGGTCATTCGGAACCCTCTTTATATATTTTTTCCCTAATTCTGGGCACACGATGAAATGTTATTGCGCAGTAGGTTTTTCATAAAACTTTTTCGTTTTTTGGGCATTTCATAAATATTTTCCTTTTTAAAATGGTGCAAACTCAATTTCAGACAACTATTCAAGTCTTTAGAAGTGACAATGGCAGGAAATACTTTAACACAATTTTGGGTGATTTGTTTCTTCAAAATGGAATTGTGCATCAAAGTTCATGTCCAAATACTCAACAAAATGGAGTTGCAGAAAGAAAAAATAGACACTTATTAGAGGTGTCTAGAGCTTTACTCTTCTCAAATAAAGTACCAAATTATTTGTGGGGTGAAGCAATTTTAACTGCTGCATATTTAATTAACAGAATGCCCTCTAAAGTTCTCAATTTTCAAACTCCAGTTCATGTTTTCAAAGAATGTTTTCCTTTAACTCGTGTTTCAACTGATTTGACATTAAAAAATTTTGGTTGCACAGCATTTGTTCATGAACATAAGAATATTAGCAAACTTGAACCACGTGCTATAAAATGTATTTTTGTAGGGTACTCTCCAACCCAGAAGGGATATAAATGCTTTGATCCAAAAAAACAAGAAAATGTTTGTCACTATGGATGTCACATTTTTTGAAAACAAACCTTTTTTTGATGATACTTATCTTCAGGGGAGAACTTAAAGGAAGACTCATTTGAAACTGAGAACATAAGTTTTTTAAATAACTTGTCCATGCCTATATCACAAAATTCTAAGACTTGTAATTCTGCACCAACAAAAAATGGCGATGATTCATTATCTGAACCTACTCCTACTATGAGCAAGGAACTCGATGAATCCGAGCCTACACTTTCTCATGAAAAAAACAATAAGAATTTTGAAGATGATAATAATGATGAACTAATTGAAATGCCACAAAATGAATTATTATCTAAAGAGGACAGGTTCGAAGTAGGAAACAAGACTTGGAAAGGAAAGGTATTTGTGAGAAAGAACCATAAAGAAGATGATGTATCCACATCTCAACACTGCCATGAATCTGAACCGGAGAATAATCAACATCCTCAGAAAAGAAAAAGTAAGTCTATCTCTGTTTCTGAGAGTCGTATCATGTATCCTGATATAGATGATCCCATAGCAGTTAGAAAACCTGTTAGGTTTTGCCCTAAATATCCTATGTCCTATTGTATATCATATTCAAACTTGTCTTCATCTTTTTCTGCCTTCACCTCCCAATTGTCTAGTGTAGAGATTTCAAAGAATGTACAGGATGCCCTAGAAGTTCCAAAGTGGAGAGAAGCTGTATTTGAGGAGATGAAAGCTCTTGAAAAGAACAAAACTTGGAGCGACATGACACTACCAGTTGGTAAGAAGACCATGGGATATAAGTGGGTGTTTACTGTGAAGTACAATTCAGATGGGTCAGTTGAAAGGTATAAGGCTCGCTTGGTGGCTAAGGATTTCACTCAAACTTATGGCATAGATTACTCAGAGACATTTGCTCCTGTTGCAAAATTGAACACTATCAGAATACTTTTATCTCTTGCGGCTAACCTGGATTGGCCTCTACATCAGTTGGATGTTAAAAATGCCTTCCTCAATGGTGATCTAGAAGAAGAAGTATACATGGATAGTCCTCCTGGTTTTGAAGACAAATTCGGATCAAAGGTGTGCAAGTTGAAGAAGTCTCTTTATGGCTTGAAGCAATCTCCTAGAGCCTGGTTTGAAAGGTTTACTCAGTCTATGAAGAACCAAGGGTACACTCAAGGACAAGCTGATCACACTTTATTCACCAAATTCTCCTCTGGCAGAAAATCTGCTGCCTTGATTGTTTATGTAGATGATATTGTCCTCACTGGGGATGATACAGTTGA
Organism: Iris pallida; assembly: GCA_029216955.1. Taxonomy (NCBI): domain Eukaryota; kingdom Viridiplantae; phylum Streptophyta; class Magnoliopsida; order Asparagales; family Iridaceae; genus Iris; species Iris pallida. The sequence continues at coordinate 3,255,978 of JANAVB010003000.1, forward strand.
AATGAGAAAAGTAAAAGAGAGACTTGCTACAGACTTTGAAATTAAGGACTTAGGATCCTTGAAATACTTTCTTGGTATGGAGGTTGCTCGATCAAAGAAAGGAATTGTGGTTTCACAACAGAAATACATTCTCGATCTATTGCGAGAAACAGGAATGAGTAGTTGTCGACCAGCCGACACCTCCATGGATTCTAATGCAAAACTTTGGGAAGAAGAAAATGTTCCTGTTGACACCGGAAGATACCAGAGGTTGGTGGATAAGCTAATTTACTTGTCCCACACTAGACCTAACATTGCCTTATCAGTCAGTGTAGTGAGTCAGTTTATGCATTCTCCTTATGAGGAACATCTTGAGGCAGTTTATAGAATACTGAGATACTTGAAGGCCAATCACAGAAAGGATTTATTTTTTAAGAAGACTAGTGAAAGAAATGTGTATCTTCACTAATGCAGATTGGGCAGGTTCAGTCACAGACAGAAGATCAACCTCTGGATATTGTACCTATGTATGGGGTAATCTTGTGACATGGAGAAGCAAAAAACAAGAAGTTGTAGCAAGAAGCAGTGCATAAGCCAAGTTTAGAGCTATGGCTCAGGGTATTTGTGAAGGACTATGGATTCAAAGAGTCATGGAGGAACTTAAGATAAAAATTGAGCTCCCATTGAAGTTATATTCTAACAATAAAGCTGCCATAAGCATAGCCCACAACCCGGTTCAGCATGATAGAACCAAACATATTGAGATTGACCGTCACTTCATAAAAGAGAAATTAGAAGCTGGAATCATATGTCTACCATTTGTGACCTCTAGTCAGCAAATTGAGGACATCTCAACCAAAAACTTGGCAAGACCCATCTTTGAGCATTTGATAAGCAAGTTGGGCATGATAGATATCTATGCACCAACTTGAGGAGGGGTGTTGGAGAGTCCTTTGAATCTCTCTCCCTCTTATTATTTAGTTATTATTAGAGAAGATTTTGTTATTATTAGAGAGATGTTTCTATCTTCATTTAGTTTTCTTTCCATAAAGTTCTCCTTTATTCAATGATGAATATTGATTGTAACAAAGTTCTCCTTGATTCAAGGATGGACATTAATTGTATTTCTTCTATTTAAATCAGCCTTGAGGCTGAAGAATAAACAATGAAGCATTCACCAGTTGTCTTCTAATAAAGTGTTATATCAATATCTCCATTGGCATTATATTTAGTAGCCATCTTATGATTCTTATGACATAGATGCCAAGCAATGTTACAACGGACACGACTATGCACGACCTAAAACATACATCGAGACTCAGACATTCAACAGATTTTGACTGTCCTAATGTAGTTTGAATTGCCTGCTGGTGTCCATCATTGTCTGAAACAAACACGTTATAGACACCACACAAATTTTGGAGTGTCCATGCTTTCATGCCAAGTATGACATTTTTTCTTCAGTAATATTTTGTTCCGGTTGAGTTTATGATAACCTTTTAGGGAGTTTGTAAACATTTATAGCTTACAACAATGGAAGACTACAAGAAAGTTCCTGTTTGAGAATTTAATGTAAAGCCTTTTATCTTAAATTTGTAGTGACACACCAGGAACTAAGTCTCTTTGTGAGGGTTAGATTCATATGTGCAGAATCTTATACTATCTTACGGTTAAGTTGTATTGATATGAACATTATACTGTATAGACATGGTGGCAATGCACCATTGTTTGTGCCTATACATGTCCGAAGCAGACATGACGCAGAAACATCTGCAGTTTGGAGTACATATGCTTCATGGGCAGAAGGAGATCAGATACTTCATTTGCAACTCTATGCTATGTACTTGTATTTAATGAGTTAGAAAGTTTACTGGTTTGGGTTTTAAATCTACTATTTGGGATTAAAACCTAGTCTGTTCGACTCTTATCTATATATCTGACTGATAGATTACAACAACAACGACGACAAAAGCCTTTCTCCCAAAAAATTTGTGTTGTCTGTTTGAATCCCCTTCTTCAATTTGGCTCTGTTAACTAACAAAAGCCATATCCTTCTCTAAAACTTTAAACCATGTCGTCTAAGCCTACCAATGTTTATTTTTTTTCATTTCTGCAACAAAAGATAACAAACATTCATAATTTTAGTCAATTTTGAAAAGAATTATGAACATTTTGAAAAAAACATAACGATGAAGAATACCTAAAAAAAATCGTCTTCAAGAGAAGATCATATCAAAGTTAATGAAAAAAAATTGAGGGACAAACTTGATAAAAATAAATTTTAGATCTTAAAAGTAACAGTCATTTACCTAAAAAAAAAAATTTACAACAAAAGAGAACAAACATTCATAAACTTATTCAATTTCGAAAAAAATTATGAACATTTAAAAAACAAAACAATGAAAAATACCTTAAAATTAACAAAAAATTCATCTTCAAAGAGAAGATAATATCAAAGTTGATAAAACAAATCAAAGACAAACTTGATAAAAATAAATTGAAAAATTGAAGATCTCAAAAGTAACACCCATTTACCAAAAAAACATAAATATTTGTTTCTTTCTACAACAAGAGAACACACATCCATAGTCTTATTTACTTTAAAAAAATTATGAACATTTAAAAAACAAAACAATGAAAAATATCTAAAAAAATGAACAAAAATTTCATCTTCAAGAGAAGATATGAAATATTTTCTAAAGACAACTTGATCAAAATAAATTGAAGATCTCAAAAGTAACATCCATTTACCCCAAAAAAAATTTCTTTCTACAACAAAAGAGAACAAACATTCATAATATTATTCAATTTTGAAAAAAAAAATGAACATTTAAGAAATAAAACAATTGAAAATATAAATAAACAAAAGTTTCATCTTCAAGGGAAGATCATATCAAAGTTGATAAAAAAAAGTATTTTGTGTGACAAACTTGATCAAAATAAATTGAAGACTCAAAAGTAACCAAGAAAACTACATTTGATCACAAAAAGCAATTGTTGGCAACACACTTGTAGGTATGGAGAGAGAAAAATTGGAACAAGGACGAGGTGGCGGTTAGGCAGCGAATGAGGCGAGTACGTGAAAGGAAGGTTGAGGATGTCCACGAGAGCCTGGGTCATCACTGTCGATGTTAGGGTCACGATCCTTGACCTTGATGAATGTTAGAGCTGTTGTTGCTATGGGTGAGAGATCCTTATCGTACTTCACTAGGGAGGGAGATCAAGGAAGACGAAAAAAAGGGAAAAGAAAGACATGGAGGACAGTAGCTTGGGATTTAACGAGATAGAAAAGAGATAAATTTTAGTACTTTAGAATTGCACATTTCTGAGGTGCGGTTATAATGACAAAAAATGAATGAGAGAGAATCCCATGCCCATTAATAGTAAATTTTGAATCTCAATTGACTATTCAAACCTGATTAACACTAGATTTTAAAATCACAGTATGTGATACTTAAATCCTTATTGACTAACCCCACCTTATAGTTTTCTTCCTTCAGCTCTTTCAAGGCCATGTCCTAACATTATAAAAAATATCCTTCTTTACAGCTTCAATCCAGGTTCAGTTAGGTCTACCCCTAGTTTAAGGGGTCTCCTTTAACTAATATCATATCACTCCTAACCTATGCATCTATCGGTCTATATTGTATATGTAGAAAACACCTTAGATGGTTTTCTCTAATCTTATCCTTAATTGGAGCCACCTTCAACTTCTACGAAAAGCAAGCATGTCATATTTAAGGTGCAAGTATTTGAAACACTAAACTCGTGAAAATACAAAGAGCAAACACCAGGAAAGCATAACATACCATAAATTGGACCCCTCCAAGACGGTACCAAGAACACCATAGGCACCAGGCTTTATCTCCCTGTAGCACTAACATAAAAGAATACATCCAAATTCAGTAAGGTTCTATTCTAACACAAGGATGAATTGTTATTTCCACAATGAGTCACATTCAGGGTCATACATCAATTGCTTCATGCATATCAGGTATCCCTTTAGTTATATTTTCTCCAATTCTCTGGTAACCTCTGAACATTTAAACCAGATCAAGAATGAGATATGGAAGAACGTCCAATAGAAATTTATTATGTTTGTTTATATACTTTACTAGTTAACCTTCAAAAACAAATCTAGAAGGCATACTTGTAACCTTTCATCAAAACAAAAGATACCTGTAACCACTTTCCGGTGACAACTTAATCTTACACTTCTGATGGTAAGGAAGATCAAAGAATTTGCGTGTCACCTCTTTCACCTCTTGGATCATTGAATTAGGTATATTGTGGCCTTTCTGTTCAAGAATTAAAAAACAAGACAAAAACATGAAAAAGCATAAGGACACTCGAAAATGTTCTTCCACGGATTTTAGAAAAAACAACAAACTATGGATCCATATTTAAATAAATGCTTAAAAAACTGTGAACTCAAACCTCACCATGGACTGGTTGAACCATTTGGGTCAAAAATGCTGATGTAATAATTATTTTAAAATTACATATAATATTTATATGTTATATACTTAAATTATAATCGTAATTATGACCTAGTAATCTGCAAAATCATATCAGAGAAATTAGTTTTAATTTAGTTTCTTTTGACATTAGTAATCTGCAAAAGCATATCAGAGAAATTACCAAGTAGAAGAATCCTGCTTCTTTACAAGCCTCATCTAATTTTCTAACAACTTTTAGGACTTCTTCATCTTCAGCCATCTTTGGATCATTGAACTTATCCAAAAAAGGACCAATATCTGAATGAGACAGAATCAAGAAATCTTCAAATGAGTATACAAATAGTAAGGGGTGATTAAACCAAATAATCATACAAAAAGTAAAATGATAGGAAAATCAGGAAGCCATATCTTACTAGCATAATTAATCATAGACAAAGAACTTCACATGCTGCAATAGTATGTTAATAATTTGTAAAATGCTGAAGAAAATGAAAATACTAATAAAAAAAACTGCCACCTAAGGATCAAAGGGATATACAAGATTATCTCTTATTTTGTCAGCATCAAAGAGATATAAAAGATGTATAGCCAAATCAAAATATTGTTCCCTCTAAAAGATGATAGAGTTAAATAATAAATATCACAAGGCTACAGGTTCATTGAAGAAGACCAACAGAATTGTAGAATCTCTACAGATTTCTCACAATGTCTATAGAATTACCACACGCCTAATAGAAAGAAAATGAAAAAAAATTAAATCAATAGGTGTCGACGAAATGACTCTTAAGACTTTTAATGATTAAATTTCAGTTTTTATTAGGTATTTGTATTGGGTTGATTTGGAGAAGAAATTGGGTTGGAGGGAGCTTGGTAATAGGTGTTCTGTTCTGTCACAGAACATTGCCTATTGTTCTATCCCCATTCTTCTTCTTGAGTTCAGTCTCATATATATATTGATAGATAGTGAGTTTTATATATGGGTAAGTTAGTATCAGCCTCTTTCCCTTGCTGTCTTCCTTGTTCAGTCCAAGATAACCATCTGTCCAGTTCTCATTAATGTCCAGTTAGTACCTATAGTTCAGACTATTTAAAATAGCATGTAAGGTTATAATAGTTGAGTCCATCCTCTAACTGTGTCAGCAATAGGATTAGGAGTGAGGCTCAGTTGAGATTTCCTTAGTATAGTTAATGTTCTCTTGTATCATGTTGGTAACTCCTCGAGTACCAGTTGAGGGAAGGGGGCTCGGGTCCCTCTTGCATTCAATTCAGTGAGGCCATACATCAGTTGTGAGGATCTGTCACATGTATAAATATGATGTTGGTCATATGTATAGGTTTTGCCCTGCACCAACTCAAGCTTCAGTCCACCATTTTATAGTATCTGTCCCTATTCACAGCTACTTGGCCAATTCCTTAGCCTATAAATTAGTCTCCCTGCTTACATGTCATGTCCAGTCGTCTAGGACATTAACCTACATGTTAAGATGAGTCCTTTTGTTTTCTCTGAATGATATGATGTTTCCCTCTTCATTCATATTGCTCTGCCACAGTATCACTTTAGTTCAGACCCTCCATTTACACTTAGTGTCCTGCTCCTACTGCCTATAGCATGTATATAGGTGAATGTTAAGTCCACACATGTTGTCCATCCTAGGACCAAGTTCAGTCACCTTAGATAGTGCCCTGCATCTTGGACAGTTAAACTGCATTAGTTCCCTGTCATTTTTGAGTATCAGAGCCTTGATTGCTCTGGTATCAATGGGTTTAATCTGCCATCAAGTCCTCCATCCTTGTAATGACAAGTTAACCACCTTGTGATGTCCTGCATCCTAGGTTAGAGTGTTGCATTCGTATTCCCAGTCTCCATTAATACACTATGTTCAGTCCATGTGCTCACCTATCTGTGCATTCCATGTTCGAGTATCAGACCTTGGTTTGAATTGATATCAAATCATTTAGTTGTTCAGTCCCTTACCTACTTATAAACAAACTACCTGGGTTTTGTTTGGCTCAGTTTCCTGTAGGATTTTGGTAGCAGTATTGTGATTTGGGAATAACATTTGTATCCTTCATATCTGTTCTGCATTGCCAATACACTGTACAGTCACATGTACATGTCTTGTTCACCTCTTGTGTTCAAATTGACAGTTGGATACCCCCATTGCTCACGGCATATCACTGTTCTGCCTGCATTATGTTTGAGTCCAGGTATTAGTGTGGGATGGTGTTAGTTCATCCTAGTGTCCAATGCACCAAGTCTCAATCCTCTTTACCTTAGCATACCCCTTAGTTGTTCAGTCCTTGGTCACTGAACCAACCTTTGGTATCAGTTGGGAATAGAAGGGAGTCCTATTTGATATCTTCTACTGTCATGTGGAGAGGGATAGCTGATATAATTATATATGTGTATAAAAAAAAAAAAAAAAAAAAAAAAAAAAAAAAAAAAAAAAAAAAAAAATATATATATATATAGATGAGGGCTCGGGTTCAGGATAAGGCAGTAACAGCTTGTGGGGGACTCAAGTTAGTTCATTACTTTGTATTAGTTCATTCATTCATTAGTATATCAGTCCATTATTCACTTGCATTCAGCCACCATCCTTGTTTAGCCCATACTCCTAATGAAGACCAGTCCCTTACCTTTGGTTCAGATCATTTGAGTTTAGTTCTGTCCAAGTGATGTGAGGACTGGGATTTCACCCATATTTGGTTTTGTCATGATGTTCGGTCTTCACCATTAGCCTTTGGGCAGCCCCAAGCCTCTTTTTTTTTATTACTTTGATATATATATATATATATATATATATGGAGGCCAGAAGGATATCCTTATACTACTCAGCTTGTCGAGGAGATTCGCCTTATTACTATTGACGTTAGCCAGCATGAGGATTCCTGGAGCTGGGCCGGCCCAGGTTCGGGGGGAGGGTCAGGTCTATTATGCTTTCGTAGCTGCTATGACTTGGTTCGGACCCACCACGACCGGGCTGAGGAGGTGGACTTCATTTGGGGTAAGGAAATTGCCCGAAAAATGCAACTATGTGCCTACCGACTTCTACGGGACAGACTGATGACGAGAGACAGACTCCTCAGATTTGGGATGCAGATCCCAGATGCCAAGTGTGCGCTATGTAATGGGGAGGACGAATCAATGTGACATCTCTTCTTTGTATGTCCGACGACCTGGCACATTTGGACTGAGCAGTGTGTGCAGCTGAGAGGAGGAGTTGGGGTGGATAGAGACATCCGGAACATTCTTAGCTGGATCCGAGATCACAGAGGCCGGAATCCGGGGTGGGCCAGAAGAGCCAGAGTTCGTCTCGCCGCTTCCGTTTGGCACATCTGGAAGGAGCAGAACAGACGTATTTTCGAGGGCTTGACTACCCCCCCTATTGGAATTCTACATAACATACAATTCGATGTATCAATAATGGCCCCATAATATTATAATTTGGGGCATGAGAAGTTGTGATATTTATGTATTGTAATACCTTTTCCGCTATGTGCGAGGAATAAATTCACCATTATTCCAAAAATAAAAGAATATATATATATATATATATATATATATATATATATATATATATATATATATATATATATATATATATTTTGGAACCAGGTAAATTGTTTCTGGAATCGCTCCCACTGGGATTCGAACTCCTGACCACTCGGGCCGCATGCATCTCTCTTAACCACTAGGCTAGAGGTCATTTGCTATATATATATATATATATATATATATATATATATATATATATACACACCGGTATGTAAAAAAGTGAGGGTGAGATGAAGGATGTTGGCAGCAGGGCAGTGCCCTGTGGGTTGCCTTGTGAGTGTGTGACATGTTGTATGTGTGAGCCCATTAGCTATTAGTTAGAATAGTGGACAGGTGGAGAAGAGAGTATGTGAATGGTGAGAGTATTAGCATGTAGGCATATAGGGAAGACATGGTTTAGCCTTTGTATCTTGATATTCAGACCATATTGAACTATAGTGCGGACACCTTATATTCAGATATGAACTTCAGACCAGCAAATACATTGCCTATTGTCCTATCTTGAGTACATGTAAACTCATATTTGTATATATGCATATATGTAGTTGGAAGGTTATAGATAATATACCTTATAGCTTATATATATATATATATATATATATATATATATATATATATATATATTAGGTTATAGCATATGGGTATACATATATTATAAGGATTTAGATGTTGGTAGTGATAAGGGTTTGGATTAGTATCCTTGGTATACTAAGGGACATGATAAATATATAGGTTGAGGAACCTAGAATTGGAATGAGACTTTAAGGCCACATTAGCCTAGCACTAATAGTCTACTTAGCCAAAAGCCCTAGATTTAGACTAGATGGACTAAGTTTGACCCAAGGTTGACAATTGAGTAGGATTGATCTAGTGTTGACCTAGATAGACTAGCATTGACTCAGTTAACTTCCTTGACCTAGAAAGGGCCTAGAAGAATGTAGTTAACTCATTTAGATACACTGCTTACTCTAGAACAATGAATAACTTTGTATATCTCAGTTATAGATTTGTGTAACACTACCTTGGACGTCGATCCTCATTCATTGCTCTGGACGACAGGCGAGTACATTCTCTGATAGTTTTTATTTACTTGATGATTATTATGATTCAGCTTCTAGTATAGTTCTATTTTGATTCTCTGTCACAACACGGATTAGTATTCTGAATTTATTCATTTGTGACACATATATTTAACTCGTCTAGCCCCTACTACAAGAACCACTTATTGGAACCATCTACTCGAAATACCTACAAGCACCATTTACTTCTAGCTAGACTCGTACTCTATTTATGTGTCGGAAAATACTCGAGTAAACATGTAAACATTTTCAAATCATACAAGAACCACCACTACAAGAAAGATAGTCATCACACGCTAGGCCAAGCGTGCGACGTGCCGTATACAACAAGAACTACTCCTACAAGCAAGATAGTCGTCGCCTCTAGGCCAAGCGTGCGACGTACCGTATTCAACAAGAACCACAAGAAAGATAGTCATCGTCGCTACGCCAAGCGTGCGACGTACCGTATTCAACAAGAATCACCCTACAAGAAAGATAACTGTCGCCTCTAGGCCAAGCGTACGACGTGCCGTATTCACTACTCGTCTAATCGTTACATGTCGAACTCGGTATTTAAAAACACACTGGATTAATGTCTTGTACTAGATTCACATTGTCTCATGTTTTACAGATTGGACTCGCATCACGTCGTTCTAATTCAGTTACTTCTATTTACAGTTTTCACTGCCATGTTCTTCTATGTCACTGTATTAACTTTTCTTGTTTTAACTGTTGATTCTATTTTCATTACCTGTCTCAAACTTTCCATGATTCATCAAGTATAACTGTCTATAACTGCTTTATAGTCTTTGTCATTTATTTGGAACTGCTAGAGGAGATGTGCTTGTTCCATCCTGACTGGATATATTTTCAGATGATTGTCCAGAGGATATGTGTCCTACCTACTATGGATCCGAGGAGGAGATAGCTACCTTGGGTCACGATTCTCAGGAGTGACCGAGAGACCTAGTTTTAGTGGACTTGTTTTAGATTCTCTATTTTAAACTTGAATTGTAATAAGTGGAGATTTTGACATTGTATTTGAGATTTGTTTTGAATATTATTTAGTAGTTGTTGTTAATGTTTAGTCTTATTAGTTATTTAGACTTCTTTGATATCTTATCGTGTTTTAGACTGCGATTGAGTATTATCATATCTTTATACTTGTCCTTCGGAGTTGAGATCTATGATAGGTACATTACATCATTGTGTGAGTTTGATAGTTAGCGACCTAGAACAGCGTTCTACCGCCGATTCTGCGGCGTAGACTGGACGCTGTTACGCACTCGTACCCCTATACCGGATGCGGGTCGTGACACCTTCAAAGGCATTCTGTTGATTAGTTGAGTTGCTGTCAACACTGCATGCCCCCACAGACTTTGTGGGATATTTATGTCGATCATCATGTTCGTGCGACCTCCAGAAGGTTTCTGTTCTTCCTTTCTGCTACGTCATTTTGTGCAGGTGTGTATGCACAAGTGGTCTAATATTGTATCCCGTGTGCTGACAACTATTCTGCAAGTGTTCTGTTTGTATACTCCGTTCCATTGTCAGACCTCAGTACCTTCACAATTGCCCTATACTGAGTCTGGACATATTTGTGAAAATCCTGAAAACAAGTAGGTACATTACTCTTATTTTTCATCAAGTACAACCAGGTGCACGAGAAGCAAAATCAATGAAGGAAACAAAGTACTTATAACCATTCATAGTATTAGTGGCACATGGACCCCAAACATCAGAGTGTACTACCTCAAAAACAGAAGAGCTCATATGAGCCGTACCAATATATGAACTCCTAGTAAGTTTGTCTAACTCGCATGCATCATATACTAGTTTCTCTTTATTTGATTTTTCACAAATATCTGGATACAATTTACTTAAAGTGTCAAAGGAGGAATGTCCCAACCTCCTATGATGGAGTATCAAAGTATCCTCGGCCCTCATCTGCAGTCCTCTCATACCAGCCTTCTCTGCCATAGACATTAGTGCTGAGTCCAGTCCTTCTCGATCCAGATACCACAGTTCCTTATGCCAAGTGTCAGTCTCAAGTCTTCGTCCCACCTCTTTCTCCTGAAAGATCTCCTCAGGGATATAAAAAAAACAATGCATTTAAGTTGAAGGATTATAGAACTAATGGACAAGACACTGACTGGAAAGAATGAAACATGTAAAATATTGGATAATTTTACTGAACCTGTACAATTAACAGTACCCTTACCGACCACTGGCTGGAAAGTGCCATCAGTTGTCTGCTGATGCTAGGTGAGTGTAGGAAAAAAACTCACTAGCATTTCCCGTCACATGTCGAGATGCCCCCGAGTCGATAATCCAATCTGATGATTTAAGGGAAGCAATGGATGCAAGAGCAAGTGAGTCGTTAGTACCTTCTGATGTATGGACATACATGGCGACGTAGCCTCTAGCGAAGAATAAGGTGGACGCCTCCTCTGTTGCGCTCCTCCTGTCTCCATCATTTGACGTTCGCTGCTTCCTCCTGAGCATCTCCAGCATGTCCACCAGTGCCTGATCCTCCTCGGTAAAGGTGCCGCCAGCTCCTCCAACTCCTTCTGCTACCAGCAGGTTCGTCCGATAACCTCCTCGATCGCCTCGTCGACCCCTTCGTCGACCCCCACAACCACGGTCACGTCCTCCAAAATATTTCCGTCCACCGAATTGTCCCCGTCCACCACTTGAATCTTCCTCCTTAGGTGGTTTGGTGCAAGCATACCAATGGTGGCCCATCTCCCTGCAGTTGTAGCACCGTCGGTTGTGCTGTCAGGCCTCTCCTTTAGGCCCTGTGTCGCCCGAGCTGGTGGCCGTCAGTGCTGACTTTGCTTCATGAGGACCACCTGTCACCGCCTGCAGTCTGATGCGTCTCCTCCTGAATCATGGCTGAGATAGCCTCCTCAAGAGTGGAAATCTTCGGTTGGACGAGAAGTAGGGCCATCCTCTGAGTGAATGCTACAGTCAGCCCATTGAGAAATTTTATCGTTCTCTACTGTAGACATACATGTCTCTCTTTACACTTCGGGTCCCCGCAGCTTGCCCAATCTGAGGTGTGATCGTAATCCAGCCACAGACGCTCCAACTCCGTAGCATACACCTACACCGTCTTCTCTCCCTGTACGGTGTCGTCGATCTCCCCCTTGATCTGGAAGACCCGTAAGTTGTTTCCCACACCATCATAGGTCCGCCTCAACTTTTCCCATACATCATTCACCATCTCAATGTCGTCTACTGTGGCGGCACTAAACTGGACTAAGGAGTTGAGAAGCCAGATGTAGATCACCAAATGAGTGGACTTCCACTCGTCGTGTCCTGCCGAATCCTCGTCCGGCTGTCTTCTCGCCCGACAGGAACCCCTCCAGGTTCTTTCCTGCGAGGGTTCGCCTCACCCGTCGTGACCAACTCAGATAGGTAGCTGGTCCATCCAACTTCAGATCGATGGAGGGAAGCTCCAACCTCGTCGATGTTCGTATCGTGCTCTCACCAGTCGACATCTTCATCAGCTTCATCAACGTCGCAACCTCTGCAGGATTCAGCTTCTTAATGATCTCCTCCATCAATCCTCATCTTCGATGATCACGTTACATCCGTCACACGACTCACGCTCGTCATCGTCGTCCGCTTCTAGATCTGAACATATTTTTCATAAGATCTAGGCCTTCGGTGTCAACTTTCAGAACGATCCGAACAGCGGTGACGCGAGTGCCGTCGCATGCGTCAGTTTCGGCAACAGCCGCAGAAGCCGTGCGCACCGTAGGGGGCGTTCGGCGCACGTGCAACAGCACCGCAGCAGCAGCAGCCACGGGGCACGTGGGGGCCGCGGGGGCTCTGGTCGCGTGTGGGAAAGGGAGGGTAGCAGCTAGGGTTAGGGTTTGGTAGGAATAGCGGAGGGGTGGGTCGATTGGTAGCGGCTAGGGTTAGGGTTTGTGGAAACTTGGCTCTGATACCATGTTGTAATTGATTATTTTATTGATAGTTCTCTTGGCTTTATATAGCCTTACAGTCAATATTACAATGATGGAATATCCTGTGACATATTCTGACATACCAAATATGTCCGCAGGATATTCCAATATCCTTTATGCTAGTACAATCTACTAAATATGACATACTAAATATTCCAACAACTTTACTCCTGCGCTATGGAATTTTTAGTAGTAAAGAAAGATTCCTCCTTCCTATAGCAAATTATAGAATACATATCAATGTCGAATAAACTAAAATTAGATTTTCATGCAAATGAATAATTTCTACAGTATTACTGATTTAGGGGTAAGACTAGGGAACTTATGGATGTTCTTCGACAACAGAATGTAATGTGCAGAGAAATTCTCAACATAAAGTTAATTATATAAAATTCACACCCTTCTCTAATAACGGCCCAGCTATATGATCAAAAGAAGCAGAAGCAACAGAAATCTAAGCACCATTAGGAATCATATGAAACTGCAGAGAAAAACGTATTTGGTCATTCATATAGTTGACTGAGGCCAACCAGCTTGTTTGATGCAGTCGGGTCTACTTGGGTTGGGTTGGGTTAGGTTAGGTTTAATCCTAGGTTATTTGTGTGAATAAGATGGACCTCCCCTGTGGTGAGTATAATTGCTTCTCTCTACAAATTGCTTTATCCACAAATTTAGGATTATCGACCATATCTAACCCCTCCTCCATATATGATGCCTGTAACATCATAAAGAACTAGAAATCACCATGACTTACGTAACCAGCTAGGTTGCACAAATACAGACATGGATATGGATACAGGTTACAGACATTTTCTCATGTTGCACAAGTCCACGTACAAACATGATACGGATATGGACAACATTTTCCTGTGTCCATGCAACATACGTGACATGCCAGCACCATAAAATTCCTCTTGGTACCAACATAAAACTAACCAAGTAGCTGCACAAACTCTCGAAATTCCATGAGTACAGAAGGGAAAAAAAAGTGTTCACCAATGCAAACTCATGTGCCCCCCTACTTATGGACCACGCAACGCTATCAAAACAAACAAAGACTTTAAAGCAAGGAAAATATACAGATTTCCCCAAACAACCAAAACAATAGCGAGATGAATCAATGAATAGACAACTGAAGACAAAAGTCACATGCTTTCCTCTTGTGTTAGTTAGCCTTTACTTTTGCTCCTTTTGTACAACTTTAGTATCAATCATCAAGCATGATCAAGTATATGTTAGATGTACTTGAAAACTCTAAAACTAATGGGCAGATCATAAAGACTAATGAACACGGTTCACAAATATAAAGAATATAATTTTTAGGAAGGAGTGATAGAAATTGAGATCCCTGTGATGGGAATGAATGGTCTGGAAATCAGAACCCATATTGCAGAATTGAGTCTCTTTCGATTTACACCATGAAAGGATTCTGAAGAGGAGCAGAGTTTTGATGGAGTTCTTTTACATGAGAGATGAGACTAAGTTGGATAATGTGAACGATAGAGCAGGTATTCTGACAAGTTTAATAATATCATTAGAAGTTTTAATTTTACGGATTTGCCTATATCAGCAGGAAGCTATACTTGAAGCAATCTTAGACATAGTCCTGTATTGTTGGCTTTTTCAAGAACTACAAGATGGTAAATTGGATCTCTCTAGAATAAATTATGACTCTATCTTTTTGATAGCTAAACAGAGGAAGTAATGGAAATACCAAATTTAGACCTATAAGCCGTCTTAATTGCCCAACCGGTCGGTTGAACTGTGAACCGGTTACCACAACAGTCCAATAGTTGAACCAGTTTTTAAATTATTAAACTAGAGATTAATTCATTATATGATTATTAACTTGATAGGAAGAAACCAAGTTTCTTGGCCCTACCACCACCACCACCATCACCACACCCCAACGAGGGTGTGCAAGGACCGAAAAAGAAACCAAACCAGTTCCCGTGCTAAAAGTTTTGAAAAACTAAAAAAAAATCACCTGCAATATCTGGCAATTTGAGTGATCCTTCGTTCTGTATAATAAGAATCATAATACTAAACATGACAACAACAAAAACTTACAAAAGCTTTTGGGAGTCTTGTGATCATAAGTCCACCCGTGCATATAAGAATACCTATGGAGAACGCACGTAAGCTAGTCGACCCTCCACATCTCCGGATGACATCCAGGAATTGTGGCAGCATTTTCCCAAGAAAAATCTTTTGTAGCCTTAGTAAACCTGAACCGCGTTGAGCGTATTCCTCTTTTGTTTCATGTTAACCACATTCGATCCATTTTTGAAATCTCTTCACCTACCTTCTTCACCACACATTTCCTTAGCTATCTTCTTCATTACAGACAACCCATCCTTATCAATACTACTACAAACAAAGGGAATTTCGTAATTTCTCATTGTAAAACCTAGATGATCCTCTGCCTTTAATGTTGTTGTAGAACGAACCAAATGCTCTCTTCATTTTAGAAAAAATTGAAGAAGAAAGTGAGGACTTAAGAGTAAAGTTGTTTATTACAAGGGCTGCTCCATCCTAGTGTCAAGGATTTATTATTACCACTAGATCCAGGGAGAGTCCCGACCGTTGGATCCCCCTAGCGGGTTCGGCCTACAATCTCAGACCCGACTCGAATAGTGGATCAAGTATTGAGCCATTTTTTTCCGTCTATTGACATTATTAGCTGTTAATAAATATGGAACTGGAATTGCAAATTTCATTATTCGCAGTTCCAGAATTTCTAGCAATTCATACCATTACAATTCATAGTGACCAAATAGTTCCCGAATAGCATCTTATGAATTAACCGCCGTGGTAGTGGAAGGCGCACCTCGTACGTGCCTAAGGTGCGTCTCGCAGAAAGACACATCAGCTGCATCTCGCAACTTACCAGGTGAGGCGTCTTTCTTTGGACACACCCAAGGCGCGTCTCAGCAAGGCGCAACCAAGAAAAAGCGCGTCTAGACATGCCTTATGGTTTTCTTTTTCTTTTTTTTTCTTTTTTTTATACAACAAACTTTGAGGTAGGGAGATAGCCCTTACCTCATATAAGTGGGACGGAGGTACTCATTTCCATGGTTGTCAAAGTTGGTTACATTTGAACTGGAAAAAACATTTTTTAGTTATGTTGACTACTAATGACACTTCTACTCTGCTACTCCACTCAGTTATGTTTTATCATGATTTTGTTGGTTTCAGTATGTTATTTGATTTTATTGCTTACATTACTAATTTATTTATATACTTATTTATTTGTATTTTTATTATTATTTTTATATTTGTGCCTAGCTATGTTAGGACGTGTGCCTTAAGTGAGACGCAAGCGATATAGACCATTTGCGTCTCGAGTACGCTTTGCGTTTTTTACTACCTTATTAAGCGTTAAAGGTTTAATCCTAGGGTCTCAAGGTTATTTGTATTAAAAAAAAGGTTATTTGTGTCAAACAAGATGGACCTCCTCGGTGAAGACTGGAGAGTATAATTTATGTTCTCTACAACTTACTTTATCCACAAATTTAGGGTTTGCTGCCGTATCTTCTCCTCCAAATATGCCTCATAAAGAACTAGAAATCACCAGGACTCAAAATCAAGGGCTTTTGCAAAATTGCAGGCATTTTTCCCGTGTTGCACAAATACAGGTACGAACATGATACAGATACAGAATATGTAATTGACCCATGATGGAAAAAAATACAGATTTCACCAAATAACCAAAAATAAATAAGTAAATGCGACATGAATTAGGCGTCTAGGGAAAAAATATATAACTAATGGGCAGATCATAAAGAATATTGAACCGAGTTCACATATATGAAGAATATGAATTTGTTTTTTTTTTTTTTTAAACTTTAGGAAGGAGCGACAGAAATGGAGTACCTATGATGGGAATGGTCTGGAAATCAGAACCCATGTTGCAGAGCTGAGTCTCTTCGGAGAGGAGCGGACTAGCGGAGTTTTGATGGAGATAGGTATTTGTGTTGTTCTCTAACGGAACTGCTTTATTGGATCACAGCTGTAGAGATCCAATGGTTAAGAACAGAACTGCTGGAGTGCAAGTAGACTCAGATTCACTAGGACACACATGTTGAGTTAGAGTACGACAATAGAGGAGTATATTTTTGTCCATCCATCAAAACTTACCAAACTTGTTTGGATGTTCACTGTTACACTCAAATTGAAACTCACTATAGTAAGTTTCATATGTGGAGGTAGTTCCGCACGAAGAGACCGAAGCGACATGACGACCGACTAAAAATCGGATGCGGAGAGACACACGATTTAACTGAGCTCGCACGTGCTGGAAAAAAAATGTGGAGGTAGTTTTAGTTTGAATATGTGACGCCTCTTGAAAAAAAATGGCGAACATCTACACAAATTTTGTTAGGTGAACAAAAATGGACTCAAAATATAGGGCTGCTGGAGAGCGGTATACGATTGTTTTTTTATTAGTATGGAACGCGGTAACTAGAAAACTTTTTAGATGATATTTTTAGATAAAAAAGTTTTGTGATGATATTTTTAGATAAGAAAGTTTTTACCTATAAGTTTTGTGATGATATTTTTAGATAAGAAAGTATTACAGTCAAAATTTAGTACTATTACCAATATTTGAATTATATATTAGTATAGATACATTATGTTATATGAGTCCAAGGAATAAACAAAATTTATTTGTATTTTATTGTAAACTATGGCCAATAAAATGTAGATTTTTGCATGTTTTCTTATATAGTACATTTTTAAGTCCTTTTTTTCTTTTTAAGGAACCACTTTGCAAGCTTTTAGTCCTTCAATAGAATAAATTATTCTATATGACGGGCGCACCATGCACCATTTATATCAACCGTTAGATTATATGGGAATGTGTGCATGCATATATCTCTATGCAATCTAACGATTGAGGACGAAGGGTGCACAGTACGTCCAGCACATAGAATAATTTTTCCTTCCATAGAAAGAAATATAGTTGTAAGCGAGATAGCCAATACCCCTAAAACAAGAAGGATGGTCCAGACCCCTACAAACCACGCAAAATAAGAAAACAAAAGCTATAAAGAGACTAGAATCTAGAATGTCCATGGCCAATGATATCACCAAGATAGACTTGCTGCGCAGCAGCAAGGAACTGAGAAATGTGGTTAAAGACTTGGTTTTGATTTGTATCATAGGCTATGCATCAGCTGCAAAGTTCCCTTCTCTCAAAGTATGTGGATTTGAAGACCACTAGGTAACATGTGTCATGTTCCAATTCTGATGTATCAATAAGTCTATTAATTAGATGTGATGTCGTACGAACATAAGTTGCGCTTGTACAAGACGTGTTTGTGCACCTTTATAAAATAGTTCTTTTTATAGAGTTTGCAGTGATAAGCATAGAAATTTAATAACAAGTATAAAAAATAACTCTTTATTGATAATTTGCAACAAAAACATAGGCTTTCAAATAGCCAAGTAGAAAATTCTCAAACTTGGCTTACAATTTTGAAACATAAAATAAGATACATTGTTCCATACACCATATCATTTATTAAAGATAAAGTAAAAACACCTTTAGCGAAAATCTTCTAAATTTGAATTGAAGGCTTAGCTTCTAAGGAGTTGGACGAGCTTTTAGGGCCTCTGAACACCCACTTGATTTTTTGCACATGTAGGGACGTATGCAAATACATTTGAAAATGCAGTGGTGAGTGGTATTAATCTAACTAACCTAAATCAACACAATATTCTTGTAACAATAATATTATGGGCGATCTTTCTATATTTATCAGGAACAATTAACAAATCATACGACAATAATGTAAAACAAGATAACATATCACCAACAGTGATTCTTACCTATAATCGATTGTTCTTACCTGTAAAACATGAATTATGATACTCTTTGCTATAAAATGCATCTCTGGTGTTGTAACATATCTATATGAAGGTCATCGGTGAACGTACAATCTAGGACTATCCATGAAAACTATAGCATCCATTTCAATGCAGGTAGCTAACCTCACTGAAGGTTCCGCAATCCCCTTGTTGTATACATCAGCACAAATTATTCATGTTTCTCCTACACTGAATCAATTTTGTGGTCATTGATACTATTCGAGAAAACCAAACTTTGTGGACAATTTGTCCATGACCATGCATGCATATGCAACTTAGTTATAAAATATAACATGCATAATAATAACAGAAAGTTGAAACAATTATGCAACATATTCTCACTTATATTTTCACATTCCTTGAGTCATCACTCATAACTCCATAATTCCCAATCTTGGGATTACCACAAATGGAGACTCAACGGTCTCAAACATTTTTCACAATTCCATTTCTTTGTAACAACAGTACAACAATCCATATATCTATATAATAAGTTAACAACAATATGTTTACTCTCTCTTATCTTAATTCTATTATTAATGTATCATTGATCGAAAGATACAACGAAAATATGATAAAGCTCCTTTTTGTTAAGGCGTGCAGATAAATGAGAGAATAATCAAAGCCGCTCACTATTGGAGAATTGCCGAGAGAGAGATTGTCCTACGCGCCGGTCAAGTATTGCCTACACGTTCATCTGTTTTTGCACCAATGGAGTTCAGTACTATCTGTCACGCCACAGAACCAGAATACTGGAGAGCTGGGGACAGACACAGCCAACTACGTATATAGAAGTGAATCCTACCTCGCAATACGGTACGGCTGTCTAGATGTATGAGGGTTTAACTACAAGCCAACAGTCTCTTATGGTCAAGAACAAGCCTAGTGTCTCAATCTCAAGCAAGCAAGTAAATGTAACAAAATGGTAGATCATCAGACATACAAAGTAAGGCGTCCCATACATTACATATTCAGATGATCATGAAGCTAGTCATACAAAATGCGAAGACTAGTAAGAGTTTAAGTCATACATGATCAACCCTAGGATTTGTCAATCATGTTACAGCCCCTAGGCAGACAGGAATATAAATTTAACACGAGCTAACACTTGCTCGACGGCTAAACGCCTCAAAAGAATAATTTACAATAAAGTAGAAGAGCAAAATAAGAAACCCACTCGTTGCCAGGATTACGTCTGGTGTTCACCATCTGGCTGGAAGGTAGGTAGATCCCCGGAAGCTACTCCAAAATCTGGCCATACAAAACCAGCTGGGTCAGACCCCAGAAAGTGCAAGTGCCACAAGGGAGACTTCACTTAAGAACTAAAACCAGCATATTAGCACATAAAGACATAATTGATAATGAAAGACATGGGTTAAGGAAATCAGGATAATAAACGATAAGGTAACTAAGAAACGATTTCGATAACCAAGTTACAACCCGTAAACCAAACAAGGACCGAGGTTATAGCCCTTCACCTGAACAGAGCTTAGTCTACACTAATTTATCGACAAGAGTAAAGCATAACAGTAATGTGCTAAAGTAATCCTGAATTGGCACTGTCTAGACAAGACTAGACTGGACTCCATCCATCAATCACGGCAAAACAACAAGTACGGCTTGATACTTTTAACTAACTAGGGTTATCATAAGCCTAATTACTAACAAGATGTAATGAGATATTCCAACTGCCATAAGTCCTGCAGACTTAATCTAGGTTATCCAGTTGCAAGTTGAGAGAGTTGGATTAGGTGACTTGGGGGTGTAACACATGACAGTGTGCTGGAAATGTGCCCTACTCGACGGCAGGCTACAAGTCCAATTTAAGCGCCCAGATAAAGGGACTGCCTGTAGCTGGAAAATCTCTTGATGAACTACTTGATCAATCTAGTTATTACCCTAGTAAGATTCAGTATAAATTCTTGACCGTGGTAATCAAGAATCCATGTCCTAGACATGATGCAAGATGAGACATGTAGCTTGTACATGCATAATCAAGAAAATCAACCACGATGTCAAGACAAGAGTTACTTAGCAAGTCAGGGTAGCTGTCGCAACAGCGTTCAAGATTATCATGTTATGTCAAGTTACTTGCTACTTGTCAAGATTGCTTGTCAGGAGTGCGCCTCGACGGGCCACTATCAAGATTATACATGTCATATCAAGTTTACTTGTTACTTGTCAAGAGTGCACCAAGCCAGGTTGTGCCAAGTCAGGTTGTGCACGCTAGGTTGCGCCAAGCTAGGTTGTGCCAAGTCAGGTTGTGCACGCTAGGTTATGCCAAGCTAGGTTGTGCCAAGTCAGGTTGCGCCAGAACCCAGAAGCCAGGTTACGCCAGAACCCAGGAGCCAGGTTGCGCCAGAACCCAGAAGCCAGGTTGTGCCAGAACCCAGGGGACAGGTTACGCTAGAACGCGCACAACCTAGATGGCACGACGCTAAAAAGCGTGTGCGCACACTGTTCATCTTCCCCAACCAGCATAAAAATGTTTGGTTGAACCCATAAACTTCAAAAGTCCATAACTCCCTCAAAATAAATCGAAAACTAACTTTTTAAAGGTCAAAATTGGGTAGAACGAGATTTCCTACAACATGAAGTAACTAGTTTTTGAAAATACCAAGTTTCAATAGATCAAAACCAAGAAAAATAAGAAAAGATCAAAACTTAGATCTACAAAAATCCAACTATCAAAACCAAAAATGACAAATTCTAAAGAGGCTTAGAATCAAGTAAGGAAGACAATAAAAAAATAAAATTTGAGATCTATCATGAAGCAAGTTGCACTTGCCTAGGACTTGGTAGGTGGGAGAAGTAAATGAAGAAGTAAATGAAAAAGTGAATGAGGAGAGAGAGAAGGAGTTGGATTATGTATCAACCCTCTCAATCTCAAACCAAACCAAGTCAAATTGAACCAAACCAATCAAATAAACCAAGTCAAGATTAAACCAAGACTAGGCTAAACAAGACAAGTCTAGCTACGGTCCACCTGATAAATGTCAGAAATCCATATACGTATACTAAAAATACGTATAACGGGAAACGGGAGTGACAACTCTACCCACCTTAAAAGAATTCTGTCCTCAAAATTTAATCAAGAGGCTAGAGGTGTCAGGGCAAGCTACGCTAATACTGGCAATCTATGACTAACAGTCAATAAAATAATCATTCATGCAAGTAAGGAAGTAAAAGCATAAGGCATAAGGAAGACATTATACCTTATGAGTCAAACATGTGTGGATATCGCGATCGGATATCATTCTCACGTTCCTACGTTGATTCATCCAAAGAGTGATGACCCCAAGTAACAAGGACTAACTTAATAGTCTTGTTCTTGAGTATCTTCTTCCTTCGGTCCAATATGGATACGGGCCTTTCCTCATACGAAAGGTTGGTACCAACAACCAATTTCGAATGATCAAGGATATTGCTCGAATCTGAAATATACCGTCGTAATTGGGATACATAGAAGACATCATATATCTTACGTAACGACGGCGGAAGAGCGAGACGATAGGACACATCACCTACTCGTTCAAGAATATCGAACGACCCTATATACCTAGGAATAAGCTTTCCCCGCATGCCGAATTGAATGACGCCACGGGTAGACGAGATCTTAAGGAATACGTGGTCGCCGATAGAAAATTTAAGGGAACGTCGATGAGAATCGGCCCAATAACGCTGGCAATCTTGCACAACTCGAAGATGATCTCTGACTTGTCTGACCACCTCAATAGTCTGCATAATCATCTCCGGACCAAGCATCTGTCTCTCGCTGACATCATCCCATGCTAATAGGGATCTGTACTTTCTGCCATACAAGGTCTCAAAGGGTGCCATCTGGATACTGGCCTGGAAACTGTTATTATAAAATAATACCACGAGATGCAGGTGATCTTCCCACGAACCACCGAAGTCAAGAGTACAAGACCATAACATATCTTCAAGAGTCTGGATCGTACACTCCGACTGACCATCTGTCTGCGGATGATAAGCTGAACTGAACTTGAGACAAGTCCCCAAGCTCTCTTGAAGAATCTGCCAAAAGTGTGACGTAAATCTTGAATCTCTGTCCGATACAATACTGATTGACACTCCATACAATCTGACTATCTGCCTGAGGTACATCTCTGCTAGCGGATCCGTCGACTGACCAATACTGAAAGGGAGAAAATAGGCTACCTTGGTGAGTCTGTCAACTATAACCCAGATAGCATCTCTTCCACCTGGGGATTTAGGTAATCCAGTTACAAAATCCATAGTAATGTGCTCCCACTTCCATTCTGGGATCGGTAAAGGTTGAAGAAGTCCAGCTGGTCGTTGATGTTCAACCTTAACTTGTTGGCAAACTAAATAACGAGAGACAAACCGGGCTATCTCCCTCTTCATGCCATTCCACCAGAAATATTGATGGATATCACGATACATCGTACCGTCGGGATGAATCGAATACTGTGAACTGTGAGCCTCTGCCATGATCTCTCGCCTGATGTCACCACTGGGTATACAAAGATGCCTTCCATGTCGAAGTGTACCATTCTCATGAATACATAACTATGCTCTCTGTCCTGCTACACATTCTGCCCTAAGCCGTTGAAGTTTAGAATCCGTTAACTGAGCTAACTTAATTCTCTCGACTATACTGGACTGAACTTACATACTAGCCATCAATGCTACATTGGTAGGAAGAACTACTTCTATCTTCATCTTCTGAAGATCTGCTAATAACTCTGGCTGTGCTGTTAGAAAATAAGCTCATGCTCTGCTTCATTCTTGCTATAGACTAAGATGTTGTCTATAAACACTATCACGAACTGGTCCAAATAGGGCATAAAGATACAATTCATGAGGTCCATGAATACGGCTGGCACATTGGTCACTCCAAATGGCATAACAAGAAACTCCCAATGTCCATATCTGGATCTGAACGATGCCTTCGGGATGTCTTGCTCTCTGACTCTGATCTGATGGTACCTTGACTGCAAGTCAATCTTCGAAAATACTGCTGTCCCACTGAGTTGATCAAATAAATCATCTATCCTTGGTAGGGGATATCTGTTCTTGATTGTTACAGAATTTAAGGTACGATAATCAACACATAATCTTGACGTACCATCCTTATTTTTCATAAGAAGTATCGGGGCACCCCAAGGTGATCCACTAGTACGAATGAATCCCTTGGTTCTAAGTTCTTCAATCATCTTGTACAAGATCTCTAACTCTAAAGGTGCCATCCTGTAGACTCCCCCTGACACTGGTACTGTCCCTGGAAGCAAATCAATGGTGAACTCTATCCCTCTCTCTGGGGGCATGCCTGGAAGCTCTTCGGAAAATACATCAGGAAACTCTTCTACTATTCTGGGAAATTAAACTGCTTCTACTACTGCCATCTGCAAGACTGGTGGAGAAGGTTCTACTTTGCCTCTGAAAAACGAAAACTCTTCTTTGCCGTGAATACCAAAAATAATTCTGCCAATATGGCAGTCTATTCTTGCGTATTGATCCTTCAACCAATCCATTCCTAGGACCACATCATAGTCGGCCATCGAAAATTCTATCAATCTAGCGAGGAAATCTCCATCGCTAACTACGATTCGACACGAGGAATAGACTCTATCTACTCCCACAAGACCGTTACCAGTAAGTATATTGAGCCTTACTGATAATGACTCGGGCTCCAGTCTTATCCGTGTTGCGAATCATGCAGACATAAATGAATGTGATGCACCCAAATCAAATAATACGGATGCTGGAAAAGAGTTGACGAGAATGGTACATGCCACCACCTTACCTGATGCCAATTCTTCTGCTACGGTCAGAGCCATAACCTGACCTTGCCCTCTTGGTACTGGTCCCCTATGCTGGAAACCTCTCTGTCGATTCTGAATCTGAACTTGGGCATACTGTTGAGCCTAAGGCGGCAATGGCCTCGGAGGCTAGCACTGCTGCTGCACTGGTGCTGGACCCCTAACCGATGGACTGGTTATGTTTGATGACGATGAACTGGCTCTATTCGAACAGAACCCTATCTTGTGGTCCGGTGCCCCACAAGCCAAGCATAATCCTTGTGCTCTGTGACACTCTGATACTACATGTCCTGGCTTTCCACAATGAGTGCAGCCCATCGCGGAAGACTGCTTCTGCTTCTGTTGATGAGGGTACGTCGGTGTCGAGTACTGAACCGATAAAACTGTGGTCGCCCTCCTAGGAGCTCCAATGGTCAAAGTCCTAGCTGTAGGGGCTGGTGCTGATGACTGGGACATCTGTCCATGAGACCTCTTCCGTCCTCCGCTTTTATCTACAATCCTCTGCGAAGTATATTCATGCCTCTTTGCTGCTCGCAAGACGACATCAAACGTCTGGTGCTCAAACTGCTCTACTGATATAATAATTTCTAGGTGGAGTCCCTGCTGGAATTGCTGTGCTCGGTCCAATTCGCTTGCCACCAAGGTGGAAGCAAACTAACTTAGTCTAGAAAACTCGGCCACATATCCATCGACCGTCCTTTCTATCTGCTTAAGATTAGTGAATCTCGTCTGCAGATCATAGCGAGCTACTGCGTCAAAATACTTCGTCTGGAACTTGTCGCTAAATACCGCCCATAAGATAGGCGTCGTCAAACCCACTGCTAGCATCGTCCACCAGGTGCGGCTATAAGTCCAATAATTACAGGCGCATAATGGCCACCTTCTCATCCTCAGGAATCCTAGCTGCTTCTAGGGTAACCTCTGTGTCCTGAAGCCATGCATCAGCAGCAATAGCATCTTCAGTTCCGTTAAAGAAATGAGGGTTCAGGCGGTTGAAGTTATTGGCTGCATTGTTCCCTTGATAACCAACTCTGTCCATAGCATCTTGTACTGTCTGGTGCAGGACATCGCCCCGATGATCTTGTGACGCAAGCAATTCTCAGATAAGCCCTACTAGGACTCCATTGTCAGGCTCTGTATGCTGGACTGGCTGAACCGGTGGCTTTTGACCCCCGGAAGGCATGACTCAAGATGCTGCCCCTGAGTGCTGGGTTTGGTCCCCCGGTTGCGGCTGGTTCACTTGTTGCTGGTTCTCTGGGGTGCTCCATCCAGCTGATCGGCAGGACCAGAAACAATGCCACTGAAAACAATGACATGGGGGACAATAAGGAAGGACCAAGATAGATCAGGGATATAAGAATGTAATTAGGTCAAGTTTCCAGGAAGATTAGAAAGCACGAGTAGAGATCAAGGGCGAATGCTGATTGAGACATCTATTCGGTAAAATTCTCACACGTCTTGATTTACAAGACCTGCATGGGCCACCACTTAAACCGTATCATAACCCAGAACCAGAATACTGGAGAGCGGGGGACAGACACAGCCAGCTACGTATATAGAAGTGAATCCTACCTCGTAATACGGTCACGGCTGTCTAAATATATGAGGGTTTAACTATAATCCAACAGTCTCTTATGGTCAAGAACAAGCCTAGTGTCTCAATCTCAAGCAAGCAAGTAATTGTAACAAGATGGTAGATCATCATACATACAAAGTAAGGCGTCCCATACATTACATATTCAGATGATCATGAAGCTAGTCATACAAAATACAAAGACTAGAAAGAGTTTAAGTCGTACATGATCAACCCTACGATTTGTCAATCATGTTACAGCCCTTAGGCAGACAGGAATATAAATTTAATATGAGCTAACACTTGCTCGGCGTCTAAACGCATCAAAAAATAATTTACAATAAAGTGGAAGAGCAAAATAAGAAACCCACTCATTGCCAGGATTACGTCTGGTGTTCACCATCTCAATGGAAGGCATCCTCGGAAGCTACTCCGAAATCTGGCCATACAAAACCAGCTGGGTCAGACCCCAGAAAGAGCAAGTGCCACAAGGGAGACTTCACTTAAGAACTAAAACCAACATATTAGCACATAAAGACATAATTGATAATGAAAGACATAGGTTAAGGAAATCAGGATAATAAACGATAATGTAACTAAGAAACTATTTCGATAACCAAGTTACAACCCGTAAACCAAACAAGGACCGAGGTTATAACCCTTCACCTGAACAGAGCTTAGTCTACACTCATTTATCGACAAAAGTAAAGCATAACAGTAATGTGCTAAAGTAATCCTGAACTGGCACTGTCTAGACAAGACTAGACTGGACTCCATCCATCAATCACGACCAAGTAACAAGTACGGCTTGATACTTTTAACTAACTAGGGTTATCACAAGCCTAATTACTAACAAAATGCAATGAGATGTTCCAACAGCCACAAGTCCTGTAGACTTAATCCAGGTTATCCAGTTGCAAGTTGAGAGAGTTGGATTAGGTGACTTGGGGGTGCAACACATGACAATGTGCTGGAAATGTGCCATACTCGACGGCAGGCTACAAGTCCAATTTAAGCGCCCAGATAATGGGACTGCCTGTAGTGGGAAATCTTTTTATGAACTACTTGATCAATCTAGTTATTACCCTAGTAAGATTCAGTATGAATCCCTGACCGTGGTAATCAGGAATCCATGTCCTAGACATGATGCAAGATGAGACATGTAGCTTGTACAGGCATAATCAAGAAAATCTACTACGGTGTCAAGACAAGAGTTACTTAGCAAGTCAGGGTAGCTGTTGCAGTAGCGTTCAAGATTATCATGTCATGTCAGGTTACTTGCTACTTGTCAAGATTGCTTATTAGGAGTGCGTCTCGACGGGCCACTATCAAGATTATACATGTCATATCAAGTTTAATTATTACTTGTCAAGAGTGCACCAAGCCAGGTTGTGCCAAGTCAGGTTATGCACGCTAGGTTGCGCCAAGCTAGGTTGTGCCAAGTCAGGTTGTGCACGCTAGGTTGCGCCAAGCTAGGTTGTGCCAAGTCAGGTTACGCCAGAACCCAGAAGCCAGGTTGTGCCAGAACCCAGGAGCCAGGTTGCGCCAGAACGCGCGCAACCTAGATGGCACGGCGCTAAAAAGCGCGCGCACACACTGTTCATTTTCTCCAACCAGCATAAAAATGCTTGGTTGAACCCATGAACTTCAAAAGTCCAAAACTCCCTCAAAATAAATCGAAAACTAACTTTTTAAAGGTCAAAATTGGGTAGAACGAGATTTCCTACAACATGAAGTAACTAGTTTTCGAAAATACCAAGTTTCAATAGATGAAAACCAAGAAAAATAAAAAGATCAAAGCTTAGATCTACAAAAAAACATCCATCAAAACCAAAAATGACAAGTCATAAAGAGGCTTAGAATCAAGTAAGGAAGACAATGAAAAAATAAAATTTGAGATCCATCATGAAGCAAGTTGTACTTCCCCCCTACTTGGTAGGTGGGAGAAGTAAATGAAGAAGTGAATGAGGAGAGAGAGAAGGAGTTGGGTTATATTTCAACACTCTCCATCTCAAACCAAACCAAGCCAAGCCAAGCCAAGCCAAGCCAAACTAAGTCAAATTGAACCAAACCAATCAAATAACCAAGTCAAGATTAAACCAAGACTAGGCTAAGCAAGACAAGTCTAACTACGGTCCACCTGATAAATGTCAGAAATCCATATACGTATACTGAAAATACGTATAACGAGAAACGGAAGTGACACTATATTTTTTTTTATTTCTCTCACAATTTGATATGAATATAAAAATTAATGAAGACAAACAATAAAATCATCCATTAAAAGCATCAATGAAAATGCATCCACAAAACCAACAACGAAAATAAACAATGAAAATATTTTAGGAATAGACTCTTACATAGAGTTTCATTCTCCAAGACACGATTAACTGCATTTAAGACTCAATTCCAAATAAATAATTCCATAAATGGAAAAGGATTTAAATTTTCTTTGTTCCGGTCGATCGATACCGAATATTTTCTCCATAATAATTTGATTCCAACTGCCTATTCAATCCAGCATGTTATGCATCTGCCTATCCAGTAAATGAGCTTCCAAGGGGTGGTGGCTTATTAAATTTGCTAATGATGCTTTGGGTAGTTTGAGAGTCCACATAAATCTGAGTTAAGTGAATGTTATTGCTCTAGAAAATTTTAAGACCAACCAGAAGGGCTTGTATCTCAGCATTGATGACTGATCCCAGACCAAACCTGTAGTTGTATGCTAATAATGAAGTACCCTCACTCACTCTCTTACAATACCAACCACAGTGGTTTAAGTTGTTTTTCATCGAGCCATCAGTGTTGAGCTTGAAACCAATAAGAGGGATCCTACTTGATTTTTATAGGAGGTTTGGTGTGTTTGGTAGTGTCTTGGACATAGAACAAGCTCAGTAAATG
This sequence comes from Iris pallida, assembly GCA_029216955.1. Classification (NCBI taxonomy): domain Eukaryota; kingdom Viridiplantae; phylum Streptophyta; class Magnoliopsida; order Asparagales; family Iridaceae; genus Iris; species Iris pallida. The sequence goes on from JANAVB010003000.1 coordinate 3,285,166, forward strand.
GATAGTATCAAGAGGAGATATAGACTTGGGATTGTGTAAATGAATCATATAGGAGAGTTGTTTGATGGCAGTGTGAAGACATTTTGGAGCGTATAGCTTGGCTTCTTCATGGACGATAGCATTCCTGTGGAACCACTGAACCAGATTTCTCTAAGACCTATCAAGAAATAGGCTACAACAATAAATCCACTTCTTGTGTACATAGAGTGCCTAGATAACCATGCTTCAAAAAGACCATCAATATTGAGGTTGTGTGTAGAGGTATGGAGGATGGAAGGATAGTTCCAAATAAAATTGGCCAGATCACTATGGGCAATGATGTGTACAATGGTTTCAATTTGGGTATTAGAACAACATCTGCATTTTGAAGCAAGAAAATTTTACATCTTAAGAATTATGGAGTCAGAGAGAAGACAATATAGTAAGAGCTTTCATACAAACCCTACAGAGGGAGGGATACATCTACGACGCTGCTATATGTCCCACATAGTGGGCGTGACCGCCACTGGTCTGCTCCACGTGGCAGCCTCCCATGGGAGGGGGGTCGAATTTTAATGGGGTAGGTCCGGTGCTAGCGGGGGGCTAATGTGTGGCTGTCACGTGGCGCGGGTCAGTGACGGTTACATCCATTATGTGGACAAAATAGCATTTTCGATACATCTATGCCAAATATAGTTGCACCATCTGAAAGTAGGGGCTCTAGTTCTGATTAAAAGTCGAAAGGAAAAGCTGCAGAACTTACTTGACTTTGTGAGGATCCAGTATAGGTAATCATCAAGAGAATTAAGGGTAATAGATTGGAGTACTGAAATGTCTGCTCAGTGAGTCTGCTTCTCAACTGATACATGATAGTAGGGCTGCTCAGAGCTTCTTGAATAGATAGGTCGTGGTTGTTTCTGAGGCTAGGAATCATATCTTCCTCTTCCAATTGTTGTACTATTCTCCATCAAACTTTTTTGGCGTGTGAAGATTGTATTCAACAGACTAGTACATGATTTCACCATGTAAAATGGCTAGAGATTCTTGCAATTTGCAAATCACATGAATCTCAACTTTGAGATTGTTGTATGAATTGTTGTAAATATCGTACAAGTCTATGAAAGACTGAACAACAAGAAACTTGCTAAGCAGTATAAAGTGTTGTTATAAATATCGTAACAAAGTGGTTGATTACACAACAGAGCTCTATACAAAGATAGCAATGAAAACTGCTGAAAATTGCTAACATATTAGCACAATCGTCCTATTGGGTGAGGAAGATCATCATTATTTAAAGCAAGATTCGACCGTCTCCATCGTTCCACTCCCATTAACTATTTCTTATTGGGTCGATGAAGCAATTAGCCTCATAGCCAATATCCTGTAATCCTACATTAATGATGACATCTTGAATAGTTGTTGCAGAGATGCCACCAATCCCTTTCTTCTCCGATGTAGTGCCCCGTTCATGTGAACGTACTGATCCTCGCTCTCCACAGGTGCTATGAATCAAGTGAAACGTGCCATCTAGCAAGGCAATGTTCGTGTTTTGAAGCTTTGTCTGTGTACACGAAGACTTGATCAAATCTCTTTTGAAGGCCCTGCAATTGTCCAAACAGAGATGTCTCAACTCTTCTCTATTCAAGGTGTCTGAATATTTTGGTTGTATAAAGGGTGTGATGTATGGAACGGCTATCGCATCGACGTTCATTTTCTAATCGAGTTAGTTTGTAAGCCCGCGCTATAGAGACTAAAATCAAGCTACGCCATCCATTAAAGTGTGCGATCATCAGGTGGCGCCAAATCATTATGTTGTGCCAGACCATCTAGTTGTGCAGCATCAGGTTGTGTAGGAGACATGTTGCACGAGTGCCATGTGGCGTACTTCCTTGAGAAGCTGTAACAGCATCATCATTACATGACAACTGACAGCACGGATATTAAGGAAAATCCAATCGAATCCCGCGCAATGCGGCACTCGAGAAGATTTTGTCAGCATATAATTAATGCTGACAGCTGGTTCGTACAAGTCATTATATGGCACGAGAATTAATCAGTACAGCATAGGAGACCCAGTCAAAGGCACCAGTTATTGATTATGTCCATGCACAACCTGGCTAGTTGGCGCTATACGATCAACTTTTTAGCAGAGTGACGTGGCGCGCAAGCCACCAGCTTTGTAGAGCATGCCCACTACACTGTCCACGACCATGTGCATCTCATCAAACGATACAACACATCCATAGCAGTTGGTGCAACCGCTCGCGCAGGTTGTTACATTGCACCCACGCGCAACCTGATGAAGCTCTCGCAAGGTGATCAAGCAGTGTTCAGAACAGAGTGACGTGACGCACAAGCCACTAACTTTGCAGAACGTGCCTACTATACTGCCTACGACCATGCGTATCTCAATCAAACGATGCCATGCGTCCACAGCAATTGGTGCAATCGTTCGTGCAAGTGAACATGAGGCACACAACCGGAAGTGCACGCAACCCAGAATAGCTGCTAAACAGTTATTTCAAGAACTTTAGAAATAGAGTTTTAAATCAATCTCAAGATATAATAGATGATCATAATCTCCTGCTAAAGTGCTGTTGCATCCTCCAGAGGCTCGTGTCTTTGATATCACATCGTCCAAGGGATAAAGTGATCGTATTCTGATCAGATTTCTACAGTTGTACTTTCCCAGAAATCAGTTGTACTCTTGTACTCTTGTACTCCTTTTTCTCAGTTTGTAATAAAACTTTTTGTTTTTTGCAAATAAAATGGCGACTCTGCTGGGGACGACTTTCTCCTCCGACGAGAAAGTGACAACTCAATGTGATACCGCGTCGATCGGCAAGACGTAGAAGACCCTGGTCGTTCAAGTCGACCAGACAGCCTACGAGGCCATGATCAATGCTGGGGGTGCCAACCGCACTAATGCCACTGCTAAGAACAAGACGCATTCTGTCTGGACTCCTAAGTCCTCGATGGCACAACCTGCTGCCTCTGCACAACTTGCGCCCATCACTGCCCTAGCACAACATAAGGAAAACAGTCTTTTGGCTAACCCCTCCACTTCTCTGATACTGAAATCGAAGGAGACTTCGTCTCAACACACTGTTGTCTAAAACAAATAAAAGCGCCCTTTGGCCTTTTCTCAAGTGGCGCAACCTATGCCTGTTCCTACTCTGGCGTAATATGTGCACATTCCGGCCTTGGCACAACCTAAGGGAAACGGACTTTTGGCTACTCCCTCTGCTCTTCCAGTTATGAACTCAGATAAAAATATGTCCAGAATCTCTGCTGGACAAAACAAAGGAAAGCGCCCTTTGGCATTTTCTTCCCTGGTGCAACCTGTGCCTGTTCCTACTCTGGCGCAACCTGCGCACACCTCTGCATTAGCGCAACGTGAAGAGAAACACTGTTTAGTGGCCCCCTCTTCGTTATCAAGTCAAAAAATTATTAGGAAATCATTAAATCAAGGAAAATGCTATTTGGCTTTTCCTCATTATGCTTGAGTCGTTGATTGGGTAGAAAGTACTGTTGATTGCGCTTTTGCGCCTCTCAACATAAAAGTGGATTCAAAAAGAAAATCCTACTCCCCTTAATAGAGATAACCAAATCTCTGTCAGAAAAATAGGTTCTATTCAGAATGAACTTTCTATAAAAAGGATATTATGCCTACTCCAAAAAGGTCAGGGCAGGATCTACCGAGCCAATGTATCTCAAGATTCTGACAAGGCAAACTGCTAGTATCTCAAGTAGATGCACAAGTAGCACCCCTGTCAGACTTGTGCACTTATATCAACAGGTGCCAATTAGGGTCAACCTCAGAAAAACACAAAATGTATCAAGCGCAACCTGCACCAGTTGCTAACTTACAACAGAGGAAGAATTTTGAGGTAAAAAATCCTATGACTTATGCTAACTAGCTTAGCACGTCTTTGTACACTCAAGGTACGGGACACCTCAAGAACAGGAACCATGTCCCGAATATCGTCAAGGGCAACATTCCTACAACTTTTTTTCATCCTGTCAATGATCTCCGTGAACTCTTGATACAGAAGCGGAAGGTTGCAAATCCATTTCGTCTAGCGGTGGTCCAACAGCAAGAACATCATTGCAATCAACATCATAAAGTTTTCATCAAATGCTGTTGTCAATCAGCCAAGCGGTCTGTCTTTGACCGTTTGAACTATGTTCAGACTCCTAAACCTATCATAGTGGACGAAGATGACTACTCTATGCTTCTGTCAACATGGCATCTCGAAGCACTGGGGGTAGAAAACGTCCAAGACGTAATGCATCCCGTAATCCCAGTCAACAATACTTAGGTCGGATTCATGAATCCGACGAAAGAGTATACCAATATACTAGATCAAGAAGCCGAAATACAATCGGTCAAAAGAATCTTCCTTCCAACCAAGATCCTCTCAGACAACAGGACACCCCTATCACTTATTCTGGAGGTGACACCTTATATGACTTTGATGCTGATAGTGAAAGTTCCAGAAAGACCATCTTTTCCACTAGCTCGTCTTCAATAGCTAGAGAAGTGACTGCTTATGTCGCCACAGAAGATCAAGATGTTTCCAGTTCTAATAATTAAGAGCAAAAAATTACTGCTTTAGAGGCTAGTTTGAAGAACATTGTTGAGATGATGACAGGCATGTATGCTGTCATTATAGCACAACATACAGTTCCACCGGTCGTAAATCTGATTCCGACTCAAGAACCTGTAACAACATCAGCTCCCATCAATATTGATCTGGGGGTACAATCTCCTCACACCGCTTCCATCCCTGCACAGGCTATTCCAAGTCAATCTGGTGCCGGAGGTGGTACTTATCATGCAGTACCCCCTCCTAATATATCGAATTAATCCACTACTCCACAATCAACAAGAGATACCAATGAGGCCGTAAAACTTTTATGTACTCAATTCGAAGCTTTCAAACAGAAAGACGGCTTGCAGAAGCTTAGGATCAAACAGCCCTATCCCATAGAATAGAAAGAAGTCCAATTTTCTCCTAAATACAAATCCTCTACTATTATGCTGTTTGATGGCAGCACATCGCCAAGTCAATACCTCAATCAATTTGAAGTAATGACTGATCAACTTCAACCAAATGATGCTCTTCTTACTAAAGTATTTGTCGACTGTCTAGCTGGTGCAGCATATGACTGGTATCGTAGTTTACCAGATGGTTGTATAACCTTTTTTTTTTGGCTTCAAACAAATATTCTTGGAACAATTTTATGAGGGAACCAACGACATGACTATGTCTGCTCTCATCAAAATCAAACAACGACATAATGAAACTACTGAACGTTTTATTGAACGATTCCATCGTGAAGCACCCAAAATGCCTTTTGGAACTCCAGATGCTTTGACCATAGACACTTGCAAATCAAATATGTTGCCTATAATCAGCATGTGGACGAGATCAACACAGTTCCAGGACTGTCCTTCCTTTATAGTGAATGCCAAAGCAGCAGAAGAGAGCGCTGACAAGTTCAAACAATTAGGTATGCAAATGCCTAATCTTGAAAAAGATGAACATTCTGCAACCAACAACGGCGATCGTCAAAACAATCGCAAAAGCAAAGAGACTTTGGCTATTAATCTCAAAGGCAAAGAAGCTCTAGCTATCAATGTAAGTCAGCCAACATCTACTCCAATAACACCATCGTAGAGTACACCACATCCAAAAAAAAGAATACTCTTTTGATGAAGATGATATCATGAGTATCTTTGATTGTCTGATCAAGGGCAATAAACTTCAACTGCCAGAACCAAAACGGTCAAAGGAAGTTGGTAAGACTGACCATCCTAAATATTGTGTTTACCACAGATTTATTGGACATCCAACTCGAGCATGCTATATGCTCAAGGGTAAAATTTAGGAGATTGTCAATTCTGGTGTAATCACTCTCCAACAAGACGAGAAAACTGTAACGGCTAATGTCGTCTCTCTACAATTTAGAGATTTTTTGACCCAACTTGTGCAGGACGACATCATTCCCATCCCGAGAACTACTCTGGAGATTGTTAATCTTCCACCTACACGAACTGATGGTCTTGTTCCTCTGTCTACTGACAAAGGAGAAATTATGTGGATAATCCAAATTTAGTAGCTGACTTCGAAACACCGTTTTCCTCCACCAAGTCTAAGAAGGCCACTAAACATAAATCATGTCATATGATTTCATTAGATAAACATTGTCTTCCACCTCTAACTGCTACCTTTATCTCGACAACAGATAATCCTTCTTCTTCTTCCCCTGCTGAGACAACATTGTCAAAGTCAGAAGCCACATATCAACCAGCTTTCCATTTGTATAGTCCACAGTCTCGTGAACTAATGACAAAAATAGGATATGATCTACAAAAGGTCTCTAGTTTGAACCATGGAAAAGGATCCCATGTACCTCTTTCTCTATGTCTTTCTCATAACCAATCTCGGTTTAGCTTGGGTTACTGGACAAACTCTTCATCGTGCCAAAAGAAACCATCTAAAAATAAGATCCAGACAAAGAGTTGCAGTATGGTGTCCTTCGAACCTGTATCCGAAGAATAAGCTTTAACTGGTACCAGGTCTGGGAAACCTTACCTAAGAGACTATTCAGAAGGTCAAGAAAACCATGCTCCAGCTCTGGAGGCTCCTCAAGCATCATCTTCTCCCGCTGTCAATATTCTATCAGCTTTATCATCTCCAATAGAGCCAACTCTTTCCAAACCGACGACAGCCGACAAAGGGAAACAGCCTGTCCGTTTTGATAAAGTATTGAAGAAGACTCTAAATTTGGGACTCGAGAAGCCGTATAACTTTGATATACCGGTTCAGCTGGCTAATACCCCGGCAAAATTGTCAATTTTTGAGCTACTCCGTCTTTCGAAAAAAACTCGAGAAATATTGAGTGAAGCTTTGATGCAAGCTGGTACTTGTCTAACATTCATCAAGAAGCCAGAGGAAAAGCCTATAACATACCTTTATTTTCATAGTGTGATGGAGCTGATGCCAAATATTACCTTTACACAAGATGATATGTTGTTGGAAGATAATCGTCATGACTGACCCCTCTACTTCACGGGATATGTCAATACCATGAAGGTTGACCGCATTTTGATCGATCCTGGATCTGCACTTAGCATCATGCCAAAGACTCTACTAAATGCATTAAAGATTCATGTACACAATCTTTCAACAACCATCACGACAATCCTGGGATTCAATTCTGAAAGAAGTGAACCTTTGGGAAAGATTTATCTGAAGGTTCAAATAGGCAATCTTCGTATAAAGGTTACTTTTTACGTGATCGATAATCATGGCACTTATAATGCTTTGCTAGGAAGACCATTTCTGCATGAGCATAACATTGTACCATCTACTCTACATCAATGCTTCAAATATGTAGACGTCAATAGAGAGGTCTAAAAGGAAGTAACCGACCTAAATCCTTTCAAGGGCATTGAAGCGTATTGTACTGACTCTCGGATGTACAAGAAAGAGTTCATGAAGGTTGTATTGGCGATGGATAGTGAGGAAGATCAGAAAGATACTCCAAAAGATGTTCTCATGATACCCATCAAAGGACGTACTATTCGTCCCTCTTCTTCTCAGACATTGACTATACATCTTTCCTCTCATAATAAACAGCCTCCTGCTGTAGAAAGGGAACAAGAGGAGATCACCCCTTCTAAGCCTCTAGTTATCGACCTTCGTCGTAAAAAACCTTTACCTTCTCCTTCTCCTCCTCTGGTTATCAACCTTACTAAGCCTTTTGTTAAGGCCAAGAATCCTCCTCCCCTCCTCTGGTTATTAACCTTACTAAGCCTTCTGTTAAGGCTAAGAATCATGTTGTAAATGATGACGTATAAATCAATAAAGTAGCATCTCCTTTACAGTATATTGATGTTCTTTATTATACTCGATGTTATTTAAAAATGTTAGATAACTTCGAACCACTTACCATAAGAGAAGTTCAAACTTCCCAAAACGAAGTATTGCTTAAGCCAATGCAGGATTCCTTCTTCTTAGTTCCTTCTAGGAAGAAAGATGAACTTCCTATACTTTTTAGTAAAGAAACAGAACAAAAAATCATGTCCGATAGTGAAGAAGAAAATCACGATAACGGAAGGCTTCAACTACGTCGTTATAGTGAGCAATCAAAAGATATCATTCAAAAGATGGGCTATAATTTTAAAGCTGGTCTCAATGGTGGTAAGAAAAGACGAACTCCTATTCGTATCCTTGCTCCAAAAGAAAAATCACAACAATATTACAGCAAAATGAAGCGGAGATTAGGTTATACTTCACCATTTTGACTCCAGAAGCCTCTGAATCCGATGAAGAAGAACGATCTAACTCTTCTGATTCTGTTTCATAGGATTCAGATACCAGTGTTGGGCATGTCCATCGAGTGACTCTATCTTCTAATATGGTAACTGCCAAATTCTCGGAAGACGACGAAGACTTTGCTGAAGCCTCTGAATCTGATCCTTGGACACAAAGGATGGATACTCAATGGGAGCTACTCTTCGAGCAATGTGAGCCACCCACCGAAGATCAGTTGGTTTAAGTCAATGTTGGAGATAAAACTTTCCCAAAACCAATATTTGTCAGCAAAAGCCTCATTGAAGTAGATAAACAAGAACTGATCCAACTTATCAGGAAATATATTGATATATTCACTTGGAGCTATGAAGACATGCCGGGATTGGATCCTCAGATCGCTACCCACAAGCTTAATATTCTGTCGAATGCGAAGCCAGTCAAGCAGCAACAACGTCAATTTTGACCTGACATGATAGATGCCATAGAAGCTGAAGTCAAGAAACTCATCGCCGACGATTTCGTCAGAGAAGAACAACATCCGGACTGGGTGGCTAATGTTGTCCCAGTTTTGAAGAAAATCGTAAAAGTTCGAGTCTGCATTGACTTTAAAGACCTTAATGAAGCTTGCCCCAAAGACGAATTTCCTCTTCCGATTACCGATGTTATGATCGACAATACTTGCGGATTTAAACGTATATCTTTTATGGATGGATTTTCAGGATATAATCAAATCAAGATGCATCCGGAAGATGAGAAACATATATCTTTTCGTACTCCTCTTGGAGTCTATTGCTATACAGTCATGTCGTTTGGTCTCAAAAATGCTGGTGCAACTTACCAGCGGGCCATGAGTACTACCTTTCGTGATCATTTGTGAAAGACGGTTGAATGCTATGTAGACGATATTGATGTCAAAAGTCGTCTAAAGGAAGACTACATTCAAGACTTGAGAACTATATTCGATCTAATGTGCTAGCATCAACTTAAAATGAATCCCACCAAGTCATTCCTGGGAGTCTCTAGTGGCAAATTTTTCGGATTCGTCATTACCTCTAAAGGTATACACGTTGATCCCGAGAAGATCAAATCCATTCAAGAGATGCGTCCTCCATGCAACCTAAAAGAGCTACGAGAATTCTAGGGACGGCTTGCGTATATTAGGAGATTCATCTCAAATCTCTCTCGACGCTGTAGACCGTTCACTCAACTCATGAAGAAATGTGTATCTTTTATTTGGACTGAAGAATGTCAGCAAGCATTTGAAGACATAAAGCAGTACTTGATGAACCCTCCAGTTCTAGTGCCTCCAGTCTCAGGAATACCCTTCCTGATGTATG
>JANAVB010003000.1:3297308-3541052 GCA_029216955.1 Iris pallida
GTTGATTGGATCACCATTTTGTGGGCTCCACGATCCGACTCAACGGGCGATTTCGTGCATGACCCACCGAAATCTAAAATTGGACATACCGTTGGGTTTGTATCATCAAAATAAATCTGTAGACATATAATTTGATGACTTTAGAGATCACTTTTCGGTGCAAAGCGGGTCCAACGGTGGACACCGTTTTGATCCAAAATTATCGTTTTGCTCCTGTGTCCAGAATTGGACTTATGGACAGGCAATTCTAGCTAATTTGACTATTCTGAAAATATTGGTAATGTCTATTTCAGTTTTCGGAGACAGTTGTAAGATTTGGACTTTATGACCTACTAGTTGACGGTATGTTGTTGGTTCTTCGTGCTACTACCAGGCAAGTATACCTTGCCTCCCTCTACAATTTATTTCATGCTTATATTATTTCTCCTATAGTTATATGTAATCATTTAGTTTTCTAGTGTTGATTTGGTTGACATGCCTCTTCTGATTGTTAACACGCTTGCCACACGGAGATTAGTATCATGGATTTTGTTTATACTTCTTGACTGTCATTCATGTGATTTACCATGCTTGTGACCTGATTCCATAAGTACTAGTTGGGTGAAGAAATATCTTAGTAGACATGTGAGCTACCCATTCCATCCCTAAAATGTCTGATCTTGACAGATAGCAGCTGCACACGACACGTGCAGGATACCGTATTTACCCCTTAGCCGTTTATATGTCAAAACCGATATTTTAACACACGTAGATAGTTCATGTCTTCTTGCTAGCAGATCATTTATGAGTACTTGTTCTCGTGTCCGTATTCGTAGTACTTGTCAGTTTCTGTCTCGTTCCTGGTTGTCTTTTTACGCATGATAAACTGTTAGATAGGCATATTTTATGTATCTTGCTATGTCCCCTAAGGACCTGATGATCTCTTCAGGTAGCTGATTGCATGGAGTTAGTTAGTGGATCATGATGGTAGTGATTACACCTGCAGGGATACAGATATTTGCTTGTGATATTTCTTTATTATCCTCTCGTACTTTATATTCAATACCATGATATATTCTGCTTGTTAGCTTATTTTATAGACTCATATTATTCTTCTAATCGGACAATATACTAATGGGCTGCAGACCATGACCCATAATTGTTCATTCATGTTTTATATTCTTATTATGGATTAAGATATAGTGATGCTTTGCCATGATTAGAACCATTAATTATATAGTCCAGACAGCGTTTACGTATTCGGGTTTGGCTGGAGTCCGTTCGATACGTAGTTGGCTTGTTCACGAGCTTGCGCCCGATAAGCGGGTGAGGGTTGTGACAAGTTTTTATGGTGGCCCATGCAGGTCAGAGCATATCGTATCGGTTACGTAACTATACTGATGCGAGCCTGCGACTATGACTAAACCATAGAAATCTCAATCCACACTGCCATGAAAATTCTCCTAGAAATTTTTCTACTTCCTTGAAATTTCATATTTGTTCTCGATTATTCTTTCTTGCCTTTCGAACCATTGATTTTCGTCTCTTCCTATTTTGGAGTGACGAACGATCGTACTGTCTAGAATCTATCAGAAATTCTTTATATAGTATAATATTGCTTGATTATTTAATTTTTGGTTGTTTGATAGATATGGGGGATTATAGATGCCATATGTCTTAGATATCTATGGGTGATGATTCTAGCAACTAGATAGAAGTTTATAAAGTTTTAGTGACATACCTTTGAGGGAGTAGTGTGACTAAAGGTGGGTAGAAGTTCTCGAGGTTTCGTAGTTACAAAATGGCTAGGAGAATGATATAAACTATTCTTGAGGAATTAAAATTTAAGGAGATTAAGGTAAAAGTAGACCTTCTTTTTGAATTTTAAGGAATAGCTATGAATTAGAATTTTGAGGACAAAATTATTTTTAAGGTGGGTAGATTTATAACTCCTCTTCCCAAAAATTTTGAAATATTTATTTTATTATTTATTTGATTTAAATGGTGATTTTTTTAGGATTTATATAAATAATTAATTAGTTGATTATTACGGTAGATGCCTTTAGTCACGATTAAATTTGGAGTACAAGATGGCCAAGAATTTTGGCACGGATAGTGTAGTTGGGTGCCTTGACTAGTGTTTTAGTTATGGTAGGGAAGGCCAAGCCATAAGTGTGCCCTAAGTAGGAAAACCAGGCCAAGTTGCGACTTAACCTCTAAAGACATTTTAATTATTTATTAATTATATTGTTGACTTGTAGAAGACCCGGTTGTGTCGATTTAGCTCGGACTAGACCCGAACCGAAAACGAGCCCATGTAGACTTGTAGTGAGACCAAAGACATCCATGTAGACGTACATATTACATTTATTAATTTGATTGTCCAAATAGGTAATTCATATATAAAGGATTTATATATATATATATATATATATATATATATATATATATATATATATATATATATATATATATATATATATATAATATATATATGTTATTATGTTATTGTTATTGAATTGATATTCTATTTTTAGAAATAGGATAAACACCATACTTAGCTACCCTTGTACATTTGGCGATATTTAGGCTATAACTGCAATTTCAAGTACATCTAGTATTGATTTACTGTATTTTATTCTCCTACATTTTGTTATTATTATTGTTATGATAATTGATGTGTATATATACATATATACTTATTATTGGTTATCTCCTATTTTTGAAAATAAACATATTTTATATATGTGTACATATTGTTATAATAACCCTATACTAGGAAGATTTAATATTATGATTTTTAGAAAATTAGAAGTATTATATCATATATGTATATATATGTGTGTATATATGGTTATATATATATATAAAGAAAATAAAAACAAAGCAATAAAAAAACAAAACCCTACACCCCCAGGCCCGAGCCCCCAACTTCCCACAAAGCCAGCCCAGCCGAAGCCATCTCCCTGTTTTTCCTTCGATACACACACGTATATATATGCGTCGAGGGAAGAAAATGCAAAACCCTAGCCTAGCACCCTTCTCCCTTCTCTGCGAACCCTTGCACCTCTACAACGCCATATCCGGCCATCCAGAGCCACCACAGGCCGCACGCTCAACAGCAGTAGCAGCCGGACACAGGGACAGGAGCAGCCCGACTCCCCAACTTTGCAGGTACAAAACTTTCCCCCCGTTCGACAAAATTCTGATCTATACATTCCAAGACGTAGCCTATATAATCGAGAACAAATCCCTTCTATCACTTTTTATGTTACCAACCTATACTGTCCAAAAATTTCCTCTGAAATTTACGAAAAACTTAGTTTTCAGATAGATTGAAACAGAACGAATTAGTCCCAGACCCTCAACTTTAAGGGTCAATTCCTGTTAAACCATTGATCGATTTGTAAATCCAATTGAACAATCTCGAAACCAACCTATAATGCTATGTAACACCATTTTTAGTTTTTAACTTTGTGCATTAAATTCTGTTTTAAATCAAGTTCCAAAACCAAGAAAAATATGTTTTAAAAACCTTAAAAACCTCCGATACCACGTGCGTCCCGCCAAATCGGGTGACTTGGTCATGAATCGAAAGCATCGAAAGGTGCGTATCGACTTTTTGGACGTGTGGGCTTTGACGAAATTCGAATTGGTTGTGTGTGCGACGAATTTGATGCGTATCCGTCGAAATTCACCGTATCGACCTCTTTGTAAAATTTTCGATTACTTCGTGCACGTTCGTCAGATCGAGACAAAACTTGCACCAACAGGACCGTATCATTCTTCTGGTCTTATATGCCAAGTTTGGTCCGATACTGAGACAGTTGATCGGATCACCGTTTTGCGGGCCCGACGATCCGACTCAATGGGCGATTTCGTGCACGGCCTACCGAAATCTAAAATTGGACATACCGTTGGGTTCTATCATCAAAATAAATCCGTAAACATGTAATTTGATAACTTTAGAGACCATTAACTCTAGCACACTTTTCGGTGCAAAGCGGTCCAACGACGGACACCATTTTGATCCGAAATTATCGTTTTGCTCTTGTGTCCATAATTGGACTTATGGATAGGCAATTCTAGCTAACTTGACTATTCTGAAAACGTTGGTAATGTCTATTTCAGCTTTCGGAGACAGTTGTGAGATTTTGACTTTATGGCTTAACAGTTGACGGTATATTGTTGGTTTTTCGTGCTACCAGCAGGCAAGTATACCTTGCCTCCCTCTATAGTTTATTTCATGCTTATATTATTTCTTCTATATTTATATGTTATCATTTAGTTTTCTAGAGTTGATTTGGTTGACATGCCCTTTCTGCTTGTTAACACGCTTGCCACACGGAGATTAGTATCATGGATTTTGTTTATACTTCTTGACTGTCATTCATGTGATTTACCATGCTTGTGACCTGATTCCATGAGTACTAGTTGGGCAGAGAAATATCTTAGTAGACGTGTGAACTATCCATTCCATCCCAAAAATGTCTGATCTTGACTGATAGCAGCTGCACACGACACGTGCAGGATACCGTATTTACCCCTTAGCCGTTCACATGTCGAAACCAATATTTTAACACATGTAGATAGTTCATGTCTTCTTGCTAGCAGATCATTTATGAGTACTTGTTCTCGTATCCGTGTTCATAGTACTTGTCAGTTTTTATCTCGTTCCTAGTTGTTTCTTTACGCATGATAAACTGTTAGATAGGCATATTTTATGTATCTTGCTATGTCCCCTGAGGACCTGATGATCTCTTCAGGTAGTTGATTACATGGATTTAGTTAGCGGATCATGATGGTAGTGATTACACCTGCAGGGATACAGGTATTTGCTTGTGATATTTTTTTATTATCCTCTCGTGCTTTATATTCCATACCATGATATATTCTGCTTGTTAGCTTATTTTATAGACTCATATTATTCTTGGAGTCTAATCGGACAATATGCTAATGGGCTACAGACCATGACCCATAATTGTTCATTCATGTTTTATATTCTTATTATGGATTGAAATATAGTGATGCTTTGCCATGATTAGACCCATTACATAGTCCAGACAGCATTTACGTATTCGGTTGGGCTGGAGTCCACTCGATACGTAGCTGGCTTTTTCACGAGCTTGTGCCCGAAAAGCGGGTGCAGGTCGTGACAATTTTCTTGGTGCTTTATTAGCTCAGAAGAATTAAGAAGGTCATGAACATGATATCTATTATCTTAGCCATACAATGATTGGAGATGAGCATCGATACACCCCAGTGGAAAAAGAATGTCTAGCTTTGATGTTTGATGTTCAAAAGACGAGACATTATATCACTGGCCAAACTATTCATGTCATTTCTAGAGTTAATCCTCTCCGGGTCCTAATGAAGAAGCCCAGTACACTCAATTCCAGGCTTGCAACATGGGCCATATTGTTAGCACAATATGATATGGTTTATGTTCCTCAAAAGTCTGTTAAAGGTCAAGCCCTTGCGGACTTTCTGGCAGCTCATCCAGTTCCCGAAACGTCTAAACTCTACGACGAGATTCCAGACGAAACTTTGGAGTCCAACATGATTTTAGAAAAAATTCTTACATGGCGTCTATTCTTTGATGGTGCATCCAGAATTGGACCAAAAGGTGCTATTGTTGCTGGAGTTGGAATCGTCCTCCTCTCACCAGAAGGGTTAGCTATTCAAAGAGATTATTCTTTAGATGAGTCGTGTTCCAATAACGTGGCTGAGTATAATGCCTTGCTCATTAGTCTCCAGCTAGCTAAATAATTAGATATTGAGTATCTTGAAGTTTACGGAGACTCCAAACTGATTGTCAACCAAGTTACAGGCACATACGAAGTTCGACATCAAGATATGGTCCCATATCATGTTGCAGCGATCAGGATGGCTACTTCATTCAAAGGCTTCTTCATCGAGCATGTACATCGAGCGTGTAATACAGAGGCTGATGCACTCGCTAATCTTGCAACAGTGTTAGCAATTCCCCGTAAAAAGGCAACAAATGATCGTCATCACTAATAGAGAGTTATTTTGCGTTGAGAATAACTTAAATATTGAAGTCAACAACTCAAACATGGAATTCATCAATTTGGTTGAAATTTGTATTATCAGTGAAGATTGGAGGACTCCTTTCATAGACTTCGTGGTCGATGATATCTTACCCGAAGATCCTAAGGAGGCTACAACAATTCGTTGGCGATCACTCAGATTCTATTATAATCATGCTACAAAGATACTCTACCGACGAAGGTTTGACGGCTTACTCTTACGTTGTCTCGCAGGAGAGAAAGCAAAGAAAATACTTTATGAAGCTCATGACAGTGTTTGTGGCGCACATCAACCTGGTCCTAAACTACAGGATTGTATTCGCCGTATGGGCTACTATTGGCCTTCAATGGTATCTGATGCAATCGAATATGCAAGGAAGTGCCAAGCATGTCAAATCCATGCTGACTTCAACCATAAACCATCAGAATTTCTTCACCTGACGGCCGCATCATGGCCCTTTGAAGCTTGGGGCATGGATGTCATTGGTCCTATTAACCCTCCCTCATCTTGAGGACATCGGTCCATATTAGCCATAACTGATTATTTCTCAAAGTGGGTTGAAGATATACCTCTAGCTGAGGTCAAGACAAGTAGGGTTATCATTTTATTAAACATCATGTGATCTACATATTCGGTGTTCCTCGGCGAATTATTCATGATAATAGGCCACAGTTCATCAGTCAGAAAATCACTCGATTCTGCGATGACAACAGGATCGATAATATTGCTTCTACAGCTTACAATCCTGCAACTAACAGGTTGGCAGAAGCATTTAACAAGACCATCATCAACAAGAAGTTTGTTTCTACAAACAAACGAAACTGGAGTGAAAAGCTTGAAAAATGTCTGTGGGCTTAACGTACTACTGTACATAATACTACAGACTGCACACCTTTCTCTTTGGTATATGGATGCGAGGCCGTCTTATCATTAGAAATCCAGATCCCTTCCCTAAGGATTGCCATTGCCAATGAACTCACAACCGAAAATAATGATCGTCTGAGACTTCAGGAGCTTGAAGTGCTTGACAAAAAATGGCTCCTAACTCAACAACATATTGAGTTATGCCAAGCTCGTCTATCAAAAGCCTTCAGACGTCCTATGACTATGACGCACATGAGCAAAGGTAAATTCGAAGCGAAGTGGGAAGGACCCTATATTGTAAGCAAAGTTTTCTCTAACGAAGCTTATCAATTGACTGGTATGGATGGTCGAGTCGTCATGATGCCCATTAATGGCAAATTTCTCAAGAAATATTATGTTTGAAGACAAAGTGATATCAATACAGAGAATCAGAATGTAAATAAAACTCCTTTTATTGCATAGTTCAAACAAAAGGAAATACATAAAATCAACGAGGACCAGAGCCTCCTGATCGAAGACAAATTTTACAAGGAGCTCGAATACATTATTGTTGGACGACACCAACAATTCACATGCAGCTTTTCTCAGAGCTTCTTCCTCGACAGTACTCCCAGGCTCTACCAGTTTGGCGAGAATGTCCTACTTTCGTCCAGGAACAGTCGAGCTTTCTCCTACTTCTGGTTGAGCAGACGACAGAGGCTCGTCGGAAGGAGTATCGAGGGCGGCTTCAATCTTCGGGATGACTTCTGTCTCCTTAGGCATATCTTCTGAAGACATTCGCAAATGAAAGAAAAGGGGTGAATAATATTCACAGAAAACTTCCACACTATTTATAGACAGAAAGGCCAAATATTTTGTCTTAAGAATCGAAACAACCTTTCCTCGAAAAGGCATGTTCGTTCATTCATCTCCTTTCATCTCGTAAAGAGGTCTTCATTTATTCTCTGTCTCGAGAACCGAAGTGACCTTTCTTCGAAAAGGCATACTTATTCACTCATCAATCTTTTAAAAGCCTACATTGTTATCGTTTATTTACTTTACTTTCTCGTAAATAAAGCTACAGATAATAAATACTCAAAATCTCCCGTGGAGTCCATCCAAATCATCAATTCTATCTTTTGAAACCCAGCTATTTTTAAAAGGTATCTTTTCTTTATGATAAATCCGTATTATCATAGATATCATCTTTTTAGACATGATATCCTGTCTTTGAGTCCTAGCTGACTTGAAGATTATCAATAGAAAAATAAATTCATGTCCACATTACCTCTGGATTTTATTTTCTATATCATCACATCAAATCAAGTCATAAATGAGAGAAAAATCATTCTTTATTCCTTCTTTAAAAATATAGATTTATCTTAATAGAAATCTATTACATCTCAGATTTTTATTCTAAATATAACAAATGGAGGTCTATTACATCTTTGGATCTCTTTGTTGGTGCCAGTTCCTTGTCGACTCAACCTGAAGCAGCGAGCCAGGCAACGGAATCAACTATGGTCTTCTCTCTCAGAAAGACGAGAGAAGAACGACAGAGTGCAGCAGCTCGAAGAAAAGTTGCTGTCAATACAACTGGTGGAGAAAAGATGACCATTCGTGAGAAGTAGGAATGAGATCACCCTTGTGATACGATTCCTAATTCTGTGTCTTCACCGTCCAACTCTCATGTATAAAGGCCCTTCCTACCATCTCGAGGAAGCCCTTTTAAGCATGAAGAGTTATGAGCTCTCTGATGTGTGTGTCAAAGTGGTTCAACTTCATAGCATCCAAGATCATCGATACCGGTTCTGGGAATTTTCGTTAGTTGGTCCTTCCTACCATCTCGAGGAGAATACAGTAAATGTTCTTTTCTTCTCGCAACTATTTATATGCAATTGAAGCTGAAACGTTATGCGCGTCCATATGCGTATATTTCGGAAAGAAACACCACGTGTTGTTCGGAAGTTGATGTTGTCAGAACCGAAAAAGTGCAGGATATATCAAGATAGTTACACAATAAAGCTCACATATACCCAAAATTGAGACATGCCAACACAGTTACGCGACAAAAGTTTAAATGTGCCAGGATCGATAAAGTCAAACTGTTTTTCATTTCATAATATAAAAAAAAGAGACAGACACTACAAGGCACTATGGCCATTATGTAAAAATGATGATCTCATGTCACGTCATTTTTTCTTCTCTCCATCATCCTGACGCAAAGCAGCGCTCAACTCTTTTATATTGTGGATCCCCGAACGATACATCAAACGGAGGAATTTTTTCCTATGTTCTAGTTTGCCACGATCTTCGGAAGACGATGACGCACCTTGGGAACGAGCGAAGACAGCTGGGGTCAGGCCAAAGCAGTTCAGGAAGTTCTCCGCCCTCAGGGACGGGTCGGCTTCCAGCAGATACACCGTAGGCGCAGAATTCGACTTCTCTTCATAAGCCTCGCTATCGACAGTGAGGTTCGCCTTCTTTTTCATGCTCTCCTTGGGTACCATGAGAATGAATGAAGAGGAAGGAATGCAACCTCATGCCTATATATACAGTGAAGGTCGGCTCCCGTCGACTCTTTGTCTTCCCAGTAAATGGGCGCGTAACACTTAATGAGGGAGAAAAGAAAAAGATGTTTCGAAAAAGAGCGCCCCTTAAATAGGTTCATCGTTGGGAATGAACCAAGTTTCTAATGCTCTATTCAGTCAGGTTGTGCGACACTCACATTGCGCCACACTCAGCTTGCTCGGCCATCAAGTTGGGCAACAATCATATCGTGTCATATCTTGTCGCACAACGCGTCAAAATTGTACCCAAAATATAGCACAAATTTTGAAGCGTTGCATAACATGGGTCAATAGAAACCAAACCCTAGAAAGGGAGGTACAAGTTAGGAGTTGTGCCCCACTCTAAAAAGAGTGGGTGCACGATGTCAGGAGCCGGCCAAATCCTAAATAGGGTAGTCGATGATCGGGTCTATGATCAAGTGCTTACCTTCCATGGTCGGGTTGGCTATCTTCCGGCATGACGAGGGTGGAGCTCGCGTGGATGGCTCAGCCACAGTCTTTCCTTTTGTAGCTCCCTTTCCCAGAAATTTTAAAAATATATTTTTTATTATTTATTTTAATTAAATGATGATTTTTATATTTTTATAAATAATTAATTAGTTAATTATTACGGTAGATGATTTTAATCATGATTAAATTTGGAGTATAAGGTGACTAGAAATCGTGGCACAGATAGTGCAGTTGCGTGTTTTAACTAGTGTTTAGCCATGGTAGGAAAATGCTGAGCCATAGAATTGTCCTAACTAGGAAAACCAGGCCAAGTTGTGACTTAACCCTTACCGAAGTATATTTATTTATTATTTATATTATTGTGTTTTGGGAAAACCGGTTATACCATTTTAGTCCGGACTGGACCCGAACTGAGCTCAAGCTCATGTAGTCATGCGAGACGTTCAATGACATTCGTGTTGACGTATTTTTTTAAGATTGTGTTGTATTCCATTTTAATAAACTGATGAATATTTCTAAGTATTCGTATTTAAATATTATAAATATTATTATTAGTGATATTCAGTGACTTTTGTATAAAATAGGTCCTCGTATATTTTAGGGTTTTTTAGACTGAACATAATGGTTTATATATACCATTATTGATTTATGGAATTTTATTATTATTATTATTATTATTATTATTATTATTATTATTATTGTTATTATCATTATTATTGAGGATATTCGTATATAATATTATTTTATTATTAGTGGTTATATTATAATTGTCAAATAAATGTTATATATATATATATATATATATATATATATATATATATATATATATTTGTATTTATATAAATAGGCTTTGCGCTAGGAACGGATGACATTGAGGTTTTAATTAGGTTTTATGGAAGAATATTATATAAGTCAATATATAAATAAATAGATATATATATAATACTAAATATTTTTAAAGTCAGATACGATGTCGACCATTGGGCCTGCCTTGTAATATACAATCTATCACTGCTTTCATGATAACAAGTCTAACAGTCACATAGCCCTGTGAAGCTTAATGTCATCATTAAGTTGATCACATTTACTTGCCTAGTACCATTGATACAATATACTAATGCACAACTAAACCAACTATCCCCACAGCCCAAACAGTAAGCAGCAACCCAGACCAGCTCAGGTCGGCCCAACACCTACGTCTCCAAACCGAGTATTAAATTCCCTTCCCCCCCACGAATGAGCCGACCCTGTTCGGGTTTTCCTTTACCGCGAGCACACAAAAACCCTAGCTCCTAACACCAACACCCCAGCCCCCAGTCTTGGCGACCCACCCGCCGCCGGCACCGCCGTCGCACGCGGCCACGGCCGTGCGGATGCAGCGCGCGCACGTAAAAGAACGGTAGCAGCATCAACCCAAACACCAATGTTTGAGGCCGCGATTCTCCCTCCTCGGTCGATGAAACGTCGTCCCAATTACTCTGGTACGAAGTCAACATATACGTCTTTACATCCTTTTAAATACTTTGTATATAGACACGCGAGATCGGCCAGGAAATCGACGCCAAAACTGGCGAATTACTGTCGAAAAATAGGACAGTTTTGTGGACCAGCACCTACATTGGAAGATCAATTTCGGTCGTACCATCGAGCGATTTAAAAATCTAATTAAATAGGATTAAAGACAACCTATAGGACTCGAAGACCCTTTTTATGGATCCTGATTTCATGGAGTAGGTTCAAAGTTATTCGATTCCGAAGTTTGGCAAAAAACTATTTTTAAAATATTAAAAAACTAGAAAAACCTTCGATACGACGTGCGTCCCGCCATTCCGGGCGACGTGTGTAACACCCAATTTTCTAAAATAAGGGTAATTTTGAAATTTTATAATTTTAGTCTTTTAATAATAATATTTAAATCATGATATGATCCTTGGTAATTTTTAAAATCATTTTTAAACTATTTTAAATCATGACTTATGATTTTGGTGTTTGGCTAGTGTAACCTTAGAGACTGCTGACCTAGAGCCTAGCCATGTGATTAGGGTATTCATGAATCATTTCTATCTTGAGGGTATTTTAGTCATTTTTGTAATTTTGGGAATTATTTGGAATTATTTAGTATTAATTATAATTATTAGAATTTTCAGTGATTTTTAGTATATTTGATTTGGTGCTATATTTGACTTTGACTAGTGTTGACTTAGAAGACTGTCCTAGAAGCTAACCTAGGTCATGACTATTTGGTTAGGTTATGGAACCTTAGCTTGACCTAAGTTAGTGTCATTTAACTCATTAGAATTTATTTGGGGAATTAGGTTTTGATTTGATTAGAAAATGGCTTGTGATTTCACAAGTCATGACTTGTGACTTAAGCCGTAGAGGCCCAAAGCCCAACACCTAGTGAACCCTAGCCCAATCCAGCCATGGCCGACCATATAAGGATTCTCCCACCTATTTAATCCCTCCTTGAATTTAGGGCTAGCCTCCATTAGGAATATTTGTAAGTTTGAGAAAGAGGTGAGTCCCCAACTTCAGTAATCCCTAGAAAATCCTATTTAATTCCTTTTCCATCCTAACAAATTGAATTAGGTTCTAATTCACCTGTTCTTGCTGTTTATGGAAGATTATTTCAGCTTGGGAGCAATTTGGAGAAGTTTGGCTATCAAGAGGAACACCCCTCTTTGGAGTTTTTTTGAGAATTTGACACCTATAGGTAACTCCTTCAAAACCTATTGTAATTGCTGTTATTATTGCATTTTAGCCTAGATCTAGGTGTCCCCTAGCTAACCCTAGATTTCTGTAGGATTTCGTGTCCTATTCGTGTCCCATTGGACACGTATCAGTCCAATATTCCCACTGTTCGACGAAATGCCCCAAAGGGGATTTCGATCTGATTTTAGGAAAACCTTCGAATAGAAATTTAGGTTTTAGTGTCGCTTAGGGGTTTCTAAGTGTCTGAGCTTGTGTCGTGTTGTTTTGGTGTCGTGTCGAGCACGTGGACACGCCCGCGCGCGTGCGAGCCGCGCTGTCCTGCTGCTAGTAGGCTCGTGCGAGCTATCCAGGGCACGTGGGCGCGTGTCCTTTGGACTGGAGCTCGGGACAGTGTCTGACACGACACTCCCCAAGTCTTGTGTCCCCTGGTTTTGTGTCGAGTGAGGTTTCTGACCCGCACTGGACACGAGTGCACAGTCTACTGAACCCAGTTCAGTATATTTGGGTTTGTGTGGTTTGGACACTTGTGTCTGGTATTTTTGGGACACAATATAAAACAAATAGCATGTGCACATATAGTAGGTTAATTACAAATTTGTAGTTTAGCATATTAACATGTTTTTGATATCCAATTTTGGATTTCCCATAAGGACTGATACATAGTTTCATGTACCCGCATTCCTGTGCTTGATTCTATTCTTAACTGTTTAAATTAATGATTAAAATGCCAAGTTGGTTTTGAACACATGTATTAATACCTGCTAGATTAGTTTTACACATTATATTAGGTTTTATGTAAATGGAATGGAATTCGACTTATGGTTTGGACTGTTGAGGATTGGACTGATACAGTCCTGATATTTCAAAATTTCTGAACTCTTATTTCCTAATTAAACTGATTTTTATGATTTAATTCCATGTTTAAATCCTTATACAAGTGTATTGGCTACTGAGGGTTAGGATTCATTGAGGTTTTGGATTCGAATTGCTGAAATGGGATTCGAACCATGGCATGGACTGTTTTGACTGATACTCACATTTAGTTTTGATTTAAATTATTTCCTATTTAAACTGTCATTGATTGCGATTTTTCAAACTGATTTCTTATAGTTCTTAGAATTCTATATCAATCCAAATGCATGATTTCGAGTTCACTGTTAGTTTATGTTGCTTTTCAAGTGGTTTCAATGGGAAAAATGGTTTAGAAATTGGGTTGGAGTTTCCTGTCATTAGTTTCAGGACAATTCCTTTAACCAGTTACTGTGTCCTGTGTTGTCTCCCACACACATTTCTGAAATTGGTTTACACACTATAGTTCACTGTACACCCATGATTCCCTGTCACAGCTCACCCTCACATTCCTGAACACCTAAAATACTGCCTTCACTAATCCTGAACCACATTGAATGTTTACACACACTGATTTCACATAACACACTGTTTAAGATTCCTGAGAACCCACATTCATTTCCTGAACTGAGACACACAGGTTTTCCCTTCACCAAGCTCACAGGTTCTGTACACACACATTAATTCAGTGCACTCACACACAGGGTTCCTCTTTATTCCTGTCACTCACACACCTATCTAAATCTTGCACACACATTGTCACACACAATCCAGTCACACATGCTCTCACTCATCCACACACACTCTTACACAATTCCTGCCACTAATTACACACTGTATCCCCTGTCACAAAAATCTAAGACACACACACATGCCTCATATTAACACACACACATTCCTGATTTTCTTTTACACCCAAACACACATGCATACACTCTATGGCATTCACCACTAACACACACACACATTTGCCTATATAATGTGAATATGTAAAGAGAATGTGATGTATGTATAGCCTAATGTGATATGTGCATGTGATTGGGTGATATGAAATAGATATGGCACTTGCCTATATAGCTACTCTATGTATATGTATATTTACATATATGTGATAATGTGGGTGTAATAACCATTGGGTTATGTGTAATGTAATACAAATATAACATTGCCTATGTGTATGGTGTATACCTATGGCTCATTGCCTATGGGTATGGCTTGAATGCCAGTTAAGTGTCTAGTTGTCTAGTATAGCCTAGAAATGGTGTGTGCTTGCTAGAATGGACTAGTTAGACCTAGAATGACTTGTTTGACCTAGTTTAGACTTATTAGACCTAGTTTGACCATAGTTGACCTAGTTTGACTTCTAGGGTTGACCAGAGTTGACCAAGAGTTGACTTTGGCCTAGCTTGACCTAGATTCATCTAGAATGCACTGAATTGCATCTTGTTATCATTTTAGACTTGTTGTGACTTGTGCTGTTCTGATTAGGAGCCAGACACCTCTCCTCGGACAGTACATTTCATTCGGGCACTCAGATACCAGGCGAGTACATTCTCTGATCATTTCATATCCTGCTTAGAATTATTTTTCTGCTTTAAATTACTTTACTTGATACTGTAACATTGGTCACACGGATTGGTACTATATGGATCCATTTTTGAGATGTTATCCTTTAGGAGCATCGGATACTTCATGTTCTGTGCGTTTCACTTACATGGCGTATCACTATGCTTCATGGTTCATTGAATCACTTGTGACATGTACTCTCATGATCACAGAGTCTTCCTTGAATCTTTCCATTTATTGGGCTTCCTAGAATCCCCATTTATAGGACTACCATGTACCACCCTTCGAGGTCCATTGCATGGAATCATAACATAACCTGGCTGGATCCTTGTGTATTGATTGGGGGTACGGGGGAGTAGAAGTAGACATGTGAATAATACCCAAGTAGTATGTCATCAGAATCATTCCGTAGTGTCTCATCAGAATCATCCTATGCTATTTACATATCTATATTGTACTCTGACTCACTAGCCACTGTTAGTTCTCTATTATAGTAGATATTTTTATTACAGTTCTCTCTCTGTTTACATACTGTATTTCTTTCAGTACCTGTATCTTACTTTACTGCATGATTATATTTTCTAACCTGCTATGAACTGTTGAGATGTATTGTGCTCGCTCCTGTCCCGACTGGACCTGTTGAAAATATTACAGAGGACGAGGAGGAGGCCTGTGTGGATACCTTCTACGGGACAGCCCTAGACGACACTTGTGAGCTGGACTCTCAGGAGGACCCAGCTCTAGCTGATGATATTACCCCCATTGCCTAGACTAGCTTAGATAGGCCTTATCTTACTTATGTTGTCTTGAGACTGGTAGTTAGACTTTATTTCTGTCTTTGAGATCTGGGTTGTATATATTCTTTCATATTCAGTAGCTGAGACTTGTATTTCTGGATATTTGCTGAGTTGTTATCTTAGACTTTCTGATCATCTGTATTTCTTTGAGTTCTATATCATATCGTGCTTCTTCTTCCTTAGTTGTGATTGAGTTTACATTTTGCTATGTCACCCCCATTCGGGGAGTATAAACTGTTTAGCTTTATATTGTTAGATGTTGTGACCTAGGACAGCATTCTACCACCGACACTGCGACGTAGGCTGGACGTACCCACGTCTCGTGTCCTTACTCTAGGGTGCGGGTCGTGACACGTTTTTAGTGGTAGCCCATGCAGGTCGAGTTTATGTAGTGGTATTCGAACTAGAGTATCACTACAGCCTGCAGTAGGATTAGGATATTTTGAAGGTACTCAATCACATTAGGAAAAACTCCTTATCAGATCCCTTTTATCTAAATTTGCTGCTTGTTGTTTGTAGCCTCCCTTTTTGTAAATTTTTGAAATATTTTTTTATTATTATTTATTTGATTTAAATAGTGAAATTTAAATTTCTATTTCTTTTTATCATCTTCCAATTTCAATAGTTTTCCATCAAAAGCTCTTCTCTTTATTATGATATTTTTATTTGTGGGTCATGCACTTTTGAGGGTTGAAGGAAGACCATTTGATATATTCTTTATTTTTTTCGTTATTATTACTATTGCAATGATCTAGATTCTCAGTGGAGCTTTTGTTGAAGATTTGGGATTTTAGGAAGACCCAGAATGATTTTGTACATTTTGATATAATTGTTGGTTATTGTTTGAGTTTGGAGATTTCTACTTTTTTGTCATTCTTCGAAAAAATTTGTTCAAGTTGAATTTTCTTTACAGAATATGTAGCAAATGTAGTGCTCTGTGAGCAACCCAAAAGTCCAACTATACCAAACCCAATCCGTTACTACTACAGACACACCCTATATATAGCAGACTAAATCTTAGGTTTTCCTCCATGCATACTAAACCGCCGCCCCACTTTCTCTCCTCCTCTTCTTCGTCACACAAACCATGGCGAAATCCTTCGATTCCTCTCCTCCTCCTCCGATTGCCGTCGCTGACGAGGAAGAATCCGACCACAATCTCCAGCCATTCTTCGTTCTCCACAAGCCGTTCCCGCGAAAATCCGAACCGAAGTCTCCGCGATCAGTGAAGACAAGACGAAGGATCGATTTGCGGTCCCCTTCCCCATGTTCGTCGAAAAATCCACCGGATCCCAGCCGGAGGGAGCCATCGGCGCCGACTACGAGCAGCTCCTCCTCGATGCGTTCGAGTCGACCTGGTCGAAGCTCGATTCCTCCATCAAGGAGGTTTTGAGAAGTATCAATTTTGATCTTTTTGACGAGGTGGACCGGTGGGTCAAGTACTCGTTTTCCGCTATCAAATCAGTTAGGGCAGAGCAGTAGCTGTTATTTCATCTTCCTCTGAAGACTTGGCTGTAATAATGGAAGGTACTGCTTTCCTCATATATATTGTTTTACTTTGCATGGAACTTATTAATCCTATTCTTTGACTAAAGAATACTAAATATATATAATAATAACACATAGCTAATGTATCAGGAAGGCTCCCTGTAGCTCTATCGAATAGCCTTTCCCATTAGAGGTGCACTTTGCATAAAAGATCTTAGGAAAATAATCCTTTTTGGTGTATAAGAAAGAGAATCTTTTCTCTTTAGATATTTAGCTTTTTAGTTGCACATATTTCAGTGGAACCCCAATTACTTCATGTACGTTCATCAAATTGAAATAAAACTTGTGCCAACGGGACCGTATCATTTTTCTGGTCCTGTATGCCAAGTTTAGTCCGATTCTGAGACAGTTGATAAAATTACCGTTTGTGGGCCCCACGGTCCGATTCAACGGGTGATTTTGTGCACGGCTCACCGGAATCCAAAACTAGACATACCGTCGGATTCGTATCGGAAAACAGGATCCGTAGACATATAGTTTGACGACTTTAGAGGCCATTGACTCTGACACGTTTTTCGGTGCAAAGCAGGTCCAACGGCGGACATCGTTTTTGTCCGAAATAACCGTTTTACCCCTGTATCCAGAATTGGATTTAAGGACAGGTAATCCTAGCTAATTTGACTATTCTAAGACTGTTGGCATTGTCTGTTTCAGCTTTTGGAGACAGTTGTGATGACTTGGACTTTATGGCTTAGCAGTGGATTAGTTTGTTATTGGATTTGCGTGCAACCTCCAGGCAAGTATACCTTGCCTTCCTCTACAGTTTTACTTACATGCATTTTCTTTTGTTTTGCAGTCATTTGATTGTTTATGGACATGTGCTTTTCGTGTTATTTTCTATAGAGTTGTTTTTATTGTTTATATCCATGTTCATGTTTTGGCCTTGTGTTTCACATTTGGAGTTCTCGTCAGTACCTTGCTTGAGTCGTGTCATAGAACGAGTACGTGTAAGTGAACTGCTAAATCCTTGACATTGTTTCCTTAGCACCAGAGAGTCCACACTCGGGACGAGGGTGTTTTCCTTGATCTATTTACATCCGTGAGTCCACGCTAGGGATTAGGATGTCGATTATTTGCACCAGAGAGTCCACGCTCGGGACGAGGTTGTAGACTTGACTTGACTTGATTTACACCAGAGAGTCCACACTCGGGATGAGGGTGTTTACATCAGAGAGTCCACACACGGGACGAGGATGTAGTATTTGCACCAGAGAGTCCACACTCGGGACGAGGGTGCCTTGCCGTGAACTAACCAGAGAGTCCACACTCGGGAGGGTTAGTACTAACCAGAGAGTCCACACTCGGAACGAGGGTTAGTGTTTAGTTCAAACCCGTGAGTCCACACTCGGGATGAGGGTTTGGTTTCTTCCATTGATCTCGTGATTATCGTTCATCCGGCAGTTCATTTATACGTAGTTGTTCTAGTGTTCGTGTTCGTGTCTGTGTTCGCATTCGTGTTCGTGTTCGTAGTCATTTGTCTTGTTCTTGTTCTTTCTTGCTTATTTTCTTGCGCATGATAAAGCTGTTAGATATGCATGTATATTATGTATCTTGCTATGTCCTCTGAGGACCTGATGATCTCCTCATGTTTAGTGATTGCATGGAGTTAGCTAGTAGTTCTGGATGGCGGAGGATTTGTGGTTCTTGCGGGATTCAGGTATCGTTATCATGTTTATTATCCGCTCGTGCCTTATGTTCCTTATCATGATATACTTTTCTTGTTAGTTACATTTATAGACTCATATCATTTCTTAGAGTCTAATCGGACATATATGCTAGTGGACTGCAGACCACGACCCATAGTGTTCATTCATGTTTCATATTCTTATTGTGGGTTGAGATATAGATTGCATTGCCATGATTTGGCAGTAAACCATAGCCTTGACAGCGTTTACGTATTCGAGATGGGCTGGAGTCCGCTCGATGCGTAGCTGGGCTTGGACACGCTTCATATCCGAAGAGCGGGTGCGGGTCGTGACATTGTTTCCCTTGAATATAAACTGTCCTCCTTTTAATTTTCGCTTCATTCTCAGAAATTGCTTCTTGTTTTGATCTGTCTTCATGATGGTTATGAAGACACGATCTCATCGTTTCGGTTTGGGGGATACTATCGAGAGGCTGGCCACCTCTCGTCCTGTTCATCAGGGACTCGAGACCGCAGCTCCTGTTGTGCCGACTCAGGATGGCGTTTCTGCTACATAGGAGGTGCACCTCTGTCTGTACAGAGACTTTCTCCCATCATTCCCGACTTCTCTCAGCAGCAGACCAGGGAAAACCAGCAGGGGCGAGCTATCGTTTGGACAGCCGATGATGCACAGACCATTGGAGATCTTGTTGCAAGTTCCGTTCTTCTCGATTCCATTCCCGCAATTGTCTTTTATAACTACCTTGAAATCTGATTCCATCTGTTTTTTGCTGATTGATTAATTTGTCATGTTGTTCTTTTGTTATGTTGTTTTTCTTCACAAAAAAAAATCATATGGGCTAGGTCACCTAAATCATGAGATCTAGAATCTTCGATAGTCGTATTAGTTGGCATAGTGATGACACGTAGTCAGATTTTGGATGTATTTCTCGGGTATGGGAATTTAAGATTTTTGCCGTCGCATGCGGCAATGCGAAAATTTTAAATACCATGAACCTAGAGGTACGTACCTTAGTCAAGGACTCTGTGATTATCGTAGCCTTGCTCACTAGCATGATGAAGACTCTGGACAACATGATTTTAGACAGACGCATATGATTAACAGATTGTATCTTGAGAAGGTTTTAAACATCATACCCTTATGTTGTTGTAAATAACTTAGGAGTAGGGATATTTAGTTTTGTAGAGCTTGTTCATAGGTAGTTCTTTCATAGTATAATGATATGACGACTTGTAGAGTGTCTGTACCCTAGAGAGGATAGTTAGTATTGGTATTAGAATAGTAACCTATTGTAGATGTTTTTCCCGTTATTTATAATACCAACCAGTTTACACATAGGATGTTAGTATGCCTTACAGCCTTCATAATTGTTATTACTTTCCTTACCTTTTTCAGTGAGACACCCACAACCAGAGCCTGTCCTTGAGTATAGTTGCAGTTTACCTAAGACTGAGAGGTCTATATATATATAGATAGGTTGCAGATGATATTGGCATATGGGATATGGGCTGGTTGGTACCTATAGATCATTGTTGTATAGGATTATTGACATGTTGTTAGCCTATGTTGGTCCACTTCCTATTTTAGTAAGTTCTCCTTGTGTTGAGATCAGTCTTGTTGATCAACCTTTATAGGCAGTGTGCAGACCCTTCACTAGAAACCCTGTTTCCTTGGTTCAGACTTGTACAAGTTGTTCCCTGCACTCAACTTTCTATACCTACCATGTTGCATCATAAATTTCACTGGACCATTGTTCAGACCCCAAATTATTGACTCACCAATATAACCATCAACCACTTATCATATCCTGCACATCTGGAGAGTCAGTATCATGTATATTAGAGGTCTGCACTCATCCTCACTTCTGTGCATGGTGACATACTGCATCTCTTAGCATATTACTTATTGATGGCCTTACAATACCCTTCATTAACCTACGGTACCTGCCCTATAGTAGAGTTAAACTTTTTCTTGGGCATGGTTGTTCAGTCTGTAGAAGCATGGAAAAGAATAAAGAAAGATATATGCGGCTCCAACAGAAGGATCCCCATGCGGCTCATGATCCCCATGCGGCTCATGATCCCCATGCGGCTCAGAAGTCCATGCGGCTCAGGGGTCCATGCGGCTCGGATAGATCCATGCGGCTCAGAAAGAAGCCACGTGACCTTCAAACAGTTCTTCTCTACATACGGCTGCATTTAATGCACTGACGACTGCTCTAACAAAAAACAACAGCCATGACAGCTCTGACATAAAGACGCAATAATGGCTGACTATCCCCATGCGGCTGCCCATTTGCATGCGGCTGCCTATCCCCATGCGGCTGTCCATTTGCATGCGGCTGACTATCCTCATGCGGCTGCCCATTTGCATGCGGCTGCCTATCCCCATGCGGCTGCCCCTCTGCACGCGGCTGCCTATCTCCATGCGGCTGCCCCTCTGCATGCGGCTGCTATCCCTATGCGGCTGCTCATCCACATGCGGCTGCATATTTCATGCGGCTGAGAGGACCCCCCATATGCGGCTCGGCCAGGATGATTCAGTTGAGACACGTGGCACTCTTCGTTACAATTGAGATATGTGGCAGTCTTATCTTCTCCAGAATTATGGGTGCTAACAAATCCTAACAAAATTAGATTTGTTGCGATCGTCATAATGGCCCAGATCAAATCAAATCAAGCAAATTGGACACGTGGCAGGCTATCACAAATCACGAAGATTCATGGCAATTAACATTTATTGTCCATAGAGATTTGATACAATCTACATTAATTACCTAGATTTGCTACAATCAGAATGAAGGGCCTAGATTAATTGATCCTTAACCACCGACTTATCAAGGAGGCAATCATTACAAACCCTAATGATCGTATCCCACTCCTACAAATAGCAAGGTGCCATTCCCTTGCAAAAAAGAGAGGATTTTCTAGAGCACTAGAGCACCGGAGGAGAGCAGAGAAAAAGAGAGAGAGCACTACATAGACATCTAGAGATCCAGCAACTGAAGGCGCAAGGGAGTCTCCCCACACGTCCAAGAGCATTTCTTCACCGGAGCCAAGGTTGCATCCGATCGTCCAAGGAGTAAGGCAGAGCTACCATCGCTTTCCCGAGCCTCTACCGTCAACCCCCAAAATCTAAAATAAACAATTGTACTTAGATTGTTGTACATAGGTTTTCGTCCCTAGGCTTTCTTTGTACAAGCGAGTTTGTATTGTGAAGTAAAAGTCCAGTCCTCCGATATAATTGTTCTGTTCTTTTATAATTCATGGCAAACACGATGGCGACTCTGCTGGGGATAAACTTCTCCCCGGCTGAGGAATTGGTGACGCAATCGGATGCAGCCAAACTTGGCTCCACACAACAGAAGATGGTCGTCCGCTTCGACCAACAGGCGTTTGAAGAAATGCTCTCCGACGGGAGTGCTGGCCCGGTCCAGAAGCGAACCCGCACGAAGAAAGCTCGCAGGGAGTGGAGGCCAAAATCATTTGCTCCTCCCCAAGCTCTGGACGGAGTACTCTCTGCTGCCCAAGACGGCGAAGGCAACTCTTATGCGGCTCCACTTCAAGCCATAGAGGACTCTGCTGTCCCCAAGTCCGACAGAGGAAAGCACTACGATGCTGGACTTGCAGGGGCAAAGAGTGATTCTATGTGCTCCAGGAAGAAGCCGAACAAAGGCACTAGCCGCAGGCTGAACACTCATGCGGCCAAGATTGCCAGCCGCATACATGATATCCATGCGGCCGAAACTGCCAGCCGAATGCATAACACTCATGCGGCTAAGATTTCCAGCCGCATGGAGAAGACTTATGCGACCGAGACTTCCAGCCGCATAAAGAAAGCCCATGCGGCTACGATTGCCAGCCGCATGAAGACTGTTGATTCCAGCCGTATGATGTCTGCTCCACGCGGCTCAGTCTTCGATCGCCTCTCCTATGGTCCTGATCTCTCATGCTCCCGAGAAAATATGTCTGACTCTCTACAGCACCACTTAGACTCTTCCTACTATGTGCCCTCACGCACTAGAGTGAAGAAGTCTAGGGCAGCGCGAGTTTGGCGAGCTCAGTCCACTGTCCCGACCTCTGACCATCCGAGCGCTCCACATACTGTTATGCGGGCCTCCGATGGGAAGTTGTACAGAACCGCTCGAGTACAGCTCCCGACGGCAAACGGACAAAGTGGTTCCAAAAAGTCTCCCAAAACCCAGGGAGCAAACATGGTCGTTCCAGACCCATCTGACTTGCGTGAGGCTATCCTCCACAAGCGCAAGGAAAGAGAAGAGGCCTCGGGGTGTAAAGAGTCCTCCCATGGACGTCACTGCACTCAAGTCATCATCAACTGTTGTTGCAATAACGCGACGGTACGAGAAGACCGGCAGTCCGTCTTCCAAAGACTGCAACAACCATGTTCAGAGGATGAGGCACTTTCCGTCGTCTCCTGCAACTCTGCTAAGAAAATCCCCGTCGATGGAGAGGGAAGAAGATAAACATTTCCAGCCCGAAAATTTCAACCACTGTGACTAAGAAACTGTCATCTAAACGGTTGCCCACCACCGAAGTTTTCCAAGGCAACCGTTCAAAGACAAAATCTGCTACAGTGGAAGATTCATCATCCACATCACTGGGGGTTGCTGGAACTGGGGGTAGCACTTCTCCGAACCTCCACGACAATCCGATGTTCCAAAGAGACGAGCAGGGGAAATAACTCTCCCATTAGATGCAGCAGATCCCGACGTCCCCGAGGACGTCCAAGATGAGGCAAACTCGGAAGCTGGGGGTAATATTCCTTCTGAGTCCGAACCAGAGGAGAACATTCCCACATACCCCGATGACTTCTCGGTACAGGGGTATGATTCGGAGGGTACGTCATCCACCGTCCCTTCCACTTCTACTCATGTAAGGACGGCATTCATGATAAACGACGAACAAGATGGTCCCAGTGATCGCCAACGCATCGACACTCTGGAGGCCATACTGCGCACTTTGGTTAAATCGGTGGACGAGATCAAAGCAGCCCTCCCTACTCTGCAAGAAGGGACGCCTGGCCAAACAAACTTGGGTCCTGCGGTCAATGCAGACTCGAACTCAGCGGCACCAAACCCGGGCAATAATCCTCCTGAAATGTCGGCTCCTACCGCTACAGACGAAGCCAGGAAGGCAAGAAGAGAGGTCCAGGAGCTCCGAGCCATGTTCCACGCCCGAGAAAACTGCCAGGACCTCAGGATAGGACAACCGTATCCCGCTGCGTGGAGAGATGTTCCCTTCCCACCAAAGTATAAAGCATTCCACATCAATCCATATGATGGAAAGACCTCCGCAAGTCGGTACATCACTTACTTCGAGGTCACAACCGACCATCTGCCCCATGACGATGCCATCCTTATACGATTATTCATCAGGGCATTGGAAGGGGTCGCCTTCGACTGGTACCGTAACCTGCCAGACAACTGCATCCACTCCTTCGCCAGCTTCAAGCGCATGTTCTTGGAGAGGTTCTATGAAGTAGAATAGGACATCACAATGTCCACCCTCATGGATGTCGTTCAAGGGTCGTTCAAGGGGAGAAAGAGCTGACAAGGAACTATATTGAGCGGTTCTGCCAAACTGCCATGAAGTTACCGTCTGGTAATCCGGATTCCTCTTTAATTAAAATTTGTCAAAAGAGACTGCTCCCAATAATCAGCCTCTGGATGGGTGAAAGTCAATTTAAGGACTGGAAGACGTTTATCATCAGTGCCACTAGCACCGAAGACAGGTTGAAGAAGGCTCGCCAACTAGGATTGCACATTTCGTAGGGAGAGGACAAGGGCAAGCACCCTAATACCAGCAACAACAATCGTAGTAACTCCTCCAACAATCGGGACAACAAGGGCAAGCAGGCTATGGTGGCCGACACAGCCCAAAAACCTGAGTCAAAATCGGCAGACAAGCAATGGCCGCAAATGACCTACTCCTTCGAAGACGGCCATGTCAAGCCCATCTTGGACATGCTCATACAAGGAGATAGAATTCAGCTCCCTCCACCAAGACGGAAACCTCGGTCGGTAGAAATGAAGAACCCAAAGTACTGCCATTACCACCGCTACGTCCACCATGCTACACACGACTGCTACCAACTAAAGCGATACATCCAACATCTCATCGATTCGAAAGCTCTGGCCATTAATTTTGAGGAGGTAACCATGGCAGCCAACATGGTGTCCGTACAGTTTGGCAGCTTCCCTCCGACAGAGACTCAAGACGGCGTGATACCTATCCCTCGGGCGACAATAGAGATTGCTAATCTTCCACCTCCTCGAGATCAGGCTACTGGTCTAGTACCCTTACCACGTCACGAGGGGAAGTCAAGTGGGTCCATCCAGACTTGGTACCTGAAGTGACTCAGTCCGTACCACTCCCCATTGGCAGGAAGGAGGGTAGAAAGGTCAGATCCTGCCGTACAATCTCGGCAGATGTCGAGGAAGCCGTAGCTGTCGTTACTCGGTCTGGTGCTCAATCCCAATCTACACCAGATAACTCGACTGAAGAACATCAGCCAACTACTGCTGACGCTCCGGGACCTTCTCAATCTCCGACGACCGACAAGCCTAGGCCGAAGGAGACTCGCTTTGACAAATCCCTCCGAAAAGAGGCACCTCATGGGCTGGAAAGGCCCTACAACTTTGACATCTTGGCGCAATTGGCCAACACACCAGCCAAATTGTCATTATACGAGCTCCTGAGACTCTCCAAGGATGTTCACGCGGCTTTGAGCGACGCACTCCAGAACGCCGACGCATATCTAGCTCAGGTCAACCACACGGGAGAGAGCCCGCCTGCAGATCTCCAAGACAGCGCTTGCACAGGAGCGATGCCCAATATTGTCTTCACTCCACAGGATATGCTCATCAAAACCAACCTGAACGATCGTCCGTTATATTATACTGGATACATCGACGACGTAAAGGTGGATCGGATGCACATTGATCCTGGTTCTTCCATAAGCATCATCCCGAAGGGTCTATTACACCATCTTCATATTCTCATGCATCGCCTGACGCCAACAAGCACCGCCATCAGTGGTTTCAATTCGGACAGGAGCTACCCGATTGGAAAGATTTGCTTGAAGTGCCAAATTGGCGATCTTCAGTCAGAAGTGACCTGTTACGTCATAGATGCGGACACTTCCTACAATATCCTCCTGGGGCGCCCTTGGATACACGATTACATGATCGTGCCTTCCACGCTGCACCCGTGCTTCAAGTATGTCGACAAATACGGCTTCGTGAGGACAGAATTTGCCGACATCGATCCCTTCAAAGGGGTCGAATCCTACTACTCGGACTCCTGCTTATACGAAAAGTTAAAGAGGTACCTTGATAAAGGAGATGTGCAAGCTCGTGCCGAGATGGCCACAGGATCAGAAGAACCTCTCACGATCCACCTCCAAGCTCGCAAACCTGGCAAGTCCGCACCCCTTACGGCCGCTCTGCGTAAGGACGCAATCAGCCTCTCGGCACAAGAAGGGCAAATGATAATCCGGCTGCCAAGGTCCGGCCAAGAGCCAAGACCCACAACGGAACCACTGACAATCAGACTGCCTAGAGTCGGCCAGTCATAAACGGAGAAGCTCAATCCCTCTGACAAGCCAATGACGATACGTCTTTCCAAAAAGAATCGTCAGCCCGATGCAAAGTCTGGTGCTTCTAGTGAGCCAACCACTCCCCGCCCAACATCGAGTACCAAACTGGGGGTCGCTAGTTTACCAACAACTCCACGTTCTGCTCCACCAGCAGAACCCCTGATGATCAAGTTGCCTAAGTCATCCTCTCAGTATTCATTTATACAGGGGGTGGCCGAAGAAGAACCAAAACTGGCCAAGTATGTGGCCGCTCACACATATATTCCATCCGCAGATGATGTAATCCCGCTAGAAAAGATACCTTACTTCATCAATAAAGGGCTATCTTTGAACTACATCGAGCTTAATAAGCTTTGTACAATGTATGCTATGGAACACGGTATAGGCACTCACCTACACACACATGTGACAAATGTTTACACCGCAAATCAACTTACTCCCATGGAAGACACTTACCGCATAATCGAGGGAGGGGACCATCCAATCATCTTCGGTCGGAAGAATGATCCACAGCCCTTCACCATAGAAGAAGTCGATCTCGAATCGGACTCTGGAAGACTGCCTCTCTATCTATATAGCCTTCAATCCAAATACCTCATGCAAAAACAGGAGTATGATCTGGAGACTACGCCAGGTTTGAACTACGGCACTGGTCAACGAATACCTTTAAAGTCGCCGGTCCCGGCTGGCAAACTACAGGACTACTACAATAAGACCCGATGCGGACTGGGATATGTTATGCCTGCAACGACCCCTGAAAGCTCAGATGAGGAATGCGACTGGCATTCACACTCAACCGGATCATCAACTTCTGATTCGGATATCAGCATCGGGGATGTATTCAGGCAAGTCCTATCTGTCAATATGGCGTTTGCCAAAGCTTACGAAGAAGGTGAAGACATTCCTGAACTTCTTGAGTTAGAGCCGTGGGCACAACAATAAGATGCGCAGTGGAAGAAACGGTTTGAACAAAGAGAGCCTCCCACCGAGGATGAGGTTGTCCAAGGCAATCTAGGTGATGAATCCTCTCCAAAGCCCATCTTCGTCAGTAAGAATCTGACCAACGAAGAGCGAGAATCACTACTACAACTCGTCAGAGAATATATCGACGTATTCGCCTGGAGCTACGAAAATATGTCGGGACTGAACCCCGAGATTGCATTTCACAAACTCAACATCCGTCCGGACGCAAAATCGGTCAAGCAACAGCAACGACAGTTTTGCCCCGACGTCATGAACGCCATTGAAGCTGAGGTCAACAAACTGATAGCCAGCGGCTTCATTCGTGAGGAACAACATCCGGACTGGTTCGCCAACATAGTACCGGTCCTCAAGGAGAATGGAAAGATTCGAATCTGCATCGACTTCCATAATTTGAACGAGGCGTGTCCCAAAGATGAGTTCCCCCTCCCTATCACAGACATCATGATTGACAACACCTGCGGCTTCGAACGTATGTCGTTCATGGATGGCTTCTCGGGGTACAACTAAATTAAGATGTCTCCCGACGACGAAAAGCATACATCGTTCCGAACACCAATAGGCACCTTCTGCTACACGGTCATGCCTTTCGGTTTAAAGAACGCTGACACCACCTATCAGAGAGCCATGAGTATCATCTTCAGGGATCACATACGCAAGACCGTGGAGTACTATGTTGACGACATCGCCGTCAAAAGCCGCTCTAAGGAAGATCATCTGCATGATCTAAGGACAGTGTTCGACCTAATATGAGCGCACAATTTGAAAGTAAACCCTACGAAATCCTTCTTGGGCGTATCCAGCGGGAAGTTCTTGGGTTTCATCATCACCTCCCAGGGTATCCACGTAGACCCTAAGAAGACAAAGGCAATCATGGAGATGGTTCCTCCAAGAAATCTCCGAGAACTCCGAGGCTTCCAAGGGAGGTTAGCTTACATCAGGAGGTTCATTTCCAACCTCTCCGGGCGATGTCAGTCATTCACCCATCTCATGAAGAATGGCGTCTCATTCGTATGGGATGAAGAATGCCAGCGTGTCTTCGACAGCATCAAAGAATATTTGTCGAACCCTCCAGTCCTGGTGGCCCCGGTTGCTGGAAAACTATTCCTGCTCTATGTACGAGCAATAGAGCATTCCCTCGGCGCTCTGCTAGCACAAAACAATGATGCAGGACATGAGCAAGCTATATATTACCTCAGCCGAATAATGATTAGGCCAGAGCACCGATATACCGTCGTGGAGAAGGAATGCATCGCCCTGGTGTTTGCCATTCAATAGACGCGACACTATGTCACGGGGCAAACCATACATGTGATATCACGAGTCAACCCCCTCAGGTTCCTCATGACGAAACCAGGGGCACTCAGCTCTCGCCTCGCTACATGGGCAATATTACTGTCCCCCTACCATATGGTCTTCGTCCCGTAAAAGGCTGTTAAAGGTCAGGCTCTGGCAAACTTTTTAGCAGCCCACCCAGGCCCGGAGTCGGCCAGAATATACGAAGACATCCCAGATGGGGTCGTCGACTCGCATGCAACCTCTCACGATGATATATGGTGAATGTTCTTCGACGGCGCCTCAAGGACCGGACCTAAGGACAACATCATCGTCGGAGTCGGAGTGGTACTAATTTCTTCTTCCGGACTGGTGATCAATTGCGCCTACTCCCTCACGGAACCGTGCTCTAACAATGTGGCCGAGTACAACGCTTTAGTCATTGGCCTCCAACTTGTAAGAGAGCTGGGGGTAGAATATCTTAAAGCATACGACAATTCACAGTTAATCGTCAATCAGATTCGGGGTTCATACGAAGTTCGCCATGAAGACATGATCCCCTATCACCAAATAGCGATCAACATCATCTCGTCGTTCGAGGGGTTCTTCATCGAACACGTCCCCAGACTCCAAAATATCGAAGCCGATGCCCTAGCAGGCCTTGCCGCTTCCCTAGCGGTTCCAAACTATGCTCATCAATCGGTGGATGTGATAGGCCATGAACTGGTCTGTCCCAAGAACAATGTTCAATTTGTGGCGAGTTATTCCGCTCAGACGATCGATGAAGCACCAGACTGGAGACAACCATTCATTGACTTCGTAGTCTACGACATTATGCCGGAGGACCCAAAGGAAGCCACCTCTATCAGAAGGCGTTCTCTCAGATTCTTCTACGATACAGAGACGAAAATATTGTATCGTCGATCCTACGATAGATTATTGCTTCGATGTCTGTCAAACGCAGAAGCCAAAGAAGCCGTACGTGAAGCCCATGACGGTGTCTGCGGGGCCCATCAGCCTGGCCCAAAATTGCAAGACCGTCTTTGCCGAATGGGATACTACTGGCCCACGATTGTAGCAGATGCGATAGACTATGCAAGAAAGTGCAAAGCCTGCCAAGTCCATGCGGACTTCATCCACCAACCATCCGAATTTCTACATCCGACAGTGGCGTCCTGGCCATTCGAAGCATGGGGAATGGATATTGTAATGCCTGTGGTTCGTATTACGTATTTTAGAAATACGTGTACGTGTCTTTTTCTTGTATTATTCCTTGTTTAGCTCTCGGCTTGGTTTAACTCTCGGTTTGGGTTGGCTTGGTTCGGCCGACCCAATGCTTGGTTCATCATGGGCCAAGGGTGGAACACCTTAGCCTATGCTTCTCCTTCATTTCCACCACAACCCCCCTCTTTATTATCCCCACCAACCTTCTCTCTCCTCCATAATTCTCATTTACTTCTCCTTCCCCCACCATTACTCTTCTCCACCAACCAAGAACACCATAGGCAAGTGCAACTTGCTTCCACAAGAGAACTCCTTTTGATGGTTTCATTAGCTTCTCGTCATGATTCTAAACCACATTAGAACTTGTCATTTTCCATTTTGAGGCTTTAATTGTTGTAGATCTAGAGTTTTGCTATTTTCAGATTTTGATGGTTTTGATCTATTAAACTTCCTTGTTTTCAAGTTTTGATGGTTCCATGTTTTAGAGCATCTCCTTCTACCCAATTTTGACCTTTGGAAAGTTGGATTCGGACTTGTTTTGACCAAGATATGGACAATTGAAGCTTAGATTCAACTTTAGAGTTCTTGCTGTTCTTGCCATTTGGAGAAGAC
Organism: Iris pallida; assembly: GCA_029216955.1. Taxonomy (NCBI): domain Eukaryota; kingdom Viridiplantae; phylum Streptophyta; class Magnoliopsida; order Asparagales; family Iridaceae; genus Iris; species Iris pallida. The sequence goes on from JANAVB010003000.1 coordinate 3,328,029, forward strand.
AGTGAACAGTGAGCTAGCTTTTTAGCTTATGCCGCTGAGCTGTACGCTGCTCTTTAGCGAGCGTACGCTAACTTGTGTACGCTGCTCTTTAGCGAGCGTACGCTAGCCTTCGTACGCTGCTCTTTAGCGAACGTACGCTAACTTGTGTACGCTGCTCTTTAGCGAGCGTACGCTAGCCTTCGTACGCTGCTCTTTAGCGAGCGTACGCTAGCCTTCGTACGCTGCTCTTTAGTGAGCGTACGCTCACCTTGATACGCTGCCTGTTGGTAGCGTGTCTTGAGCGTACGCTAGCTTGAGCGTACGCGTGCCTTGGTACGCTAGCTTAAGCGAGCAAGGCGTACGCTGGCCCCTTTCGTACGCTAGCCCGGGCGTACGCAGTCTTGAGCGTACGCTAGCTTGAGCGTACGCTGACATGTAGCTTGAGCGTGCCCTTGTGTACGCTGACCCTTGCGTACGCTCCCCATTGGAAGTGTATGGAACCTTTGGTACGCTAGCTCGAGCGTACGCAGACCTGAGCGTGCCCTAGCCTGAGCATAGCCTGGCTTGAGCGTAGCCTGATTACCCTTGATCTTCTTTAGTCCTGTATATTGATATTTTATTAGATATTTAACGTCCATTTTATATCCTTACGCCTTTTGTCCTGAACTTGATAATCACGAATTTACTTAATATGTTAGGAATTGATAATTGAGCATGACATGATAGTGACCCGTAGTGGTGCACTCCTGACATAATAACCTGACATGACCTGATAGTGGCCCGTCGTAGCACACTCCTGACAAGTACACTTGGTATAATAACCTGACATGACCTGATAGTGGCCCGTCGTGGCGTACTCCTGACAAGTACACTTGGCATGATAACCTGACATGATTATCTTGATAAGCTGTTACGACGGCTGCTTGACATGACATGACCTGTATAATTAATCCTGGACACCGTGGGTGATTTTGCTTGTACAAATAATCCAGTCCTGTCTTGCATCATGTCTAGAAGGGGACTCCTGAGTACCACGGTCAGGAGTACTACTAAAATGGACTAAGGTTAATAACTAGATTAATACAGTAGTCATGAAGAGATCTCCCAGCTACAGGCAATCCCGTTACCTGGGCGCGCTTGGGATCTGTAGCCTGCCGTCGAGTAGGGCACATTTCCAGCACACTGTCATGTGTTGCACCCTTCAAGCTACCTAAGGGTACATGCGTTTCCTGGACGGTGTACCCACCTGAATTCAACCCCTAATTTCGACCTGGGTAACCTGGATGGTCTACAGGGCTTGTGGCTGTGGAGTAATCTCACTGCATCTTGTTGGTAATTAGGCTTGTGACAACCCTAGTTAGTTAAAGTTTCAAGCCGTAGTTCTTGCTTGGCCGTGAAATGATTGGATGGAGTCTAACCAGTTTAGTCTTGCCCTGATCCTGTTCCAGATTATTGAATGACCAGAATGCTTGTATTTATTTTACCGATAAATGGTGAGAAACCAAGCTCCGTTCAGACGAAGGGTTACAACCCCGGTCCTTGTTTGGTTTACGGGTTGTAACCTGGCTATCTGAATAGTTCCATGGTTATCTCGTCGTATATCATCCTGATATGTTTCCTTTTATTCTAGCCCTTATTTTATTTGTATTTATATTCCTGTGCTGATTACTGGTTTTAGTTCTTAAGTGAAGCCTCCTTTGTGGCACTTGCTCTTCTGGGGTCTGACCCAGCTGGTTTTGTGTGGCCAGATTTCGGAGCAGCTCCAGAGGATCTACCGACCTTCCAGCCAGATGGTGGCCACTAGACGGAATCCTGGCAACGAGTGGGTTATTTTTGGCTATCCCACTCTATTGTAAAAATTATTCTTTTGAGGCGTTAAGCCGACGAGCACCTGTTTAGCTCGATTGCATTTACTTATTGTCTGCCTACGGGCTGTAACATGATTGACAGATCCTAGGGTTGATCATGTATGACTAAACTCTTGCTAGTCCTAACATTTTGTAACGACTAGCTTCATGATCAGCTGAATATGTAATGTTTGGGACGCGTTACTATTGTATATTTAATGATCATACATCTTGCAATATTTACTTACTTGCTTGTGATTGAGACACTAGGCTTGTTCATGACCATAGGAGACTGTTGGCTTGTAGTAAACCCTCATGTATCTAGACAGCCGTGACCGTATAGCGAGATGGAATCCATTTCAATATACGTAGCTGGCTATGTCTGCCCCCGCTCTCCAGTATTCTGGTTCTGGGGCGTGACAGATATCATCGGTCCGATCACTCCACCTTCTTTCCGAGGACATCGCTTCATACTCGCCATCACAGATTACTTCTCCAAATAGACGGAAGCTGTTCCGCTTGCAGAAGTAAACACTTCAAACGTGATCAGCTTCCTCAAGCATCACGTCATCTATCGCTTTGGACTGCCCCGAAGAATCATCCACGATAATGGTCCACAGTTTGCAAGCCACGCCTTCTATCGATTCTGCGACAAGCATCGAATTCAGAATGTTGCTTCGACGCCATACAATCCGGCAGCGAATAGGTTAGCAGAAGCATTCAACAAAACCATCATCAAGTTGCTCAAGAAGTTCGTATCATCCAACAAACGCGACTGGAACGAGAAGCTTGGTGAATGCTTATGGGCGTACCGTACTACAGTCCGAACAGCCACAGGCAACACACCATTCTTCCTTGTGTACGTGAGTGAGGCGGTTCTCCCATTGGAGACTCAAATACCCTCGCTCCGCGTCGCTCTCACTTACCAATTGACGAGGACGATAACTACCGTCGTCGGCTACAAGAGCTGGAGGCCTTAGATGAAAAGCGCCTATTAGCTCAGCAACGAATCGAGCTATACCAAGCACGCATCTCCGAAGCCTTCAACAAGAAGGTTAAAATCAGAACGTTCCAAGTGGGCGATCTCGTTCTGGCAGTTCGGAGGCCGATGGTTATGACTCACAAAACCGTCGATAAATTCCAGCCAAAGTGGGAAGGTCCATTTATCATTGAGTCTGTATTCTCCAATGGTGCTTACCGCCTCGCAAAACAAAACGGAGACTTGCTCATGTTGTCCGTCAACGGCAAGTTCCTGAAGAAATATTATGTCTAAGCGACATTCTCTAAATCCCAGATTATTGAGTTATGTACCTGCCGGTACCGCTGAACTCACAATCTCCGAATCTCAGATTATTGAGTTATATACCCGTCGGTACCGCTGAACTCACATTCACAAAATCCCAGATTATTGAGTTATGTACCCGTCGGTACCGCTGAACTCACATTCTCCGAATCTCAGATTATTGAGTTATGTACCCGCCGGTACCGCTGAACTCACATTCACAAAATCCTAAATTATTGAGTTATGTACCCGCCGGTACCGCTGAACTCACATTCTTCGAATCTCAGATTATTGAGTTATGTACCCGCCGGTACCGCTGAACTCACATTCTCCGAATCTCAGATTATTGAGTTATGTACTCGCCGGTACCGCTGAACTCACATTCACAATATCCCAGATTGCTGAGTTATGTATCCGCCGGTACCGCTGAACTCACATTCTCCAAATTCCAGATCGACGAGTCATGTACTCTTTCGTACCACTGAACTCACAGGCCGACTCCAACTCTTCCAGATTATCGAGTTATGTACACACAGGTACCGCTGTACTTACACTCTGGTCACTACAGATAAATCTATATCGCCTCTCCTAGGTAGTAAGTCATGTATGATCATACCTCTGAACTTTTCTCCTAAAAGAGCCTCCTCCCTCATGATCCACTACTCGTACTCTCAGTGCACAAAAAGGGTAACAGATCCACAAAATTCCCAAGACGACCACGTCGATGTTATCTCTGAGTTGTCTCACTTCCGCCAAAAACAAATTACCCCTCTACATAGAACTTTCATGTCCTCATTACCTCTGAGTCGTTCTATGTACCCTTCATGGAGCCCACTCCTGCCATGTTCTCATTACCTCTGAGTGGGAAGGCTCCATCGAAGAAACCCTCATATTTGCCATGTCCTCATTACCTCTGAGTAAATATGTTGGTTCTCCCTCGACTTATTATCTGTACCGAAAAAAAACTCCAGGGTAAGCCAAAGATAATAGGTCCACAAATGTCCTCTGTTGACCACAAATATCCTCCGTTAAGTCCACTCCTGCCATGTCCTCATTACCTCTGAGTAGGATGACTCTGCGGTAAAACCCCATACTTACCATGTCCTCATTACCTCTGAGTAAGTATGTTGGTTTTCTCTCTCGTCTTATTATCCGTATCCTGAACCAAGGTACTCCAAGGATAATAGGCCCACAAATGTCCTCTGCTGATTACAAATGCTATACTAAGTTTTCTAGTGCATGCAGATCATTCCTCATCATGCCCCGGGAGCCCAGCTGCTCCATGGCATTCTTTCTTCCGATACCGGGAACGTCCATGACCACCTTACCGTAGAATTATTCCAGGTGTCCCCATCAAACTTGTTATCCATACCTAAAACCCAGGTATGCCAAGGGTAACAGGTCCGCAAACAGTCCCCTAAGCAGGGCAAACACCACCATGACACCGCAGGCACAACAAAGCAGTACAAATAAAGGGTAGAATAAAGCATACTATTTTATTTGGAAGGCAAAAGTACTACATGTTCTAGGGACATCGTCCCACTTAAAGAAAGGAAAAGAACGACAAAAAAATTCGTGCGAGCCTATGCGGCTCAGTACAGCTTATGCGGCCCCGTTGGCGAAGTGCTTATGCGGCCACAGTAACGATCTCATGCGGCTCGCGGCTCGAACATGAGACGTACATGCGGCACACATGAAGATGAAGGCTCACGCATAGAGCATGCGACGTAGCCAAAACAGTTAGGGTTTCAAGCTCACACAACGTCCTTACCACCAATAGGGGGTGGACGTCGGGGTGAACTGCGGGCAGGTCGACTGGCGGAGGAGCTGCCACATTATCATTCGTCGCCGCAGTCGAAGTAGAAATAGCTTTTTTGCCCTTCGCCGCCGCAGCAGACGAAGACGCCGCCTTTTTACCCTTCGTCGCAACAGTCTTCTTGGGAGCCATCGGTGATCAGAGAAGAGGATGACAGTTAGGTCAGGAAAGACTTGAGTTGAAGGAGAGAGTAAAGAGATTTCTTCTCTTAATTACTCTTATTTATAGGAGGACAAAAGGAGAGAAGGAAGCACGTGGACCGATGGAGCGCTTCGGGTCGTGTGCTGCAGGCAAAACCGACTCCTAGGATTTTGCCTCCTTTCATAAAGGAGATTCATCCAAAGAAAATCCAAAATTAAATGAGCCGACTCTTGGGAATCCCCCCAAAAGACGGCTCAAATCAAAGGCAATCAATGCAAAGATTTGCACACATGGCAAGGATCCTATTCGGCTCAGATGGCCATGCGGCTGAGATGGCCATACGGCTCAGATGGCCATACGGTTGAGGAGGCCATGCGACTGAGACATCCATGCGGCCAGAACATCCTATGCGGCCCGAAGAAGTTTTACATGGCCATGCTTCTTATTCAGTATTTTAATTTTGCAAATTAAAAACTTTAAAGGGAGTCTTGTATAAGCATGGAAAAGAATAAAGAAAGACCTATGCGGCTCCAACAGAAGGATCCCCATGTGGCTCAGGATCCCCATGCGGCTCAGAAGTCCATACGGCTCAGGGGTCCATGCGGCTCGGATAGATCCATGCGGCTCAGAAAGAAGCCACGTGGCCTTCAAACAGTTCTTCTCTACATGCGGCTGCATTTAATGCCCTGACGACTGCTCTGACAAAAAATAACAGCCAAGACAGCTCTGACATAAAGACGCAATAATGGCTGACTATCCCCTTGCGGCTACCCATTTGCATGCGGCTGCCTATCCCCATGCGGCTGCCCATTTGCATGCGGCTGACTATCCCCATGCGGCTGCCCATGTGCATGCGGCTGCCTATCCCCATGCGTCTGCCCCTCTGCACGCGGCTGCCTATCCCCATGCGGCTGCCCCTCTGCATGCGGCTGCCTATCCCCATGCGGCTGCCCATCCACATGCGGCTGCATGTTTCATGCGGCTGAGAGGACCCCCCATATGCGGCTCAGCCAGGAAGATTCAGTTGAGACACGTGGCACTCTTCGTTACAATTGAGACACGTGGCAGTCTTATCTTCCCCGAAATTATGGGTGCTAACAAATCCTAACAAAATCAGATTTGTTGCGATCGTCATAATGGCCCAGATAAAATCAAATCAAGCAAATTGGACACGTGGCAGGCTATCACAAATCACGAAGATTCATGGCAATTAACATTTATTGCCCACAGAGATTTGATACAATCTACATTAATTACCTAGATTTGCTACAATCAGAATGAAGGGCCTAGATTAATTGATCCTTAACCACCGACTTATCAAGGAGGCAATCATTGCAAACCCTAATGATCGCATCCCACTCCTATAAATAGCAAGGTGCCATTCCCTTACAAAAGAGAGAGAATTTTTTAGAGCACTAGAGCACCGGAGGAGAGCAGAGAAAAAGAGAGAGAGCACTACAGAGACATCTAGAGATCCAGCAACTGAAGGCGCAAGGGAGTCTCCCCACACGTCCAAGAGCATTTCTTCACCGGAGCCAAGGTTGCATCCGATCGTCCAAGGAGTAAGACAGAGCTGCCGTCGCTTTCCCGAGCCTCTACCATCACCCCCCAGAATCTAAAATAAACAATTGTACTTAGATTGTTGTACCTAGATTTTCGTCCCTAGGCTTTCTTTGTACAAGCGAGTTTGTATTATGAAGTAAAAGTCCAGTCCTCCGATATAATTGTTGGTTCAGTCTTCTAAGCCTCTACCTGAGCATTAGTTCATCTTCCATGTGTAGGTTCCTTTCACTTGACCTTGCAAGTGGACCCAAATGTCCTGTCCTTTAGCTCATAATTTCAGTTCCCTTGGCATCATTCCTTTTTGCCTATATTGATATTTCAGACCATTCATCCTTAGCCTAAATTCTAAGCATCTGTTTAGTCACTTATAAGTTTAGTCTACTTTAACCCTTGGTTGATCAGTCATATACATATATAGATGATAAACTTAGGATATATGTGATGGGTTGTTGTTCTTGAGCATATATATGTGGTATTTGGGATTGGTGTGCTTAGCTTGTAGGTATTTAGTTATGGGCGGCTTGATAGGATTGGGAAGTTAAGAGCTAGCCTATTATAGAGTTTTCTTTTGCTAATCTCTAGTTGCCAACACTAGGTAGCTAGCATAGGTAAAATCCTAAGAAGTTGACCAGCTGATGACCAAGTACTAGGATGTCGAGAAAATTGACTAGTGATTGACCCTCGACTATGTTTGACCTAGAAGGGGGTACGATCATCTTAATTTCGAGGACAAAATTTTTATAAGGTGGGTAGGATTGTAACACCCAATTTTCTAAAATGAGGGTAATTTTAAAATTTTGTAATTTTAGTCTTTTAATAATGATATTTAAATCATGATATGATCCTTGGTAATTTTTAAAATTATTTTTAAACTATTTTAAATCATGACTTATGATTTTGGTGTTTGGCTAGTGTAACCTTAGAGACTGTTGACCTAGAGCCTAGCCATGTGATTAGGGTATTCACGAATCATTTCTATCTTGAGGGTATTTTAGTCATTTTTGTAATTTTGGGAATTATTTGGAATTATTTAGTATTAATTATAATTATTAGAATTTTCAGTGATTTTTAGTATATTTGATTTGGTGCTATATTTGACTTTGACTAGTGTTGACTTAGAAGACTGTCCTAGAAGCTAACCTAGGTCATGACTATTTGGTTAGGTTATGAAACCTTAGCTTGACCTAAGTTAGTGTCATTTAACTCATTAGAATTTATTTGGGGAATTAGGTTTTGATTTGATTAGAAAATGGCTTGTGATTTCACAAGTCATGACTTGTGACTTAAGCCTTAGAGGACCAAAGCCCAACACCTAGTGAACCCTAGCCCAATCCAGCCATGGCCGGCCATATAGGGATTCCTCCACCTATTTAATCCCTCCTAGAATTTAGGGCTAGCCTCCATTAGAAATATTTGCAAGTTTGAGAAAGAGGTGAGTCCCCAACTTCAATAATCCCTAGAAAATCCTATTTAATTCCTTTTCCATCCTAACAAATTGCATTAGGTTCTAATTCACCTGTTCTTGCTGTTTATGGAAGATTATTTCAGCTTGGGAGCAATTTGCAGAAGTTTGGCTATCAAGAGGAACACCCCTCTTTGGAGTTTGTTTTTGAGGATTTGACACCTATAGGTAACTCCTTCAAAACCTATTGTAATTGCTGTTATTATTGCATTTTAGCCTAGATCTAGGTGTCCCCTAGCTAACCTTAGATTTCTGTAGGATTTCGTGTCCTATTCGTATCCCATTTGGACACGTATCAGTCCAATATACCCATTGTTCGACGAAATACCCCAAAGGGGATTTCGATCTGATTTTAGGAAAACTTTTGAATAGAAATTTAGGTTTTAGTGTCGCTTAGGGGTTTCTAAGTGTCTGAGCTTGTGTCGTGTTGTTTTGGTGTCGTGTTGAGTACATGGACACGCCCGTGCGCGTGCGAGCCGCGCTGCCCTGCTGCTAGTAGGCTCGTGCGAGCTATCCAGGGCACGTGGGCACGTGTCCTTTGGACTGGAGCTCGGGACATGTCACGACCCGCACCCTAGAGTAAGGGCACGAGACGTGGGTACGTCCAGCCTACGCCGCAGTGTCGGCGGTAGAACGCTGTCCTAGGTTACAACATCTAACAGTTGAAGGTAATAACAGTTATACTCCCCGAATGGGGGTGACATAACAGAAATATAACTCAACCACAGCTAAGGTAGAACAGGTAAGATAGAATGATAATGAAAGATAATATATCCAGAACAGGAGAATCACAGAGATACAATTCCAGAATTCTAAGTGTCTATAAATAAATACATATCTCAGAATCTCAAAATCTAATACAGTGATCCAGAAAAGTAAGACAATCCTAAACTAATGGAGTGTCGTCTACTGCTAATGGATCCTGCTGCTGGTCCAAGTCCAGGCACTCATCTAGTGTGGCATCGTAGTAAGTAGGGCAGAACGCCTCAGCCTCGTCCTCTGTAATATTTCAACAGGTCCAGTCAGGACGGGAACGAGCACATATCTCTCAAACAGTTCATAGCAGGTTAGGAAAATAAATCATGCAATAGAGTAAAATACAGAAAGTGCTGAATGGAAGTACAAGTAAACAGGAGATATTTTGTAACTGAAAGTAAATACATGATAGTAGAGACTGTAAGTGACTACGTGATTTAGAGTGCAATATGGTTATGTAAACGGCTTGGGGGCACATGAATACAAATAAGGAGGCACATGAATACAGCTACTGGAGATAGTGTTCACATAACCAATTCTACTCACCCCGCCCCAATCAATACACAAGGATCCGTTCAAGTTAGGTTATAAGCACATGAATACAGCTAAGATACGTGAACTCATGTAATGAGTAGTACATGAGGCACATGATAAGCACATGAAAGCACATGAAGCACATGAGAACATGTAAAAATATGAACTAGTATGAGTACAAGGAGTACCTGATGCACATGATAAAGTACATGAACATGAAATACCCGATGCACCCGTAGAGGGATAACGTCTCAGGAAAGGATCCATATAGTAATAATCCGTGAAGATACGTGTCAGCATCATATAGAGTAATCTAGAGCAATAATATAGTCCAGACAGGTATGAAAAGATCAGAGAATGTACTCGCTTGCTAACTGAATGTCCGAGATGAAAGTACTGTCCGAGGAGTGGTGTCTGGCTCCTATTTAGAACAGTACAAGTCACAACAAGTCCAGAATAGTAATGTAATGTACTACAATGTGTTTTACATGAATCTAGGTCAATCTAGACCAAAGTCAACTCTTGGTCAACTCTGGTCAACCCTAGAAGTCAAACTAGGTCAACCAAGTCAAACCTAAGTCAAACTAGTCTAATCTAGGTTTAGCAAGTCATTCTAGGTTCTAACAAGCCTAAACAGTCCATCTAGACTCCAACTAGGCATACCATGCCTAACCATACCATATTCACATAACCACATGATATGACTAAGACTAATAGTCTATTAAGAATACATCTATCCTATAGTCACTATACAATATCACCCATATATTATAACACATCATATCACATAATATCATATATATATATATACATTATGTCATATGGTATCCCATACTCTATATGTATCTAATATATATATAAAAAGTACACACACTCATATATATATAGAAAACTTATATCTATATCTATATCTCAATCATATATGTAAATATGAAAGAGTGAAAAGGAAAAACACATGAGTATTTAATGTGTGAGATAGATTAGAAGATAGGACAAAGAACATTGGTGTGTGTGTGAAAGAGAGAGAGACATGTGATAGATACTGTCAAGAGGACAGTGTGGTGTGTGACTGAAAAACAGTGAGGAACTACACATTGACTCAATGCCAATCTCAGATTACAGTGAGGCAACTGTGGTGTGTGTGTAATCAGAAATTTAGAAACAGTGTATACATATTTCAGGAATTCAGTTCATAAGGGCTGGAACAATTTCCAGTTTAAATAGTAAATTCCTGAAGACAGGAACCCCATCAGCATTAACAGTGAACATGGCAACCCAGTTTTTAGTTCAATAAAGTCCATTCACAGGTTATCAGTCAATTCAAAAGGAAAAGAAATCAATTTAATACCTTCCCCCCCCCCCATTCTCAGTTATACAAACTCAGGTTTCTTAGTAAAAACCATTCACAATTTCAACAAATTCATTCTCAGGTTTTTTTTGTAGAAAACAACATTGAAATCAGTATAAGGGTAAACTCAGGAACAGAAATTCATTTTAGTTCAAAAATTGGAGGAGGAAAACTCAGGTTCTTAACAACAACCCAACTCAGGAAGGGACCTAGCTAACAGTTCATAATATCAACCCCCAAATCTCAGGCATGGGAATACTCTCAGTTTTGGAATGAAACAGAAATGAAAATCAATTCAGGTGATAATTAAGAACCAATCTCAGGTTTGAAAACTATTTTCAGGAAGTGGGAAAACTGGAAATAAACTCAGTTTTAGAAGAATCACAACATTGAAATCAATGTAAAGGTAAAATCAGTGAAGTGCTAAACTATAAACTCAGGTAAACACATGTTTGAACCACACATTCATCAATCCTATTCTCAGGTTTACACATTAACAGTGAATCACATATCAGTCATAATGCAGAGAACCCCTCCAGTTCAGTCAACAACCTATTCTCAAACTAAACCCAAAACGAATGTAATATTAAGCTAAAACATAACAACAATATGTGAGAGTAAATTTCAGTGAGAAAAATCACTAAACTGGGAATTAAAAAGGATTTGAAATCCTGAAACCACCCAGTTTCAGAATGCAACAGTGAACAGCAATAAATCTCAAATTCGAACCCATACTCCACATCAAACCATTTCCATTGTGAAATCTAAGCTAGCATAAATTATATAGCATAATTAGAATCTAAACAATAATTAAAAATATGATTTAAAAGCATTAAAACAATTTAAACACAAGAACACAAATCAGCATACTGGTATACACAGTGCACGACACGTGCACAGGCAATATCGTGTCCGACACGACACGAGAGCTCGCAAAACTCGAGGAGCCTCGTGTCAGTCATGGACACGACACACGTGTCATGTTTCGTGGGTTGAAACCATGTGTGCACAGAGCAGTGCCACCCGAACAGCAGGGCAAACTCTTTGCCCGCATGCGGGTGTGCACGACCGCGTGTCCACGCGCTCGTGTCGACTCAACCAGACACGAAAACGTGCTCAGTGTCCAAGGAATGCATAAGCGAGGTGAAAATAGATTTTTCTATTCAAACACAAATCACAAAATCAAACGAAATGCCCTTTGAGGCATTTCGTCGAACACATTCCTATACACGTGGATACGTGTCCGATACGGACACGAAATGGGTTCAAATTCTAGGGTTAGCCTATCCTACTATTAGGTTAGGGTTAGGGCATCCTAGAAATGAATTTTAACAGAATTTATAAGTAATAGAATGGATTATACCTATTGGTGAACAATGGGTTAAAATCCCCAAATGGGAAGAGTTCCTCAAGCCACCAAACTCCCTCAAATTATGTTCTTCCTGAAAATACTCAACATCAACAGCAAGAAAACTAATATTAGGTCCTATTGCAATTTGTTTGGAGGAATTTGGAGTTAAAATGGAATTTCTAAGAATTTACAAAGATGGAGACTCACCTCTTCCAAATGGCAATGATTTCCTAAAGAGGCAAGCCCTAATTTCAAGGTGGTATAAATAGGGGAGGGGGACACTAGTGGCCGGCCAAAAATTTAGGGTTAGGTTTTGGTTCAAGGGGTGTGGGCCTATGGGCCATTAAGCCTTTAAGTCATAAAATGACTTGTGATTTCACAAGCCATTCCTTAATCAATCTAGCTCCTAATTTTCCCAAATTAATTCCAATGAATTAAACCTTACTAACTTAAGTCAACCAAGGTTTTCATATCCTAATCACTTAGCCATGACCTAGGTTAGCCACTAGGTTTGTCTCCAAAGTCAACATAAGTCAAAGTCCACTAGAACACCAGAATCAATTATACTAAAATCACTTAAAAATCACATTAATTATAAATAATAAAAATAATTCCAAATTAAATTCTAAAATTTTGAAAATGACCAAAATACCCTCAAGCTAGAAAAGTGGTATTGACAAATCTACCCCCCTTAAAATAATTTTGTCCTCGAAATTAAAAGGTGAAACTAACTGCTAAGAAGGATAGAAAAGTATACCTCAAGGTCCAAAAAGATAGGGGTACCGCTCGCGCATCTCATCCTCCCGCTCCCAGGTAGACTCTCCTGGAGAATGATGCCTCCATGCGACGCGTACCAAGGGTATCACCTGGTTCCTCAATACCTTCTCCCGGCGATCCAAAACCTCCACAGACTGCTCTGGATAACTGAGAGTAGGTCCAACCTCTATCTCCGAGTGATCGAGCACATGGCTAGGGTCAGCCACGTACCGTCTCAACTGTGATACGTGGAATACGTTGTGAACTCCCACTAGTGCAGGTGGTAAGTCTAACCTGTATGCCATGTCACCGACACTCCCGCTGATAACGAAAGGGCCGATGAAGCGCGGGCTAAGCTTCCCACCTCCACCAAAATGTATCGTACCATGAGTCGAAGATATCCGTAGAAAAACCATGTCTCCAACCTAATCACAAGCAAGGCCTCAAGTTACTAAAAATCAAACACGATCAATCAGACAAAATAAAACAAAATACAACCTACTTCTAATCATATCTCTAAATCTGTACCTCAAACTCCAACGGCCTCCGGTGGTTATCGGCCCAGTGCCGATGTCTGTCCTGCGCCACGCGAAGTCTATCCCTGATGAGATTCACCTTCTCGGCTGCGTCAACAACCATATCTGGTCCCAGTAAAGCTCGCTCTCCAACATCATCCCAAGATAAGGGTGTACGACACCTACGCCCGTACAGAGCCTCAAACGGTGACATCTCAATGCTGGCCTGATAACTGTTGTTGTAAGCAAACTCCACCAAATGAAGATGATCCTCCCAGGAACCTCTAAAATTCAGGACGCACGTCCGCAGCATATCCTCAAGTGTCTGAATAGTCCTCTCTGACTGTCCGTCCGTCTGGGGGTGGTATGCAGTACTAAACTTGAGCTGAGTGCCCAAACTAGTCTGCAGACTCCTCCAGAAATGGGAAATAAAGCGACTATCCCGATCTGAGACTATGCTGACGGGAACTCCGTGAATCCTGACTATCTGTCTCATATGCAACTCTGCAAGCCTCTCTGTAGACGTACCCACCTTGAATGGCAAGAAGTGGGCCGATTTGGTCAATCTGTCAACGATGACCCAAATCGCGTCTTTCTCTCCTGGTGTACGCGGCAACCCCGATACAAAATCTATAGTAATATGTTCCCACTTCCACTCTGGAATGGACAATGGCTGCAATAATCCTTCAGGCCTCTGCCTCCCTGCCTTGACCTGCTGACAGATCAAGCATCTAGCTACGAAGTGGGACACCTTCCGCTTTATCCCGTACCACCAGACATGCTCTCGCAGATCCTTGTACATCTTGTTGGCACCAGGATGTATAGAGTACTGCGATCTGTGAGCCTCCTGCATGATCTGCTCTCTGAGCTCCCCGCTAGGCACACATAACCGGGAACCGTGCCTCAGGGCACCATCCTCTGTAAGTGAGAACTCAACATCCTCCACTCCTGCACTGATCTGCTCTCGGATATACCGCAGAGCCACATCCTCGAACTGTGTCGCCTTGATCCTGTCCATCAAGTCCGACTGTATATGAACGCCCCATAACTGCATCTGCACCCCTAGCACAATTACCTCAATCCCAAGGCTCTCCAAGTCTGTAAGCAGGTACCGATCCATAGTCAAACACATGGCTGTCGGATACCTACTCAAGGCATCGGCAACCACGTTGGCCTTTCCCGGGTGATACTGAAGTGTGATGTCAAAGTCCTTCATCAACTCAAGCCACCTGCGCTGCCTCATATTGAGCTCCTTTTGTGTAAACACATACTTCAAGCTCTTGTGATCTGTGAAAATCTCCACCCTCTCGCCATACAGATAGTGCTTCCATAACTTCAAAGCAAAAATCACCACCGCCAGCTCCAGGTCATGGGTAGGGTAGTTCTTCTCATGGGGACGTAATTGCCTGGAAGCATAGGCAATCACCTTCCCATGCTGCTGCAAGACACAACCCAGCCCCTTCCCTGAAGCATCACTATAAATAGTGAAACCACCTGATCCTGAAGGCAATGTCAGAATCGGAGCTGTCGTAAGCCGCTTCTTCAACTCATCAAAAGCTTACTGACACTCCTCTGACCAAACAAACTCAGTATCCTTCCGGGTCAACCGTGTCAACGGCTCTGCAACCCGGAAGAAATCCTGCACAAATCTCCTATAATATCCTGCCAGCCCCAGGAAACTCCTGATCTCTGCCACTGAAGTCGGCGCTGTCCAAGCCTCAACTGCTATAATCTTCTTGGGGTCAACTGAGATACCATCTCCAGTCACCACATGCCCCAAGAAGTCCACCCGGTCCAAGAAAAACTCACACTTGGAGAGTTTCCCATAAAGCTGCTCCCTCCTGAGAGTCTCTAGCACTATCCGCAGATGCTCCTCGTGCTCCTTCTCTGTCTTGGAATATACCAAGATATCATCAATGAACACCACCACGAACTTGTTCAAGTACTGGTGGAACACCTTGTTCATTAGATTCATAAACACTGATGGTGCATTGGTTAGCCCAAACGGCATAACCAAAAACTCAAACTGCCCGTACCGCGTCCTGAAAGCGGTCTTGGGGATATCCTCCCTCTTCACCTTCACCTGGTGATAACCTGACCTCAAATCAATCTTCAAGAACACCCGAGCTCCGCTCAACTGATCAAACAAATCGTCGATCCACGGCAGTGGGTATCTGTTCTTGATTGTCAGGTTGTTAAGTGCCCTGTAGTCGATACACATCCGTACCGACCCATCCTTCTTGGGTACGAAGAGTATCGTTGCACCCCAAGGTGAAGAACTAGATCGGATGAAGCCCTTGTCCTGCAGCTCATCCACCTACTTCTTCAGCTCCACCAACTCGCTGTTGTTCACTCGATAGATATGCTGGGAGATCGGTTCCGTACCGGGAACCAAGTCTATCGAGAACTCTACATCTCTGTCCGGTGGAAGCCCTGGCAACTCCTCTGGAAACACGTCCATAAACTCTACGATCAAGGGATGCGGAGCCACTTGCTCCTCGACTGAAGCTCCATAAAAGACTCCGCCGTCCTGCTCTGCCTGGTGCCGGGTGTACTCAAACTCTGGCTCTCCTGGCGTCCCGAACAAAACTCTACCCCTACGACAATCAATACGGGCGTGGTGTCTACTCAGCCAGTCCATACCTAATACAATGTCGTAGTTCGGTAATGGCATGACTAGTAGACTCACCCCCAACTCTCGGCCTCCCAATATGACACTCCGCCCTCTGCAAACATCACTCACGAGGATGACCCCACCCCCGGTCGTGATCTTGCAGGTCCTAGGCAATGGTTCAGAAACAAAACTGTCTAATAGCATACGATACTGACACAAGCTGTAGGAAGCCCCGGAATCAAAGAGTGCAAAAGCTGGAAGGGAATCTAGGAGAACCGAACCTACTATCAGCTCTCCAATGGCCTCGGCATCCTCAGCTGCCATGGCAAAAGCTCGCCCCTGCTGTCCACCTCGTGCCTGCTGCTGGTGCCTCTGCTGCTGCTGCACCTGCTGCACCTGCTGAAAAGGTGCACGACCCTGCTGCTGATACTGCTGAGCTGGCCTCTGCTGCTGAAAGAATCGGAAATGACGGAAAAGGTCTCTGTACAGACGGAGGTGCATCTCCAATGTAGCAAAAATGCCAATCTGAGTCGGCACAACAAGAGCTGCGGTCTCAAGACCCTGATGAACAGGACGAGAGGTGGACAGCCTCTCGATAGTATCCCCTGAACTGGAGCGATGAGATCGTGTCTTCATAACCATCATGTAGACAGATCAAAACAAGAAGCAATTTCTGAGAATGAAGCAAAAATTTCAAAGAAGGACAGTTTATACTCAAGGGAAGACAATAAGCAGCAAATTGTAAATATACGGAATCTGATAGGATTTTCCTAGTATGATTGAGTACCTTCAAAAGTATACTAATTTCAACTGCAGGCTGCAGTGATATTCTAGTTCGAATACCACTACACTTCTAATCTGGACCTGCATAGGCCACCACTAAAAACGTGTCACGACCCGCACCCTAGAGTAAGGGCACGAGACGTGGGTACGTCCAGCCTACGCCGTAGTGTCGGCGGGAGAACGCTGTCTTAGGTCACAACATCTAACAGTTGAAGGTAATAACAGTTATACTTCCCGAATTGGGGTGACATAAAAAAATATAACTCAACCACAGCTAAGGTAGAACAGGCAAGATAGAATGATAATGAAAGATAATATATCCAGAACAGGAGAATCACAGAGATACAATTCCAGAATTCTAAGTGTCTATAAATAAATACATATCTTAGAATCTCAAAATCTAATACAGTGATCCAGAAAAGTAAGACAATCCTAAACTAATGGAGTGTCGTCTACTGCTAATGGATCCTGCTGCTGGTCCAAGTCCAGGCACTCATCTAGTGTGGCACCGTAGTAAGTAGGGCAGAACGCCTCAGCCTCGTCCTCTGTCATATTTCAACAGGTCCAGTCAGGACGGGAACGAGCACATATCTCTCAAACAGTTCATAGCAGGTTAGGAAAATAAATCATGCAATAGAGTAAAATACAGGAAGTGCTGAATGGAAGTACAAGTAAACAGGAGATATTTTGTAACTGAAAGTAAATACATGATAGTAGAGACTGTAAGTGACTACATGATTTAGAGTACAATATGGTTATGTAAACGGCTTGGGGGCACATGAATACAAATAAGGAGGCACATGAATACAGCTACGGGGGATAGTGTTCACATAACCAATTCTACTCACCCCGCCCCAATCAATACACAAGGATCCGTTCAAGTTATGTTATAAGCACATGAATACAGCTAAGATACGTGAACTCATGTAATGAGTAGTACATGAGGCACATGATAAGCACATGAAAGCACATGAAGCACATGAAAGCACATGAGAACATGTAAAAACATGAACTAGTACGAGTACAAGGAGTACTTGATGCACATGATAAAGTACATAAACATGAAATACCCGATGCACCCGTAGAGGGATAACATCTCAGAAAAGGATCCATATAGTACTAATCCGTGGAGATACGTGTCAGCATCATGTAGAGTAATCTAGAGTAAGAATATAGTCCAGACATGTATGAAAAGATCAGAGAATGTACTCGCCTGCTAACTGAATGTCCGAGATGAAAGTACTGTCCGAGGAGTGGTGTCTGGCTCCTATTTAGAACAGTACAAGTCACAACAAGTCCAGAATAGTAATGTAATGCACTACAACACGTTTTACATGAATCTAGGTCAATCTAGACCAAAGTCAACTCTTGGTCAACTCTGGTCAACCCTAGAAGTCAAACTAGGTCAACCAAGTCAAACCTAAGTCAAACTAGTCTAATCTAGGTTTAGCATGTCATTCTAGGTTCTAACAAGCCTAAATAGTCCATCTAGACTCCAACTAGGCATACCATGCCTAACCATACCATATTCATATAACCACATGATATGACTAAGACTAATAGTCTATTAAGAATACATCTATCCTATAGTCACTATACAATATCACCCATATATCATAACACATCATATCACATAATATTATATATATATATATATATATATATATATATATATATATATATATATATATACATTATGTCATATGGTATCCCATACTCTATATGTATCTAATATATATATAAAAAGTACACACACTCATATATATATAGAAAACTTATATCTATATCTATATCTCAATCATATATGTAAATATGAAAGAGTGAAAAGGGAAAACACATGAGTATTTAATGTGTAAGATAGATTAGAAGATAGGACAAAGATCATTGGTGTGTGTGTGAAAGAGAGTGAGACATGTGAGAGATACTGTCAAGAGGACAGTGTGGTGTGTGACTGAAAAATAGTGAGGAAATACACATTGACTCAATGCCAATCTCAGATTACAGTGAGGCAACTGTGGTGTGTGTGTAATCAGAAATTTAGAAACAGTGTATACATATTTCAGGAATTCAGTTCATAAGGGCTGGAACAATTTCCAGTTTAAATAGTGAATTCCTGAAGACAGGAACCCCATCAGCATTAACAGTGAACATGGCAACCCAGTTTTCAGTTCAATAAAGTCCATTCACAGGTTATCAGTCAATTCAAAAGGAAAGGAAATCAATTTAATACCTTCCCCCCCATTCTGAGTTATACAAACTCAGGTTATTTAGTAAAAACCATTCACAATTTCAACAAATTCTTTCTCAGGTTTTTTTTTGTAGAAAACAACATTGCAATCAGTATAAGGGTAAACTCAGGAACATAAATTCATTTCAGTTCAAAAATTGGAGGAGAAAAACTCAGGTTCTTAACAGCAACCCAACTCAGGAAGGGACCTAGCTAACAGTTCATAATATCAACCCCCAAATCTCAGGCATGGGAATACTCTCAGTTTTGGAATGAAACAGAAATAAAAATCAATTCAGGTGATAATTAAGAACCAATCTCAGGTTTGAAAACCATTTTCAGGAAGTGGGAAAACTGGAAATAAACTCAGTTTTAGAAGAATCACAACATTGAAATCAATGTAAAGGTAAAATCAGTGAAGTGCTAAACTATAAACTCAGGTAAACACATGTTTGAACCACACATTCATCAATCCTATTCTCAGGTTTACATATTAACAGTGAATCACATTTTAGTCATAATGCAGAAAACCCCTCCAGTTCAGTCAACAACCTATTCTCAAACTAAACCCAAAACGAATGTAATATTAAGCTAAAACATAACAACAATATGTGAGAGTAAATTTCAGTAAGAAAAATCACTAAACTGGGAATTAAAAAGGATTTGAAATCCTGAAACCACCCAGTTTCAGAATGCAACAGTGAACAGCAATAAATCTCAAATTCGAACCCATACTCCACATCAAACCATTTCCATTGTAAAATCTAAGCTAGCATAGATTTTATAGCATAATTAGGATCTAAACAATAATTAATAACATAATTTAAAAGCATTAAAACAATTTAAACACAAGAACACAAATCAGCACACTGGTATACACAGTGAACGACACGTGCACAGGCAATATCGTGTCCGACACGACACGAGAGCTCACAAAACTCGAGGAGCCTCGTGTCAGTCATGGATACGACACACGTGTCAAGTTTTGTGGGTTGAAACCCTGTGTGCACAGAGCAGTACCACCCGAACAGCAGGGTAAACTCTTTGCCCGTGCGCGGGTGTACACGACCGCGTGTCCACGCGCTCGTGTCGACTCAACCAGACACGAAAATGTGCTAAAATTCTAAGGAATGAATAAGCGAGGTGAAAATATATTTTTCTATTCAAACATAAATCACAAAATCAAACGAAATGCCCTTTGAGGCATTTCGTCGAACACATTCCTATACACGTGGATACGTGTCCGATACGGACACAAAATGGGTTCAAATTCTAGGGTTAGCCTATCCTACTGTTAGGTTAGGGTTAGGACATCCTAGAAATGAATTTTAATAGAATTTATAAGCAATAGAATGGATTATACCTATTGGTGAACAATGGATTAAAATCTCCAAATGGGAAGAGTTCCTCAAGCCACCAAACTCCCTCAAATTGTGTTCTTCCTAAAAATATTCAACATTAACAGCAAGAAAACTAATATTATGTCCTATTGCAATTTATTTGGAGGAATTTGGAGTTAAAATGGAATCTCTAAGAATTTACAAAGATGGAGACTCACCTCTTTCAAATGGCAATGATTTTCTAAAGAGGCAAGCCCTAATTTCAAGGTGGTATAAATAGGGGAGGGTGACACTAGTGGCCGGCCAGAAATTTAGGGTTAGGTTTTGGTTCAAGGGGTGTGGGCCTATGGGCCATTAAGCCTTTAAGTCATAAAATGACTTGTGATTTCACAAGCCATTCCTTAATCAATCTAGCTCCTAATTTTCCCAAATTAATTCCAATGAGTTAAACCTTACTAACTTAAGTCAACCTAGGTTTTCATATCCTAATCACTTAGCCATGACCTAGGTTAGCCACTAGGTTAGTCTCCAAAGTCAACATAAGTCAAAGTCCACTAGAACACCAAAATCAATTATACTAAAATCACTTAAAAATCACATTAATTATAAATAATAAAAATAATTCCAAATTAAATTCTAAAATTTTGAAAATGACCAAAATACCCTCAAGCTAGAAAAGTGGTATTGATAGGACAGTGTCTGACACGACACTCTCCAAGTCTCGTGTCCCCTGGTTTTGTGTCGAGTGAGGTTTCTGACCTGCACTGGACACGAGTGCACAGTCGACTGAACCCAGTTCAGTATATTTGGGTTTGTATGGTTTGGACACTTGTGTCTGGTATTTTTGGGACACGATACAATACAAATAGCACGTGCACATATAGTAGGTTAATTACCAATTTGTAGTTTAGCATATTAACATGTTTTTGATATCCAATTTTGGATTTCCCATAAGGACTGATACACAGTTTCATGTACCCACATTCCTGTGCTTGATTCCATTCTTAACTGTTTAAATTAATGATTAAAATGCCAAGTTGGTTTTGAACACATGTATTAATACCTGCTAGATTAGTTTTACACATTAGATTAGGTTTTATGTAAATGGAATGGAATTCGACTTATGGTTTGGACTGTTGAGGATTGGACTGATACAGTCCTGATATTTCAAAATTTCTGAACTCTCATTTCCTAATTAAACTAATTTTTATGATTTAATTCCATGTTTAAATCCTTATACAAGTGTATTAGCTACTGAGGGTTAGGATTCATTGAGGTTTTGGATTCGAATTGCTGAAATGGGATTCGAACCATGGCATGGACTGTTTTGACTGATACTCACATTTAGTTTTGATTTGAATTATTTCCTATTTAAACTGTCATTGATTCCGATTTTTCAAACTGATTTCTTATAGTTCTTAGAATTCTATATCAATCCAAATGCATGATTATTAGTTCACTGTTAGTTTATGTTGCTTTTCAAGTGGTTTCAATGGGAAAAATGGTTTAGAAATTGGGTTGGAGTTTCCTGTCATCAGTTTCAGGACAATTCCTTTAACCAATAACTGTGTCCTGTGATGTCTCCCACACACATTTCTGAAATGGGTTTACACACTATAGTTCACTGCACACCCACGATTCCCTGTCACAGCTCACCCTCACATTCCTGAACACCTAAAACACTACAAAAAAAGTAGACTTTTGGGACGACACTATTAGGATCACAAGTCCGAAATGTCCTAAAACACTAATTTTTGGGACGCCTGTGTTTTTGGTAATAAAAGTAGTATTATTTGGAACAGTCTGAAAATAAATCTCTTATTTGAGACTATTAAAACTTTTTGTCCCAAAAAAATTTCTAAAACAGTCCCAAATAATTTAGAAGATAACACCAAAAATTATTTTTCCCACCAAGATTTTTGTTTCCCCCCTATATTTTCGATAACTCCCCCCAATTCCTACTCATCTTCCTCCTCACTCCTATTTCCCTATTTCCTCTTCTCTCGACCAAATGAGCACCACTACGTCATTCTCTTCTGAATCTAGGGTTTCATAATCCATCGACCTCTTCCCCTTCGTTTATGGTGTAGGGAGAGGTAAAATCCAACCCACGGTGGTCGGGCCTCATCTACAACGAGGCCTTTGCGACTCCACAGGCAGGATAACCACGTTGACATCGCCTTCTTCGATGACAACAGCTACTTCTGGTTCGACCCCTCTGACTTATCCCCTTCTCCTCCAATTTTATTATCGTCGTTGTTTTCTCTTCATTATTTCTTGGCTCGAGTGTCCTTGTTCTGGAGTTGTCACCATCGAAAGTTAGCGTTTGATTAGGTCTTTCCGGTCGGGAGGGTGTTTTGGCAATCGGCTTTGCCGAAACTCTAAATGACCAAATAAAGGGGTTCTACCGAAGGTTAGGATGATTTTATTTACTAATTTCTGGTGAAATCGCAAAAATAGCTCAATTTTATGAGTAAATGGTCACGATTAACTTCATATCACTAATGTGATATTTGCTTCTTTTTTTTTGTACATATGAGCACAATAAAGAGAAGAACATGGCAGTGACTCAGTCCGATCCGGCCGAAGCTAGACGTTTTTTGTGCTGGGATTAACCAGCAATGAAGGTGAAATAGAATAGAGGAATTTCTTTTTGTTAGATTATGTTTGATAATTTTAAGTGGTCATAGAACTTCAATTTTTATTGTTCAAATAACATTGGTACTAGCTCTTAAAAGTTGGAGAGAAGGTTAACACCTTCACAGTTGCAATAGAGTATCTTTTTTTCTCTCTCTCTATTTTATAAGTTTAGTACTAAAGTTTCTTTTTTCAACGAATATTCTGATGCATGATTGTTTGTTAACCATAAGCCATGTTTCTATGCATAAACTGTTTAGTAATTACAATTCTAACTCCATATCTGAAGTAAAATTCAGTATTTGTTAGGAAGATTTTGAATGACGTTTATGGGTCGAATTATGATACTACTTTTCAATTTGGGCGTATACTACTTTTCAATGTGGTCGTTATTCATATATAGAAAGGTGATTCATGAATGACGTTTATGTGTAGGTGTCAGTGCTCCGATTAGCTCAAAACCAAGGAGGTTGAAACTTTACACCCTCATCTAGACAGTTTGATGTTCCATGTAGTAATACTTTGCTGTCATTTAAATGTTCTATCTTGACCTATAGAAATCATGCATTTTAAAGAGTGCCTTGCTTCTACCTTTACTTATGATACAAGGAAATTCTTGACTATCTTCAGAAGGATACACATTATAGAGTATGCAGCAAATCTTTCTCCTTATCAGGTTATAGTAATGGTTTGTTAGCTTTATAGGAATTTTATGAGTGGTCATCCAAAATTAAAGTTTCACTTAAATTCTTCTCCTTAAATATACTTTTTGGATCTTTTGAAGGTGACATTTTTTATGGCATTGTTCCATTTAACCGATGGGACTTTAGCAACCTTCTTAAAGAATGTAATTTCAATTTTTTACTCTCTTTATCTCTCTCTAATGCCGCTATCCTTTTATACTATCGATGGATTGTTTGCCTTGAAGGTCATGCTATATGGGAAATAGAACATTGGGACAGGGTTGAAGTTGATGAACCAATTGCCCTGGTTGAAACTGATATGGTATTTTGGATCTTGTAAAATAGTGTGAAATTATGCATTGTTTCATATAGCATTAGGCTAACTAAAGATGATAACATCCTTATGTCTCATGCTTAGTCGAAAAGGTTAGAGAGCGTTTGTCTTAGAAGCTTTCAAAATATTTAATAAGTTATTTACTAAATAAAGCTGGGTTCATTAAAAGGTTTTTGCTTATCTTTGTAATCCTTTCTCATTTTTTTTCTTCTTAACTGGATTTGATATTATTGGCAGGTTGTAAACAAGGAAGGCGACAGTGTAATGCCAGGAACTAAGGTTGCTATAATATCAAAGTATGCCTCTAAGAATACTTGTGTTTATCCATCAGAGCAGAAGTTGGGGAAATATGCACCTCAGCCACCTCCAAAGTAGAGGATAAACCGAAGGCTAAGGTAGAAGTGGCTATCAATATTTTTTGCATTATGAACAATATTTTTTGCTACATGATAACACATTCTACATGGTGATTAGTGAAGTTGAACTATGAATTGTGAATGAAGATTGCACATAATGTAGGTCAGTGTTTCTCCATTCTTGTTAGTGTTTGACGAAATGATACATGTATAATGCTATGATCATGGAACAAATATAAATTGTTGTTGGGCTTTTATGGAGACTAAGAAAATCAGTCTCATGCCACGCCAGTGGTGCCACATATTATCTGACACTTATCGGTCACAAGATAAACACATACTGATACTCTAAAACACACCAATATCAATATGCCAGTGATGCCACATATCATCTGACACAATCCTCTGTTTGTGTTTGATCAAATGTGTAAGATGTCAATGTTCTGTTTGTGTTTGATCTAATTTTATGACATGATGATCACATTTTATGAGATAAGGATCACATGGTTCACATCAACTATCATTGTTTACAACTTTTCATTCAAATGGCCAAGAAGAAGGACAAGCAATGAGTTAACATGAGTTCAATCAGTTTCTAGTGAGAAACTTGTCTATACTGAGGACATCTTGAGAAGAAAGGTTTAGGATTCTATAGGACCAGGGAGCATCCATAAGTTGATTGGTCTACATAAAACAAGCTGACCTATTGATAGAAATCTAGTATTCTGTATGTTTATGGTACACAACAAATCGTGTTAGAAAATGGATATTATATGAGCTTTCTAACATATTGACCTTGAACAATCAATATATTACTGAATGTGAGTAATAGGAAATTGACATAGAAAATGGGTATTATGGTGACTGAGCTTATTAGGACACAGGAGTACTATCATGGTAGACCGACTAATAATAAATAATAAACTTATTGAAACAAAAATGCTCGTCATTGAAATTTAGCCGCACCAAACCAGATGGCGTTAGTGTTCTCTATTCTGCCATTTGATAATATTGTTTGTGCATAGGTTAAGGGCCGGCCCGGAGGTTTGGGTTGTTACTAATACTTTGATACTTGACTAATATTGTCTGTGCATGGGTTCAAGGCTAGTCCAGGACCTACTGATAATGATAATGATACTTGAATAACTTGTTTGACACTAATACAATATATATATACACACCCCAAAGACATTTTAATGGAGAAGGGCCATTTGTTAAGTCTATTGCTCTGTTAATCAACTAAGCTACTGCTACTAATACCTGACTAACATGTTAGGATGGTGTTTAATTATTTGACATAATCTTTTGATTTTGTTCATCTCTATTTGTTTTGGTTGAGAGTAATGAACTTACTGATTTTAATTATGGTGACTAATTTCAGTCAGCAAAGACAATTTCCTTCCACAAAATTTTCATATCATAATATTACTCACTTGAGTAACGAACTCACTGCATTTGACTGAATTATTAACATAGCAACCATGTTAGAACATTGATATTATATGAAGCTTTCTAACATAGAGTGTGCTTGAACAATCAATATGTTAGTGACTGTGAGTAATGGGAAATTGACATAGAAAATACATTTGATTGTTCAAGCTCACTCTATGTTAGAAGGCTCAGTTACCATAATATCCAATTTCATATCATAATTTGTAAAGCTCACTCTAAAGCTCAATTGTCCATGTTAATCTACTACTTTGTGCATTAGTTTCCTAAGCTAATATCTTGTTTTTATATTAGAAACATGCAAGGGGACAAAATGCTTGTGTTTTCTTCTATTCCAGATAGACCAGTCAACCTTCACCTTTGATTTTTATTTATGTTGCTTTCAACCCCATCCTTGTTCACCATTCAGATCCCTCTCCCAACATGCCTCTCTGTTTTCTTCATATTTCATCTTCTAATTCCATTAGGTATTGATATATAACATAAATGAGTCCAGCTAATTTATGAATGGTATATGCAATATACCATATGTTTCTTTCTAAAGTTACTCCACCATGTTCGACTATTAAAAGGTGGAGTAACTTATGCAATTCCAATTTGTCATATAAAGTGTCAACCCAACCTTCTACATACGTATCTTAATATATAAAGAGAGCCTAGAAATATAAAGCTCAAAAAATTCTAGTATTGTGGACATAGCTCGTTGAATATATTTTTTTCATTTCACCTAACACTAAAAAACGAAACAGCTTAAAATGCCAATTCATAGCAACTACCATAAGGTCCACAACCAAGGAATCTTCATATGGTAAATTGTACAGTTGTAGTCTGTCATGAAAGGAAAAAGAATTGACTTGTCATTCACAAGCCTAAATCTAATACAATTTATGTTGACAGAGGGCTGAGGTTCCTTGCGTGCATGTTTCAATGTTTATTAGTTCTTACTTTCTAAGTGGGAGTTAGTATATAATATAAAAATTCTGCACTTCAGAATAAACCTTAAGGTTTTGTTGCATCTGTATTTATTCCATCAGAAATCCATTACTAGTTATGATTGCAGATGACTAATACTTGTTTTCTTGCTATTACTTCTTCAGGAATTGCTGCCTAGGGAGGCTTTTCCCTTCAGTTTCTCATATAGGTGAAGAGTTCGATGAAACAGGTGCACGACTGTGAATTTTATATATTTCGTGAACATATGTGGGTTAGTGCGTAATCTAGAGCTAACCAGAGTGCTGATTTCATAAAATTCAGATTCAGAGTATTCAAATATATAGGATTTTGTGTAAGGTTTGAGTTTAATCCACATCAAGTTTAGGTTTTGTTTCTGGGTTTGTGATGGAGATGTAAAATCAGATTGCGGGACTATATTCAGAAGAGTGGTCAGAATTGTGCCGGCAATTGAGCCAAAATAGACTACTCTGCTATTTTTTTCTTTTATTTTTCTGATTCCAAGGAAACTGCTGTAATATCTGGCACCTTATCGGATTCTTGCCAGGTATGTTTATTTTCATCTGTTTTAGCTTTTACCTCAGATGTATTAGAGAGGTGTTGATTTATAATTGTGTAATCGTTGGGGACGTTGCCATCTAGTCCCCTAAGAATAAAAGCTCTACAAAATATTCTGAATTATGTTAAATTGAGACTTCTTTATACACACTTTTTTATGTTTTGTATGTTCAATGCTCTCTATTGGAGAATTATGTGATGAGTCCTTATACTTTTCTCTCATGGCTGTATGAAACATGGTCATCACTCGTGTGTATTTAGAAACTCTACTCTTTCTTTATGGATCATAGAGATTTGTGGTGATGGGCATGTGTCATTCTCTCTCCCTTTGTGTTCCCAACTTTTTTTTGCCTCAGACCTTGTTCGGTACACTGTAATGTAATCGTAATCGTAATGTAATCAAATATGTTTCTTTCTGAAGTTACTCCACCAATTACTTATAACTAACCATATTTCTGGCTTATTCATGTGTTTCCAGGTAGCCAATGCTGCTGGCAGCCATGGATGTGTGGATCGGTTTGTCAATGGATGTGGAAAATCAAATATATATGTTTTGGACTTGTGTAAAAAGTCGTAGATTTTATTTTGTAAATTAAGTGAATGCTTACTGATGTAAAGCTTGATGGGAACACTCTAAGTGATGTAAGACTTGGATTTCATTTTGTGAACAATGGGATATTACCTTTAAATATGTTTTATAGAAATCGTTTTGTTAATGTTGCGGCTACGCTTTGTTAATGTTGCGGCTACCATATGCATTTCTGATTAAATAAAATAGTTCTGTATGAATTTTTGTTGTATATAAAATTCAATTATATATTTTATATATAAACAGGAAATTAGAAATTCCATAATAATTTAAACAATTGTTAAGTTTTTTCGCACGATTACAGTACTTTTTAAAATTCCGTCCCTTATTTATTAGGACGAAATATATCTGTTACAAAAACTTGTTTTTTGGGACAAATTAATAAACCGTCACACAAAAGCATAAATTTGAAAACTTTTGAGACGTTTTGCCTAACCGTCCTTTAACAGTAATTAGGACGGCAATATCCGTCTCTAAAGTTTTTGCCACGCCACCCTAATGGGACCGTCCATTCCCGTCCCAAAGGCCGTCCCAAATATTTGTTGGGACGGTAATTGCAGTTTTTAAGACGGTTTTTTGTTGTCCCAAAAGGTCACTTTTTTTGTAGTAAAACACTGCCTTCGCTAATCCTGAACCACATTGAATGTTTACACACACTGATTTCACATAACACACTGTTTAAGATTCCTGAGAACCCACATTCATTTCCTGAACTGAGACACACAGGTTTTCCTTTCACCAAGCTCACAGGTTCTGTGCACATACATTAATTCAGTGCACTCACACACAGGGTTCCTCTTTATTCCTGTCACTCACACACCTATCTAAATCTTGTACACACATTGTCACATACAAACCAGTCACACATGCTCTCACTCATCCACACACACTCTCATACAATTCCTGCCACTAATTACACACTGTATTCCCTGTCACAAAAATCTGAGACACACACATAGGCCTCATATTAACACACACACATTCCTGATTTTCTTTTACACCCAAACACACATGCCTACACTCTATGGCATTCACCACTAACACACACACACACACACACACACATTTGCCTATATAATGTGAATATGTAAAGAGAATGTGATATATGTATAGCCTAATGTGATATGTGCATGTGATTGGGTGATGTGAAATAGATATGGCTCATTGCCTATGGGTATGGCTTGAATGTATATGTATATTTACATATATGTGATAATATGGGTGTAATAACCATTGGGTTATGTGTAATGTAATGCAAATATAACATTGCCTATGTGTATTGTGTATACCTATGGCTCATTGCCTATGGGTATGGCTTGAATGCCAGTTAAGTGTCTAGTTGTCTAGTATAGCCTAGAAATGGTGTGTGCTTGCTAGAATGGACTAGTTAGACCTAGAATGACTTGTTTGACCTAGTTTAGACTTGTTAGACCTAGTTTGACCATAGTTGACCTAGTTTGACTTCTAGGGTTGACCAGAGTTGACCAAGAGTTGACTTTGGCCTAGCTTGACCTAGATTCATCTAGAATGCATTAAATTGCATCTTGTTATCATTTTAGACTTGTTGTGACTTGTGCTATTCTGATTAGGAGCCAGACACCTCTCCTCGAATAGTACATTTTATCCGGACACTCAGATACCAGGCGAGTACATTCTCTGATCATTTCATATCCTGCTTAGAATTATTTTCCTGCTTTAAATTACTTTACTTGATACTGTCACATTGGTCACACGGATTGGTACTATATGGATCCCTTCTTGAGATGTTATCCTTTAGGAGCATCGGATACTTCATGTTCTGTACGTTTCACTTACATGGCGTATCACTATGCTTCATGGTTCATTGAATCACTTGTGACATGTACTCTCATGATCACAGAGTCTTCCTTGAATCCTTTCATTTATTGGGCTTCCTAGAATCTCCATTTATGGGACTACCATGTACCACCCTTCGGGGGCCATTGCATGGAATCATAACATAACCTGGCTGGATCCTTGTGTATTGATTGGGGGTACGGGGGAGTAGAAGTGGACATGTGAATAATACCCAAGTAGTATCTCATCAGAATTATTTCGTAGTGTCTCATCAGAATCATCCTATGCCATTTACATGTCTATATTGTACTATGACTCACTAGCCACTGTTAGTTCTCTATTATAGTAGATATTTATATTACAGTTCTCCCTCTGTTTACATAATGTATTTCTTTCAGTACCTGTATCTTACTTTACTGCATGATTATATTTTCTAACCTGCTATGAACTGTTGAGATGTATTGTACTTGCTCCTGTCCTGACTGGACCTGTTGAAAATATTACAGAGGACGAGGAGGAGGCCTGTGTGGATACCTTCTACGGGGCAGCCCTAGACGACACTTTTGAGCTGGACTCTCAGGAGGACCCAGCTCTAGCTGATGACATTACCCCCATTGCCTAGACTAGATTAGATAGGACTTATCTTACTTATGTTGTCTTGAGACTAGTAGTTAGACTTTATTTCTGTCTTTGAGATCTGGGTTGTATATATTCTTTCATATTCAGTAGCTGAGACTTGTATTTCTGGATATTTGCTGAGTTGTTATCTTAGACTTTCTGATCATCTGTATTTCTTTGAGTTCTATATCATATCGTGCTTCTTCTTCTTTAGTTGTGATTGAGTTTACATTCTGCTATGTCACCCCCATTCGGGCAGTATAAACTGTTTAGATTTATATTGTTAGATGTTGTGACCTAGGACAGCGTTCTACCGCCGACACTACGACGTAAGCTGGACGTACCCACGTCTCGTGCCCTTACTCTAGGGTGCGGGTCGTGACAACGTAGTCGCGAACCGAAAGCATCGAAAGGTGCGTAACGACTTCGTAGACGTGTGGGCTTTGATGGAATTCAAATTGGTCGCGTGTGCGCGACGAATTTGATGCGTATCCGTCAAAATTCACCGTATCGGCCTCTGTGCAAACTTCCCAATTACTTTGTGCACGCTCATCAGATCGAGACAAAACTTGCGCCAACAGGACCGTATCGTTTTTCTGGTCCGGTATGCCGAGTTTGGTCCGATTTCGAGACAGTTGATTGGATCACCGTTTTGTGGGCCCCACGGTCCGACTCAACGGGCAATTTTGTGCACGGCCCGCCGGAATCCAACTTTGGACATACGATTAGGTTTGTATCAGAAAACCGGACATGTTGACATATAGTTTGACGACTTTAGAGACCGTTGACTCTGGCATGCTTTTCGATGCAAAGCGGGTCCAACGACGGACACCATTTTGACCCAAAATTACTGTTTTGCCCCTATGTCAAGAATTAGACTTAAGGACAGACAATCCTAGCTAATTTGAATATTCTAAGAACGTTGGTAATGTTTATTTCAGCATCTAGAGACTGTTATACGAGTTTGATTGTTGTGGCTCACTGAGTAGTATTGTATTGTCGGTTTCACCAGCTAAGGACCTCAGGCAAGTGCACTTTCTGATTGCTTTCGATTCATAGTAGTCTTTTTATTTCATGTTTATACATATATCTTGCTGCTTGTTGACACGCTCGTCACACGGAGTAGTCGGGAGGAAAAATATCTTAGTAGACATGTGGACTACCCAGAAATATCTCCAAAATGTCTATTCTTGCCTGATAGCAGCTGCACACGACACGTGCAGTGTGCCAGATTTACCCTCTAGCCATTCACATGTCGAAAAGGATATTTTACACCACATAGGTAGTTGTCTTTTATTTATTTTTCCTTTCCTTCTTCACCACCTACCATGTCATTAGTTACTTTCTAGCTTTCATATTTCATATGTTATTTTTATGTCTTGTTAATTCTATTGTGTTCTTGCATTGCCATCGGTTTGTGTACTTGTTCCATTCCTGACTGGAAACCATCATTTTTCAGGTTAGCTGTGGCTTCACTTAGCTTGGAAGATACAGGTGTACTTGCAGACAGAAACCTAGAAATAGATAGCAGTTGTAACATTTTCGTTAATTGTGAGACTTTGTATTTTCTTTAAATATAAATGTTGTAACTGTTGAAATAAACTTAGAAATATGAATGAGCAACAAATTTTATAATTTTTGATTTTGAGCATCTTGGCCGTGACAGCGTTCTACCGCCGACTCTGCGGCGTAGGCTGGCTTGGACTCGTCTCGTATCCGAAAAAGCGGGTGCGGGTCATGACAAGTTTTTGTGGTGGCCCATGCAGGTCTGATTTCACAAAATATATGAACTTGTGATGGTACTTAAGTTAGTCGTACCATTACAAGCCTGCGCCTAGGAATGCTCATTCACAATTAGGATTAAATTGATTTAAGAGAACGACTAGGACTATGAGTCCCTTGTTCAAATTGACCGTTGGGTAGTTAAGGTTTTCTGATAGGCCATACAATTTAGATGCAGAATTGTTAAATTTAGATAGCTTGCTAGACCTCTATGGATACACTATTACTTTTGATACGACAATATGATCCAGTGTGGATATACTATTCGCTTGCTATGTTAGGCTTGCCTAGAATTAAGGCTTTAATCTTGATAAACTGTTTAATTTTTCTTTTGCTCTATTTAGGTGTAAATCTTATATCATGAGTTAGAATTGCCTATTTTAAATGCTATTTTGCTTTAAGGAACTGGTTCGTAATTTCTGATTCTGCTATTCATATACAAATCTCGAGGTAGATTGATTCAAAGTTTTCTCCTCAACCATTGAAATATATATGAAATAATTGTTAGGATGTTCTTATTTTCCTTGTCTTCAGTTATTCCCTCCCCGGTCAACCTTTTACTTTAGGAAATGAGACTTATAGGCAGGTGTTTACGCTTTCTATCATAATCAACTAGTTTGAATCTCTAGCAGCTCCTTGGAGTTCTTAGGAATATAGTTGGAGTAATTTTAACGATTGCAATGGCCAGCCAGCAGCGCACTGGCGAGGCACAGCTTATAGAATTAAAATCATTTCAAAGAATTGCAGTTTATGGAACATTGCTAAAACTATGTCCTCATTGACCTCTTTAGGTCCTAGATACCCTTGTGTCAATGTAAGGTAGAGTATCTGATAACATATCACACCTGAATCACGAAACCAAAGGTTTGCCACAGCCAGAGTATACGGGCAAGGCATGATTTCCGGTGAAATGACTTCAGATGTGATCACAAGTTTAGGATACCATAGAGGTTAGAAAATGCCATGTATGTTCCCTAAGACCCAAAGCCAATACTAGTGGAAGTTCTGTAAGTTGAGTAGCATGTCTCCCAACCTCGTATTATATGGTCCTTGTGATCTATTGACGAGGTAATTGACTGACACTAATAGGTTTATCTCGAATAAAAAATTTATATTTCCATAACCCATTAGTCGACCAAGGCCTTAAGGATAAGAGATAGTAGGATGACTGTATAGGCAAGAACACCAGGTAAGGATTTGATTCTCTCAAAACTCGAATTACTTATTCCTCCTTCCAAAAATCTCGCCTACTTATATTTCGACTACCTTGACCGATGCTGCTATTACAGCCTAGTTTTGCAAGCTTACTCTTTTATCGAGCTTGATTCGAGACATATGTTTATTGGGGGACGTCCGCTAACATATTGTCTAATCAGAACTATTGTATTACGGTCTGATCAACCATGATGCATTTGGTTCGCTCTTCATCTAATTACCCTACGTGGATTGAGATATAGATGTCTCTAGGATCTCATCCGCGACTGCTTTGACAATTCCTCTTAAATTGTACATTCACCTTTAAATCACGTAATTGTATTCAGTGACATCTCTCTTGGACTCTTTATTGTTTTTGTCTTTCACTGATTAGAAAGACGAAAGCTCGTAATTGATAGATAGATACAGAGTATCCTCCATGGCTATGCTAGTTGTATACGCAAGTGTAGCTACCATCGGCCAGCCCTGTGACTAGAACCTTGCCTTGAGTTACTCGTCCTCCCTTCGACAGTAAACCTACTATCTTGATCTTCTAGTCATTGGAGTTCGAGAATGATTAGGATCTTTTTCTTGATCAAATGCCAACCTAGGAGACTACCTATTCTCAAGAGATCAATTGTTGTAAGCCTCTAATTATTTGTTTGAAGCTTGCTTTAACTAGAACACTTGTGACAATAGTCTGGCAAGTTTGACACAAATAGAAATTCACGACTCAGTTATTAGAAATCTTTTCATATGATGTGCCTTAGAGTCGGTTACCCCGTCGATAACTCTTGTATACTATGGACGTGTAGATCATTCTATTTTATCGATCATGTGTTATTGTACACACTCGTTTTCTATTTATTGAGGAACGATACTTGACTTGACTTATATCCACTGTATTCCGTTCCGCCGTGCATTATTCTTTATTAATAAGAGTCGATGCACACTATTCGGACTTTAGAATTCTTCTAATCTCATTATTCCTAAAACCATATCCTAGCTTCTAAGGTGGGTAGACTGTAAGCCTTCTAAAATTTTGGGGTATACGAGGATTACCGATTGACTAGAATAATTTTCCATTAGAATGATAGTTAGTGCCCCATGGACTCCCACTTCCCATTTAGACCATTTTGTGTCCCCGGCCGTGTCATTAATATTTGGAGCACGAGGCCAGTTATTACCTTCCAACAAATTTTACATACAAGATCTAGACGAGTCCACCTTCATCTAGGTATATCATGTCCCACTCAAACCCGTCCCCTTGTACTCTATTTTTATGGTACGACTTTCAGGTAAAAAGGACTAACTATAACCCTTACCATAGTACCGGTAAACTTCCCGACTATAATTAGAGACTCAACATCGACTCGAATCTTTCGACCAATATATGATTGTGATCGACTCGAAGCCCACTATGCATATGTCACCAGTGTGCCACTCAATTGTGCCTTCTCGTGCTATGGAAAACACATTTTTGGGCTTTAGGGACCTAGCTAACCAACCTGACTGGCAACTAGCTCAACCACTTGGGTGGAATCCTATTCTAGGTTACCATAATCTAGTAGAACTAGTTTCATCATTGGGATCTTGTTCAGTCAATATAGATAGAAATCCAAGGTTCATCCAACCAACGAGTGACGTCCAATTAGGGAACCCATTAAGACTCAATTAAACTCATCTGTGCACACCACCATAATTGGATTATAAAAACTGAACTATTTGAAATAGGTCCATGTACCTATTATGTAGCCTCCACCTCTTAGAATGTGATGTCATTTGTAACCATTATTCTATCTACCAGGAAGTCGCAAGACAATCTTGTGTTGCATCTATATCCCTTGCTCGTGTGTTTAAATAACCACGGAAAAGATCACAATCTTGATTTCTGAAATTCTGTTCTATTACGGAACCTGTTCAGAATTTTGATAACAGAATTTTCGTATTGCATAGATTGCAAGCCCTCTAAGAAATAAGGGTTCTTCGAGTAGCAAGTGACTGAACTAGAGTAGCCCAATCTAGCAAATAAGTCAGTGGTTCATAAACACCTGTTTTTAGCTGTATCGTTGGATACTCTCTACTGCTCTTGAAACTTTGTAGTTGCTCTCGATTATTCTTCCTTATCTTTCCGTCCTTCCTATTTCAAAGCGACGAATGGTCACGCTTATTAGAATTTATTAACAATTTTTTTTAGCTACTTGTATAAATTTGTTGCTTGTTAAATTTTGGGTTGCTTGATAGATAAGAGAGGATTATAGATGCCATGTACAGTAGATATCTATTGGTAGAAATTTTAGCAGTTAGTTGGAAGATTATAAAGTTTTAGCGACAGAAGATTTGATGGAGTAGTGTGACCAAAGGTGGATAGAAGTCCTCCAGTATTCGAAATTACGAAATGGCTAGGAGGAGGTATAAATATTTCTGAGAAATTAAATTTGAAAAGATTGTGGTAATAGTGGATTTATTCTTTTTATTTTTTGAATTTTAGGCATGTTTATGAGTTAGAATTTCGAGGACGAAATTATTTTAAGGTGGGTAGATTTGTAGCTCCCTTTTCCGAAAATTTTTAAAATATTTTTTTTAATTAAATGATGATTTTTATATTTTATAAATAATTAATTAGTTAATTATTACGGTAGATAATTTTAATCATGATTAAATTTGGAGTACAATGTGACTAGAAATCGTGGCATGGATAGTGCAGTGGCTTGTTTTGACTAGTGTTTAGCCATGGAAGGAAAATGCTGAGCCACAGGATTGTCCTAACTAGGAAAACCAGGCCAAGTTGCGACTTAACCCTTACCGAAGTTTATTTATTTATTATTTATATTATTGTGTTTTAGGAAAACCGGTTATACCATTTTAGTCCGGACTGGACCCGAACTGAGCTCAAGCCCATTTAGTCATGCGAGACGTTCAATGACATTCGTGTTGACGTATTTTTGTAAGATTGTGTTGTATTCCATTTTAATAAACTGAAGAATATTTCTAAGTATTCGTATTTAAATATTATAAATATTATTATTAGTGATATTCAATGACTTTTGTATAAAATAGGTCCTCGTATATTTTAGGTTTTTTAGACTGAACATAATGGTTTATATACACCATTATTGATTTATGAAATTTTATTATTATTATTATTATTATTATTATTATTATTATTATTGTTATTATCATTATTATTGAGGATATTTGTATATAATATTATTTTATTATTAGTGGGTTATATTATAATTGTCAAATAAATGTTATATATATATATATATATATATTTGTATTTATATAAATAGGCTCTACGCTAGAAATGGATGACATTGAGTTTTTAATTAGGTTTTATGGAAGAATATTATATAAGTCAATATATAAATATATATATATATATATATATATATATATATATATATATATATATATATATATATATATATATATATATATATATATATAATACTAAATATTTTTAAAGTCAGATACGATGTCGACCATTGGGCCTGCCTTGTAATATACAATCTATTACTGCTTTCATGCTAACAAGTCTAACAGTCACACAGCCCTGTGTAGCTTAATGTCATCATTAAGTTGATCACATTTACTTGCTTGGTACCATTGATACAATATACTAATGCACAACTAAACCAACTATCCCCACAGCCCAAACAGTAAGCAGCAACCCATACCAGCTCAGGTCGGCCCAACACCCACGTCCCCAAACCGAGTATTAAATTCCCTTCCCCCCCTCCCCCCCCCCCGCGAATGAGCCGGCCCTGTTCGGGTTTTCCTTTTCCGCGAGAACATAAAAACCCTAGCTCCTAACACCAACACCCCAGCCCCCAGCCTTGGCGACCCACCCGTCGCCGACGCCGCCGCCACGTGCGGCCACGGCCGTACGGATGTAGCGCGCGCACGGAAGAGAACGGCAGCAACATCAACCCAAACACCAATGTTTGAGGCCGCAATTCTCCCTCCTCGGTCGACGAAACATCGTCCCAATTGCTCTGGACGAAGTCAACATATACGTCTTTACATCCTTTTAAATACTTTGTATATAGACGTGCTAGATTGGCTAGGAAATCGATGCCAAAACTGGCAAATTACTGTCGAAAAATAAGATAGTTTTGTGGACCAGCACCTACATTGGAAGACCAATTTCGGTCGAACCATCGAGCGATTTAAAAATCTAATTAAATAGGATTAAAGATAACCTATAGGACTCGAAGACCCTTTTTATGGATCCTGATTTCATGGAGTAGGTTCAAAGTTATTCGATTCCAAAATTTGGCAAAAAACTGTTTTTAAAATATTAAAAAAACTAGAAAAACCTTCGATATGACGTGCGTCCCGCCATTTCGGGCGACGTATTCGCGAACCGAAAGCATCGAAAGGTGCGTAACAGCTTCATGGACATGTGGGCTTTGACGGAATTCAAATTGGTCGCGTGTGCGCGACGAATTTGATGCGTATCCGTCGAAATTCACCGTATCGGCCTCTGTGCAAACTTTCCAATTACTTTGTGCACGTTCGTCAGATCAAGACGAAACTTGCGCCAACAAGATCGTATCATTTTTTGGTCATGTATGCCAAGTTTGGTCCAATTTCGAGACAGTTGATTGGATCGCCGGTTTGCGGGCTCCACGGTCCGACTCAACGGGCGATTTTGTGCACGGCCCGCCGGAATCCAACTCTGGACATATGGTTCGGTTCGTATCAGAAAATCGGACCCGTTGAAATATAGTTTGACAACTTTAGAGACCGTTGACTCTGGCACGCTTTTTGATGCAAAGCGGGTCCAACGGCGGACACCATTTTGACCCAAAATTATCGTTTTGCCCCTGTGTCCAGAATTAGACTTAAGGACAGACAATCCTAACTAATTTGAATATTCTAAGAACGTTGGTAATGTTTATTTCAGCATCTGGAGACTGTTGTACGAGTTTAATTATTGTGGCTCAGTGAGTAGTATTGTATTGTCGGTTTCACCAACTAAGGACCTCAGGCAAGTGCACTTTCTGATTGCTTTCGATTCATAGTAGTCTTTTTATCTCATGTTTATACATATATCTTGCTGCTTGTTGACACGCTCGTCACACGGAGTAGTCGGGAGGGAAAATATCTTAGTAGACATGTGAACTACCCAGAAATATCTCCAAAATATCTATTCTTGCCTGATAGCAGCTGCGTACGACACGTGCAGTGTGCCGGATTTACCCCCTAGCCGTTCACATGTCGAAAAGGATATTTCACACCACATAGGTAGTTGTCTTTTATTTATTTTTTCTTGCCTTCTTCACCACCTACCATGTCATCAGTTACTTTCTAGCTTTCATATTCCATATGTTATTTTCATGTCTTGTTAATTCTATTGTGTTCTCGCATTGCCGTCGATTTGTGTACTTGTTCCATTCCTGACTGAAAACCATTATTTTTCAGGTTAGCTGTGGCTTCACTTAGCTTGGGAGATACGGGTGTACTTGCAGACAGAAACCTAGAAATAGATAGCAGTTGTAATATTTTTGTTAATTGTGAGACTTTGTATTTTCTTTAAATATAAATGTTGTAACTGTTGAAATAAACTTAGAAATGTGAATGAGCAGAAAATGTTATAATTTGTGATTTTGAGCATCTTGGCCGTGACAGCGTTCTACCGTCGACTCTGCGACGTAGGCTGGCTTGGACACGTCTCATATCCGAAAAAGCGGGTGCGAGTCGTGACACCTTTCTCAGCAGCAGAGTGCTTGGGTGCCATTATTGTCGATCGAAGCTCTCAAAGATCGGGAAGAAGGAGAAGAAGATAGGGTTTCTCTCGAGCAATTCCAAATGATGTGAAGAATAAAAAAAACTCCAAAAGGGTACGGCTATTTATAGCCCAAACAGTTACGCAATATGTGTTAAAGAATCGGGCTCGAGTTGACTGGCGCAATCCAGACAAAACTAGCATGATTCAAAGTATTTCAAAACATTGAAGTATTTTCAAGTTTCGAAAACTTTGAAGGGGGTCTTGTAGGGGATAAAAATTAAGCTGCACCACCCATTAAAGTGTGCGATTATCAGGCGACGTCAAATTATTATGTTGCGCCAGACCATCTAGTTTGGCAGCATCAGGTTGCGCGAGCGCCACGTGGCATACTTCCTCGAGAAGCTATAACGGCATCATCATTACCTGACAACTGACAACACCGATATTAAGGAAAATCTATTCGAATCCCGCACAATGCGACGCTCGAGAAGATTTTGTCAGCATGTAATTAATGCTGACAGCTGGTTCGCGCAAGTCATTATGTGGCGCAAGAATTAATCAGTACAACACATAAGATCCAGTCAAAGGTGCCAGTTGTTGATTTGTGTCCATGCGCAACCTAGCTAGTTGGCGCTACCCGATCAACTTTTTAGCAGAGTGACGTGGCGCACAAGCCACCAACTTTACAGAGCGTGCCCACTACACTGCCTACGACCACACGCATCTTAATCAAATGATGCCACGCATCCACAGCAGTTGGTGTAACCGCTCGTACATGTTGTTACATTGCGTCCATGCGCAACCTGATGAAGCTCGCGCAAGGTGATCAAACAGTGTTCAGAACAGAGTGACGTGGCGCACAAGCCACTAACTTCGTAGAACGTGCCTACGACCACGCACATCTCAATCAAACGATGCCACGCGTCCACAGTAGTTGGTGCAACCGCTCCCGCAAGTGAACAGGAGACGCGCAACCTGAAGTGCGCGCAACCCAGAATAACTGATAAACAGTTATTTCAAGAACTCTATAAATAGAGTTTCAAATCAATCTCAAGATATAACAAATGATCATAATCTCCTGCTAAAGTGCTGTTGCATCCTCTAGAGGCTCGTGTCTTCGATATCACATCGTCCAAGCGATAAAGTGATCGTATTTTGATCAGATTCCTACAATTGTACTTCCCCAAAAATCAATTGTACTCTTGTACTCCTTTTTCTCAGTTTGTAATAAAACTTTTTATTTTTTGCAAACACGCACGACAACTCTCTTTTGTATATATGTCAATGTAATGTAAATTCAGTATTATCAATGAAAGAAGTTTCTTCTATACGAATGTGTTCAATTTACTTTGCGTACTTTTTTTTTATTATATTTTCGGATAACCTTGTAAAAGTGCCTTATGCGAGCGCAACCTAGGCTCATATGGAATCATGTCTGAGGGACGACTATCGATTATATGGAATTAGGGGGTGACATCCGAGGAAAATGATACCACATTGAAGTCCCACCATGGGAGGGAATTTTGAGCATTGAAGGCTAACAAATCAGACCACAGAGTTCACCTCCTCCATAGTATTCCTGGCATAAATAAAGGATATTGCATGGGTCTCCAGAGTAGTTATAGATTAATAGTTAGCTACTAATTTCTCTACTAAAACTTTTTCTAACTATAGTATCCATATGAGCTAGTTGGTGGGATTGCTGTGAAGAGATGAAGAGAAACCAAGGAACTTGGCTAACTCTGGAAGCTCGGTACCTTTGAGTTTAGGTTCTAGAAGAACTAGTATATCAATGTTATATTTCCTACAGATTGTTGGTTTAAAGTGGAGTCCCAGTCAAACTTCTTTTTTCCTCTTAGATTTAGCTACTTTAGAAATAGTGGTGCCCTCTTCTTGCCTAGGCATAGCTGCTTGGTTCTCAGCATTATCTTGTATCTCAACTTCAATACACTCCATAGTTCACTGTCGAGGGGATGGATCATCAGGGTTGACAGAGGTGGAGTTGAGGTTAGTGATGTGTTTTGGTCACTGACGGGTATATTGATGTTTTGGTGCTCATAGTTACATAGAGAAGAGTATTAGATAGTAATTGGATTAGGCATATTCATAACATGCTGAAGTGCCCCACTACTAGTAGGAGTTATTGTTTGGGCTAGTGGCTTGAATACATAGTTGGAATCAAATCATTATTGAGAATCTATTCGGTATCGACTGGGACAAAGCAAATTGATGCCACTTTCCATCTATGGAATGACTTATTTGGAATTGAGTCCTAAATGTAGTAAATCGTGTCTTGGAGAATGAATTCTATATAAGAGTCTATTTTTCAAACATTTTCATTATTTATTTTCGTTGAATGTTTTTCGCTATTGGTTTTGTGGATGCGTTTTCATTGATGTTTTCAATGGATGATTTTTATTCTTTGTCTTCGTCGATGTTTGCATTTATATCGAACTTTGACAGAAAGAGAAAATAATAGTACTGAACTACATATGTTGCTGCAAAAGCAAATGAATGCATAGGAAAATCACTTTCTCTCGACAATTCTCCAATAGTGAATGGCTTTGATCATATTCTTTCATTTATCTCAATGCTTTAACAAAAATGTGCTCTATCATATCTTCGTTGTGTCCTTCGATTAATGATACCTTAGCAAGAGAATCAAGATAAATGAGAGTAAACATATTGTTGTTATCTTATTATAAAAGAAATATGGAATGATGTATTGTTGTTACAAAGAAATAGAATTGTGAAAAAAAATTATTTGGGACCGTTGAGCCTCAAGTTGTGGTAATCCTTATATTGAAAAATATAAAATTACAAGCGAAGACTCGAGAGATGTGAAAATACAAATAAAAATGTATTGCACAATTATTTCAAGTTTCTGTTATCATGCATGTTATATTTTATAGCTATGTTGCATATACATGCATATATTGGACAACTTGTACACAAGGTTTAGTTTCCTCGAACGATATTCGCGGCCACGAAGCCGATTCAGTTTAGAAGAAACATAAATAATTGGTGTTGATGTATAATGCACATGGATCAGGGGACCTTCAGTGAGGCTAGCTACATGTACTGGAAGTGACGTCATAATTCCCATGAATAGTCCAAGATAATATGTTCACCAGTGACCTTCATATAGACATGTTGCATCACTAGTGATGCATTTTACAAAGAAGACTATCATTATCCTTGTTTTGCAGGGAAGAAAATATTGTAAATTATTCAATAATTAGGGGCCACATATGTAAAATTAATTGTACTGAGCTATCTAAATAATTAAGTCAAATTAAAGTGGTCTATTTGAAAAATTGGCTTAAAAATATAATTGTTATGGAAATAAGTGTAGATACCGGAGATAAATCTAATTTGATGAGGGGCCAAATTAGAAATATCAAAACCAAGAATATATATATATATATATATATATATATATATATATATATATATATATATATATATATATATATATATATATATATATATATATATATATTCATTAGGGTTATGGTCCCCAACTTATACGGCCATAAAAGAAAGGATTTTATATTTTCTCTTCTGCAATCCCATCAACAGAACAAGTTGGAATATGGAACCGCATAAAGACATTCAAGACAAGATCCATCAAGGCAAGCAATGAATTCAAGTACGCTTCCGTAATTTATTTATGTTCTTCATCTCATGAATCAACGGACAAAAATTCTAGCAATTGGTTCAAGAACCTCGCTGTTCGATTTAATGAGTTCGAAGTTTCAGGGTCTATTTTTATTTTAGATTTTGTTTAGGAACCCTAGATCTTCGATATAGTTTATTATGTCAAAGTTTTATTTTTTTTATTATGGAAATTAAATTCTTGGGTATGTCTCTATTTGACGTTCTGGTGGGTTGTTGCTTGATCCGAATCTCGATCGAGGGCATCTTTTATTTTGACCTATTTTTGGATTTATTTTGTGTGTGTAAAGTTTGGATTTTTGCACGATTGTAGTATAAAGGCACATCATTTTTTGATCAGGGCTACCACACTAAACTTTGATTTATTTACAAGTTTGTCATTGAAAAAATTACTCAGGGCCATCACATTTCTAAGTATAAAAGCCAATTCTTTTTTTTTCTTCTCTTCTTTCTCAACCCAAGTCTCTCCAACCTTTCTCCAAACCCAAGTTTCTCTAAGAAAGAAGAACAAGAAGAAGAAAATAAACTAATTTGT
Source organism: Iris pallida (assembly GCA_029216955.1). Classification (NCBI taxonomy): domain Eukaryota; kingdom Viridiplantae; phylum Streptophyta; class Magnoliopsida; order Asparagales; family Iridaceae; genus Iris; species Iris pallida. The sequence goes on from JANAVB010003000.1 coordinate 3,371,262, forward strand.
GGGAATCATAAAACTTGTGAAAAATAAACCAACTTACTCACATTTCTTTCTCTAAACCCTAATTTCTCCAAATAAGAAGAAAGAAGAAAGAAGAACAAGAAGAAAGAAAATAAACAACTTTCTCACATCTCTTTCTCCAAACCCTACTTTATTTTCTCCAAACCCTAGCTTATTTTTTTTCTTCTTTTTTGTTTTTTTGCTCTTGAGGACTGCCAAAAATTGTGGCAGTCCTGAAATGGACTGTTGTATAGAAAGTCTACTTTAGGACTGCCACAATTGCTGGCAGTCCTAAATCCTTCTAGGACTGCCAGAATTTGTGGCAGTCCTGAAATGGACTAACTGTACAACAGGACTGTCATAATTTCTAGCAGTCCTAGAAGTATTTATGACTGCCAGCAACTGTGGTAGTCCTAAAGTCGAGTTGGCCGAATGTTAGGGTTTATTTCGATCATAAAATTGGAATAAAATAAACATTATAATGTAATGAAATAAACATTACAATGTATGTTTCCATCATGATAATGTATACCGAAGAATAAAATTAAATTTTATGGTTTATTAATTTCATGCATTCTTTGTGAACAAGGAAGTATTAGGGTTTCTACTTGTTTGTGAGGAGCCTTTGGGTGCCATCGAATTGGGAATGAGAGCTTGGGAAAATGGTGGAGAAGAAGATGAAGAAGAAGATGTAGCTTAGGAAAAAGGAAATGATGGAGAAGAAGAAGAAGGATATAACAGGAATTAGGGTTTTGGTAGAGAGAGTGAAATGTGGAAATACAATTCAAAATTGGGGTTTGGGGTGGGGGGGGGGGGTTGGGTTGGGACAACCCCACGAATAAAAAAAGAGAGGGCTATCTTGAGTAATTTTCCCTCAAACATGGGCTAGCCCTGATCAAGTTTTGATGTGCCCTTATAAATAGCCTTATTATAATGCTATTTATTTGAAAAAGAAATCCTAAGCCCTCATCATGGCTACCTAATCATACTGGTACAATTGGGCATAATTGAAGGTCAATACTTATTAGACGAAAGTAGGCTCAACTGATTAACTCTATATTTCATCTGGTTAGATTGTTTAATTTTTGGAGAATTTTGGGGTTTCCTGAAAATAGAAATGCGAAGGTTGGTGAATGTTAATGGGAATTATAGAGGTACCAGAGAAGGACCCAGAAACTTTTTTCATGGGTAGAAAAAAAATACATTAACTTAAATTTAGGGTCCACTTAACAATTGTTGAGGTATTTTTCAAGCACCGATTATAAGTTAATGACTTGTCCACAGTACCATTCAAAGTACCATAATCAGAAACTAAAGTCCATCATGTATTTGTTTTAAAAAAATCTACATTGTTGGTATCTTTTGTTAAATCCATGGTATACAAAGATGTATGACCGACTTCACTTTATGCAACGACTATTTATTTCGCCAAGCTCGAATTCAAACTTTACTGATTCTATCCTTCGGCGATCAAAATGGGTTAACATCTATCGCACCTTAGGGTTATAGCACAAATTTCCAATATTCCTTCGGATCACCGACAATGTTTCCAAAACATTCCAGATTAGCAACCAACTTAACATAGCCACACATGATTTCCCATTCAACCAATCGAAATCAGCATTCAATGTTCTTAGTCGCAACATTCCTTACCCACAATATAATTACCATCCGACCAGTCTGAGTCATTATCCAACTATATAATTTCTAACCAAGGCACTCATTATGTTTTTCGAAAATCTCGCTACCCAATATAACATCACCGTCAAGGGACACTCGAGCCACCTAGCATGTAAAACCCCTAAATTTCTACCTTTTTTATATAAATTAATACTGATTTTATTTTACTTGAATTTGTACGTCATATAGTCGTATTGTACGCGCGAACTTACGTTTCTCGTATTTGCTCGTCAAGTGCGAATATGTGCGAGCGTACATATTTTTAGAAAAATATTTTTCTATTTTTATAGTTTCAAAATAATATATATAATGATTATTTTTAGCTATCGTACCAAAATTTTCAAGTTTATTATTTTATTTATAACAAGCCTTTCATTTATACAATTGTAATAATAAATATTATTCTGATAAAATGGTATACTAGAAAAGTATATTTATGTAGATATTATTTGTGCATACATATATATTTCGTAATTATTTATCAATTTATTTTAAATAATAGTATAATTTTCGAAATTAATATTATAGCATTTTTTGAATTATAAAAAGTTAATTTTTCAAACTAATTATTTTGAATAAATCAGATGAGGAAATTATTAAATAAATTTATGTGGATTTAGTCATTATTTGGTATTATCTGCAATTTAAATTTAAATGTAGATTGAACCCAAATTTGGATTTAAATAAATAACTATCTATTTGGGTCCAATCCTTATCCAATTAGAATTTTTCTCAACCCCATAAATAGGGGAGCCTTCACCTTATTTCTCTACAATCATTCTTCCACAAATTTCTACCACAAAAGTGAGTGCATCGTGTCAGTGTCCAACCTTTTCCGTGTCAGCCGTGATTGGCCTCGGGTCCGACCCCGGGTGACCTTCTTATTCCATTATTTTTTTACACATATATTTATTTTTTCGTGTCGACAACTCCGACACGATATATCAAATTTCTAACCCCAACCCTAATCCCGTCTTGCCTGCTGCCATTTCATTTGCCATACCCAATCGCAGCCACCCGCAGCCGCACATCACCACCACCAACCCCATCACAGCCCATCTGCCGACACCAACTCCGTACCACCACCGTGGCAGCCCCAGATCCGCTGCCAGCACCCCTGACTCTCTCACCGGCCTGCTTGCCTGCAGCGTCGTGCCACACCCCGAGAACCATCATCCAGCACCACCACGGCTACCGCCCAGGCTGGCACCACCGAATACCCGACCTCCGTCCAAAACCCCAACACCACCGTCGTCGTTCATCCTCCGCTGTGATCATTACCGCCGCCATAACCAACTACCTGACCTTCAACTCCTCGACACCCACGACTGATTTCCGATCACTAAGAAACCACCCCCAGATCCGCGTTGACCACCGCGGCTAGCGCCGTCTCCGGCCACCACCTCTAAGAAACACCCAAAAATAAACTCCAAAATAAAATACACATGCACGACCACACCAACTCACCTTATCGCGAGCGCCACCTCCGTGCCTCGGCAACCGTTTCGACCGTAAGCCCGCTAGCGAGCCACGTCACCGGAACCCCGCTGGTATCCCACGCTTCCTCCGTCGCCTCTTCTGCCGCACGCGCCCGGTCGGCTCCTCTTCGATTCACTCACCCCTCCCTCTCGACCATCTCTGCCACCTGCCTCAGAGCCGTGCTTGACCCTCGCGGATCCCGAGTGTCCTCACACAGCCGCGTCTTTTGTCGCGACCGCTGTTCTTCCTCGCCGGGGATTGCCCGAGGAGAGCACGGCAGCTACCACCGGCTCTGCCTCCCATACTGCCACCGCCTCCAACCTTGTCGACCGGAGGAAAGTCTCTCTGCTCCCCTTTCTTCCCATCCATCTCTCTCGATTTTCTCCTCTAAATCGTTTCTCTCTCTTTCCTCTTAATGGTGAAGAACCCCATTCAATGCAGCAACTTGTTTCACTATTAGAGCAGTGTTGATATTTTTAAAGCATATCTATTACATTAGTATTTTTTAGTACATAAACATATATGACTTAGTTATTGTATAAAAAATAATAATGCTGCCATTAGTTCTACTATCTATATTATTATTATTATTATTATTACAAAAGAAGCGATTGTGCAATATCTTAATATTATCACTAGGTAATATTTGTTAATGTTGTTATGGGGCTTATTATTTAGTAATATTATTGTTGATTTTTATGTTATTATTGCTATTTGCTCTTAATGATATTATATAGAACTATATATTAAATATTTTCAAAAAACTATATTGTGATAAATATATAGTATTGGGCTTGGTCCTGCAGGTAATTCAAATCGTATTTAGAGTTTTAAATTATTATATGGTTGTAATATTTTCTACAAGCAAATTATAGTTTTAAATAGTTATAAATATTTCTCAATTTTTGAATAGTCAGTAAAGTATAGATTTTTATCAAGATATTATTTTTACAAAATATGTTTCTTAGCCTTAAATAAATTTTCTAATAATATTTTGTTTCGCTTAAAATATTTTTGATTTATAAGACATAGGTTTCAACATAGAATATTATGTTGACAAAACTTACAGTTTTGCCTTAAAACGACTTTTGATTTTTCGGATATTTATGTGAAAGCATATTTTGACTAATAAATTATATTTCAAGTATTATAAATATTTTCTAAAATCATATATATTAGTTATCCAAATTTTTATCGATCATTCTCATGTCCATGACCCAGCCCATTTTTCCTATTCCTTTACCAATTCTATACTACCTTATGTCCACCCTAACTAATTTGACCCTTCTGGATCCAATGGAACTGTCCGTGCCATCAACGGAGACCGTCTTGCGTAGTTGTGACATCGAAGGCCGATTTCGTGTCAGCATGATCATTGCACCACCGCAAGCGTCATACCAGACAAGACACATTGCCATTTATTGTTTATTTATTTTAGCTCATATTTCATGCATTGTTTATTATTTTCTTTATGTAAAATAAACTGTGATACATGGCATAACTTGTTATAACTTACTGTTCAGTTATATTTCCTGCTATGTATTATTTTTCTTACACATTAAACCTAGATTTAAGGGACCACCTTGTGTGTTGCATTCATTGGCCTTGACACGTTGTATCACAAAGTTGTGTGTCGCATGTAGAATACGGACGTACGTGATTGGCTGGCCACCAGTACGTATAAGTCGTGCGATAGGATTAATTACTAATAGAATTGCATGCTAGTTTGACTTAGCGGTTATAGATGTTTTCTGTTGTGGATACAACATAGTAGGCATTGGACGGGGATGACAATTCCTTAGCGTGTGGGCTACTATGCACTTTTCCTTGTGACCTGGATGCTCCGCTGGAGATACGGGGTTGATGACCCATTGATTACTGACGGCCACTGGCGTTCTGCGGAACGTTATGCTCTTATTGATTGGGCCTCCCATTTTAGCCAGGGCCCATGCATAAGAAGGATTGTTCTTAACTACATTTCACTTATGTCACGACCCGATCCCAAATTGTTGGGTCGAATCGAAGCATGCCCAGCCTGCACCGTTATGAGACGACGACAGTAAGCTGTATCTATTTGCAGGTAATTTTAACAACATCTATACATTTGTCACAACACGAATATACGGGAATTTTAAAACTTTTATTATTCAACAAAGAGAAATATAGTTGGAAATGAAAGTACTGAATTCAAAATCTATAAACTCCAACACAATAAAACTAGATAACTGGAAAACAACTAGCTAAACGGTCGGCTCATCAGCCTCTAGTTCTGCGTCCTCCAAGGGAGATTCTGGCAACACCGCAGGATATAACACCGGGTCATAGTAGCTATTGTACAATAGCTCAGCATCAACAACATCACCTATTGGGGGGATCCAGTCGGGAAAGGAGCAAGTACGAGTACATATTCGACATTCTAAATAATAATGGAAAGATGCAATTTTAAACAGTTGAAATACTTTGAACAATATTTTCCAGCAATTTTCAGCAATTCAGTATTTGAAACAATATGATTTGAATAGGTGACGTCTAGGATCGGCTTGGGTTGTACAATAGCATCCTAGCGATGCGATACGGCTTATCCCCGTGTGTAAGAGGGGTAAGCTTGCGCAATAATGTAATATGAGGGTATTGGTCATAAATGCTACACTACTCCTCCAATATCTCCACAATCAGTAATCGAACTCAATGAGAGAATTTTGTGTAGCAATGTGGTTTAAGCATGCAACATGACAATTATTAATTAAAATGCAAGAAAACATAACCGTAACTTGCCTTTGTTTAATGACTGGAACATGATGTTGGTACCGAGAAGGAAGTCAAATATGTCCTCGAAATCCTACAGTTGAAAATCCTGACTTAGAAACATAGATGAGCCAAATCTAGGTGTGCTAGTTACAATTTCTAGAAACAGACCCTAGTCAGATTTTAAGTTATTAAATTAATCTACCGAAATCCCTCCAACGTCTTAAACTACATTTGTTATCAATTAATTGGATAAGCCTTTTACTAGTTTAGTTTGGGAAGTTAGCAATTACCGGTTAATTGGCAAAACTTGTATTTTAATTATATATATATATATATATATATATATATATATATATATATATATATATATATATATATATATATATATATATATATAACTAAATTTTTTTAAGTGATAAAGCATGGACTTGTTAACTTACTGGTAATTATCCATTTTACTTAAATATGAGAAATCCTTATTAATTTTTATACAAAATAATTAATACCCAATTATAATTTATACTTCTAGCTATGCAAATAACCAACTCAGAAAAGAAATAGAAAATCTAAGCTACACAATACAGGGCCACAGAAGAATAAAGGAAAGCTGGGCTTATGCCCTTACAACATATTAATTAAAATAATCTAATTAGCTGAGGCGAGCTCTGAGTGTCGTGAAGCGGTCCAATCAGAAGGCCGAGGCCCTGCACCCAAGATACTAAAAGCCAGTAACAAGTTCTAAAAATAAAATATAAATTATAGAAAATGGGGGACGTCTCAGGCTTGGTCATGCAATCTCATGTTGCTAGCTAACGCCTCAACGTACATGGAGGTCCTGTAGCGTTTGCGTTTCACCGAGGCTCATCCGACTGATACGGTCGTCGCCTAAGGGAATACAAAAACTCACAAAATTCAACACTTAAACCAATCTGAAAACCAATAAAATAATTTTAATAAACCGTTTCAAAGACCAGAGTTTTGAAATAGGTTTTAAATTACCAAATTACTGAACTTAATTAAATGCTATTATTTTGAAATATTTTACCAAAAATTTGCGCAGCACCTCCTTTGTAACTAGGACAACCTAGCCGCAAGGTGGTACCGGTCCAATACAAATCCAATATCCAAAAATATAGATGTATAACTTCCAGCCCTTCCAAAAACCAACCAATAACCAATACACAACCACAAATCCAAAATATACACCACAAGTCCTACCAAAAAGCCACAGGACTTTGAAAGTCCAAGCATCAACCACAAAATGGAAAACAATTATAGCCTATAAGCTCACACAGCAACATGCATACGCCCACCACCAAAGAGGGATAAAAATACGTATATACTAAAACCAACCCAAGAATCACAACCCAAAAATCAAGTCCGAGTCGAACTCGAAAAGCCGTATCCACTAACGCAACGAGATGAAATCTGAATCCCATAGTGGGACCCGGGACCGCGTCATCACAGACTCTACGGGAGGGACGAACTACTGTGATTAACAGAAAATTACCAAATTTCTGTTGGCGGGGAGCCGCGGGATAAACTCGGGAAAGCCGAAACAACATTCGGATCAGCGCGCGGGGAGCGGACAGCGTCTCGGGCCTCGAGAATGCATGGGACAGCACCCGGGGAGCGGATACCGTCGTGGACAGGTCTCGGGATGCGCTGGAATGGGCGGACAGCGGGCAGCGCTGTCGCGGGGGCCGCGAAAACAACGAAGGCGCGCACGGGATCAGGCACGACGGAGGTCGGCGGGTCGGGAAACCCGCGGGAAGGTACTGCGGACGGGGTCGAGCGACGGCGGCCGCGGATGCGAGGTCGACCGGGCGGGTCGGGCTCGACGCGGGTCGGCCGACCGGTGCACGGGTCCAGCACGGAGGTGGGACACGGCAGCGCAGCAGCACGCGGACAGCGCTGGCGCGGGTTAGACGTGGATCGGGTCAGAAGGGTTAGGAGAAAGGAGAGAGGGTGCTGGGAGAAGGAGATGGTAGTGTAGGGGTTTAGGGAAAGAAAGGGGAAGTTATGGTGTGAGGGTTTCCTTCTCTGTGAAGAGAAAAGGGTGGTAGTGAGAAGTGGTAGGGAGTAATTTTAGGGAGAGAATGTGGAGAGAAAAGAAAATGGTGGAGTAAAAGGGAAAATGAGTGATGGAGAGGAAATAGTGGGAGGGGGTGAGTTCTGTACGTGGGATGGGTGGGGGTGAGTGAAAGTTTGTTTATTATTTTATTATAAAGAAATAATGTCATATATATATTTTTTCCCAAAAACAAATTAAAGCAGTTTTTAGAAAGAAGTTTGGATTTGGGACGGGAATCAGGGTCGGGTTGCTCGGGGTCGGAGTTGGACCCCGGACACGGAATCGGGACTGGGCAATCAATCAAAGATACTAGTCCATAAATTTTAAAAAATAATAATTTTTCTATTCCGACTAATAATGAAATAATAATAATAATAATAATAATAATAATAGTAATAGTAGTAATAATAGTAATAATAATATTATTAATCCTAATCTAAACTAGTAATCCAATAATCCAGTAATTCTAATAAACCAAAATTGCGGGTTTTACAACTTAGAACGGTTAGGCAGCTTTATCCGTTAGGTATGAGTACTCTTGGTTTGGGTACTTGTATCTGACCATGGCTTGAAACAATAACTTGTCGCGGATTAGTTCGCCACACCTTGTCCTTGTTTGGTTGTAGGTGTGGCTTACTACTCCGATGAGAAGGTATTGAACCTTGTTGGGGTCCGGATACCATATTGGATTCATAGCATGGAAAGATACATCATCGTGAATTAGTTTAACATCTCATGTCCTTGTTTGGTTGGAGGGATGGTACGCTAGTTCAATGGTGTGTATTGGACCATGTTATAATACAATTGACTTATTTATTTGAGCAATTTATATTCAGTTATATTGGCATGATATTATGTGTCTTGTTACGTCCCTCTGAGGACCTGGTTATCTTCCCAGGTGTGTGTGTGTGTGTTCATGTCTTTCGCAGGTATTCTAGCCGTGGTCGTGGTCTTCTCCATTTATTCGAAGATGACATGTCTTGGATCTATCCGGCTACCTTCGTCATTTCTTTTGTATATCATGTACCTCTTCCTTTTATTTTGTTGGTAGTGGATGTGTCTCCACCCAACATATTGTATCAAGACAATTCATTATCGTTATATGATATTTTTTATTCATTTATTTTGTGTGGATGAGATTAGTCATGGTTCTACTGCATTTTACAGCTTACGTATATTTATTATACGGCTAGCATGTCTACGTTTCTAGTCCTACGTATTTTGGGACTGGGGCGTTACATAGCAACAAGGCATGAGTCACAGCTAAGTCTTGGCACTACCCAGCACTCACAGGTAGACTTATTATTATCCTATGGAGAGGGTCACGATACATCTCATTCTGAAGTGGTAGAGACAAAATACCACTCAAAAATGAAGCCATTCCTTAAAAAATACTGAATCCCAGTCTATTCCGCACAATCGTGATCTAACTGATCACAATACAAGGCCAACATCTCAGGGTCTCAATTCACAAGCCAACATTCTTAGGGTCTCAAAATACTAGCCAATACACATGAGTCAACTCATCAGTTCTGTTGAACTCATCCATCAATTGTTTCATTTCTAATTCTTTTCCAACATTGCATGTAATTCTCAACATGTTACGGCACACATGGCAACTTTTCTCTATTCCCATATTCTGAACATCATTCCCAGCATAGCATACTATTGTATCGAGTCATTGTTGGGTCATTAGTATCCAAACCAACAAAAAGCAAACATTCATGACATCATAATGTATTTAGACTTATTGTGTGGAACATCCAGTGAGCAGCCAAGATGGTCAATGAAAACTTTTCAAACACGAATCAATTGGGATGATTACAGAAACAACAACAGGATAATCGCGGAAGTAATCTTTGATTTAATCGCGGAAGCAACGTTGAGTGATAGCGGAAGCAACTTTGGTTAATCGTCGATGCAACTTTGATTTGAAATAAATCAAATAAGAGTCCAAGGACATAAAGCCATGCTCTAATACCAATTTGCCACGCCCCGATTCGAGAATAATTCGTCCTCGCTTTGATTCACGTCGAATCATTCGTCCTCGCTTGGGCGTGATTACAAGTCTAGCATTGTACTTGTACAAGACAAAGATGGTACATAATTAATAATTTTTAAAATTAGAATACATCGCAGTGGAAGAAGCAAACAAATTGAAGTTAATGAGGACATTCTTTCTTATTGAATATAGATACATCATTGATTTGTAGTAGCGGAGAAAAGCAGATAACTTGAAGTCGCACAAAGATATGTAAAAATGTATTATTTTTATTGATAATTAAAGTAGAGTACAGGACTTGTAATGAGATACAAAGTTTACAACACATCTCACTTTACATTGATAGCCAACTGCACAAATGCTATAAAGCTTAAATTTGATACTTTGATACATTGAATTACAACTCGATATACCGACTTAGCTTACAACTCACTGGTACACATGATTATAATGTTCCATACATTATGTCCTTTATAAACAGAAGACATCATCTTTTGCAAGGAGAGCTTCTACATGCTCAACAAATCTTCCCATGCCACATAATCAAACCAATCTTCGTGTATAGAACTTTCCAAGCATGAGCACCTAAAAGGAGTGCCCACAACGTGGGTTAGTACATCATTTATGTACTGGCAAGCAGATCGAGTCCACTAGCCTAAACCGACACTAAGTGGTCATTTAAGCAAGCTTTTATTACAATGATCTTTCTATTTGGGGCCTAGCATCAGTTTATAATTTATGAGCAGAAACATTGAAGTATGTAACTTGTTATCTCATTTCTTATGTAAGGCATCAATGAAGCATACTTGGTATTATCAAATTCTAACAGTGTTTATGTAGGGGCATCATTCATGCAGTAATTGAGTTAACATATATTGAAGATGTTATAGTGATTCTCTTAGCAAGGCAACACTTTAGCATACTGTATTTAACATGTTAAGCATGTTATAAAATTTCCCATTTGAAAGGCAACATCATAGCATCCTTTTGTTTAGCATGTTAAGCAGACAAGTCAAACCAACATATTTATTAAATGCATCACATTTAAGTAATTTCTTATCGATAGTCGACTCCCTTGTACCTGTATCAAATACAGGTTAGATGTTACTTACTCTACCTACACAAAATATTCATTAGCGTACATCATGACTATATGGTCACTAGCGTTGTTAAACCATACGGACTCTTCACTTCAAAGGTAATGCGATGACATCAAGGCAGAGAGCTAGCCTCTAGGATATCTCGCAAAACCAGCTATGCGATGACATTAAAGTAGGTTTCTAGCCTCTAGGATACCTTGCATAATCCGTGCTACCAAAGCACGTTAATGTTTCCTCTTAGGCCGAATCGGTCCCCTAACGTCTCGGGATACCGTTCGAGGAAACTAATCTCAAACCTTGTGTAAAACCCCTCAAAATTATTTATTATTATTATTTTTTTTGTTACTAAATTTTGTTATTGTTAAATAAATGTATTACACTAATTATTAATTATTTATAAAGTTTAGAAATATATGTTTTATATATATATATATATATATATATATATATATATATATATATATATATATATATATATATATATATATATATAAAAAAAAAAAAAAAAAAAAAATATATATATATATATATATATATATATATATATATATGAAGCGTTGTGTGTGTATTGTATTAGAAAACCCTCATCCTTAACCCTAAGGCTAAACCTAGGATAACTCAAACCTTAATTTATTTAGTTTTATTAGATTATGTATATATCTATAATTATATATACATAATGTTACTATTCAATTGGTTTTACTATTAGATTATATATATAAGCTTGTGTAGTTTTTACAATTCTTAGCAACCAAACCCAACCCATATATTTAACCCTAACCTAGGCCCAACCCATTAGGGTTCCTATTCATTTGGATCTCATTTCCATATATAATATATATACATATATGAGAACCAAAACTACTCTCAACCCTAACCCTAAACTTGCCTCCACAAACTCCATCTCTTCCCAACCTCACCGCCACCCTAGCCCCCTCTCCTTCGCCTACCACTCCCCCCTTCGACCGAGGCCGCCGTCGGACGAGCCCGCGTGCTCCGCCGACGCACCCGCGCGTAGCAGCCGGCCCCCGCGCGCTGCAGCCCCGACCGCCCTGATCCGACGACCCCCCTCGTCGGCGCGACCCCCTCTCGGCGAGCCACCCCCCTGCGGCGTGGCCAGGTAACCCCGACCCACCCGTGGCGCTGTCACGTGGGAAAACCCTCCTAGCATGCCTTAAACCTAGTTTTAGGATTTAAAATCTGATTATTCAGTTTATTGTATTGATTGTTATGATGAATAAATTGATGATTAATTAGATCTAAATGTAGGAAATCATTGGTAATTAAGTTGGGGTTCTACCCTAATTTTTGTGTGATTTAATATTAATTATTAGTATTTATTTGTATTTAATTATGAAGTTTCAATGCTAGTAATTAATTAATTGTGATTACTGTTTTAATTTTTAAGTAACATTTTGATTACAAATTAGATAAAACTTTGTACATGAAAAGGTTTTTATAATTAATATAGTATTTTAAAATAATTTTTCCAGAATTTATAGAATTTAATTTATAATTATTTTATGTGAAAAACAGTGAATTTACACTGTTTAATTAATTCCGTTTGATGCTTATTATTTAATTAATAAATAATTAAATAATATAATTTATATGCAAAATATAGATTTAATTATAAAGTATATTATGGAAATTTTTCCAGTATTTTATTGGTTCTTAAAATGTTTTATTTAGATTTATCTATTGAGTTTTGGATTAAACAAATCAATTATTCAATATTGATTTCAATTTATATTATTTAATTGGTTAGTAATTAAATAATATTATTTGAATAGAAAATGTTTGTAAAAATATACTCTTCTGTATAAAAATATTTCCAATATTTATTTATTATTACTTATAATTATTTAGATTTAGTTGGGTAATTTCTAGATTTATTCAATAAGATATATATATTATATAATTAATTGTTATTAATTATATAAATATTGTAATTTTGTGAAGTGATAAGATTCTGTTAGAAATGTGTAATTATGATATTTAGAAAATTGTTTTATGTATTTTATATGAATTTACAACTTTTTAAGATTTAAAGTAATCATTTTAAGATTATGTATTAAATTGTGTAATAATTATTTATTAATTTAAATAATTATTAATTATGTGTTACTATTGAATAGAATAATGAATTTAGCTCTAATGATTAAATTTAAGGTTGGTGGTGATTTATTTGGATTTATTTAGAATTATTAAGTACTTATTGTTATTATTTAACTAGTTATTTAATAAATAGTTTAATGGTAATAATCCATTTCTGTAAAATATATATATAATATATATTTATTATTCTGATATTATTTAGTTTATTATTAAAATAGACTAAAAATTATTTTTAAGGATTTTTACTATTTTTGTTAGTATTATTAGGAATTGTGTGTACATATGTGTATTAAATTGGTTGGTTAATTAATTATAATTAATTAATCAATTAATGGTTAAATATTTGGTTGTGTATAAATTTCCGAATATAATTGGTATGATAATAAGTATGGTTTACATACTTATTATTGTATAATTATTATTCATAATTATTGATACTAGTTAGCTAGTAGTAATAGATTAATTTAAATTATAGATTACTTAGCAATTAAATGAATTGTTTAATTTGTTTAATTAGTAATTAATTAGAGATAAATTTTGTTTAGGATTATTTGCTTCTCGGGACTCGGACTCTACTTTGGACCCGGATACTCAGTTGCTGGACACAGGCAAGTACACCTTGCTTGACATTTACTATGCAGTATTTATATTTGCCAGTTATTACTATTGTGTGCACTCGTCTCCATTGATGACTACCTTGTATAGAGTTAGTATAAACTTGACACTGACTCAGACACGTATCACATATGAGTGAGTTGAGTGCAGAGGTTCTGTGTTGACTGGCCAATGACATATGATCTTGAGTCTGTAGCAGTTTGGTTTAGTCATACTATATTTACTATGACGTCTTGCATATTGTTCGTACCGCGTATACGGTATGAGTACATTGGGTGGGGAGAGTCTACTAGTGGTGTATGAGAATTTCTGTTTCCAATGTACGTTGGATGCTCGTAGCCCCTCGTTTCTCAAACCGTAGAACGCTTGGTGGCAGTTTCTTCTTCTTCTCCCCCTCTCATGTGCCACTAGAGATGTCTCGAGTGCATTTACACATAGATGGTTAGAATACCTTTATTGCTTACCTTGTATTTCCTGTCCTTGTTGGTTAGGGAAATACTTGGTTGCATACTTTATAGTTACTTTTACATTACTGCTCAGTATTATCATGCATGTCGATTTCCTGTGTATTTGTTATGTCCCTCTGAGGACCTGGTATCTTTTCCAGAGCTTGACGAGCACTTATTCCCGGCTGATTACGGAGTAGACGGACTTGTTGACGACGACTTTGAGGTGGAGCCGCAGCCTTGATCCTCTGGAGGCTAGCTACATCTTCAGACGTGGGTTTCATTTCCAGTATTCCATTCATTTCTATTTGCTACTTCATTTTCATTCCAGATGTACTCATTTACTTATTTAGTGGATTGTTCTCCTCTAGCCATAGTTGACATTTGGATTCTGTGGCATTGATTATTTTCTATTCAGTTATCTATTACTTTATTTCATGGATGAGACTAGTTTACCTGCCTGTGATGTTACTTTATTAGTTATACTTCAGCGTACTACAATCAGATCATAGTCCATTAAATTGGATTTAGCTATGCTTGATTGTACAGCTGGCATGCCACGTGTTTCCGATCCGATTATTTGGAACTGGGGCGTGGCATGTTTTAGTGGTGGCCCATGCAGGTCAGAAATTTGTTCGGTTATGTTACTGTACTGAACAAGCCTGCAAATTAGGTTTAGAATATTAGGTCTCATCCATACTTGACTATATCATTCTTGATTATCCTTGAACAATTCTTTGCATCTCGTTTGTTTCCATCCTATTCTCAATTCCTTCTATCTTATCTCTGCAGAATCATGAATCTAAGGAGTGGACGTACCGCTGCCGGTAGAGACAACCAGTCATCTGGTACGGATGAGCAGTCCGCAAGGGTAGTTCCAACCCACCCTTTGCTTCCAGGGCAGACGTCTCAGCCAGTTGGTGCACAACCGACTGGGGTACCACCTTCTCCCCCGCAGTACCCTCAGACACCATATGGAGTGCCCCCGGCTGTGCCACAAGACAGTCAGGCACAGATGTTTCAGTTCATGCACATGATGATGCAAGAACAGAGACAGCAAGCAGCAGAGCAGAGGCAAGAAGCAGCTGAGCAAAGACGGAAAGCTGCTGAGATGAGACAGGGATTCTTGACAGCTATGGAGAGGATGACAGCACCAGCACCTGCACCAGCTCTGACACTAGCTCCCGTGAGACCAGCACGGGTAGGTTCAGTGAAGGACTATGTGCAGATGAACCCCAAACCTTATAAGGGAAATGAGAGTCCGGAGGAGACCACTACTTGGATCACCAACACCAAGAAGAAATTGCAGGCATCTCAGTTGCCTGAGGATTTATGGATGACTGGCGTAAGAACTCAGCTGGAGGGGAATACCCATCACTGGTGGGATTCTATAGAGCGTCAGTTGGGTACTCGTCAGACGTGGGAACAATTTCTGGAGTTCTTTGATAAGAAGTACTTCCCTACTACTGTGAAGAATGCCTTATACAACCAGTTCCTACATCTGGAGCAAGGGAACAAGACTGTTGACGAGTATGACTCGGAGTTCAGTCAACTCAGCAAATATGGGGAGGTACTGATACCCAATGATTTGGAGAAGGCCAAGAGATTTCACAACGGGCTGAGGCAGGAGCTACAGCATTATACTAGCTCTCAGTCCCGAATCTCTTATGCTGAGTTGCTGACGGAGGCCAGGATTCAGGAGACAATTAGCAAGGGGAAGCTGAACCAGCAGAAGAACCAGCCAGTGCAGACGAAGACGCAGCAAGGAGGTCCTATCAAGAGACCTATGGGACATCATCAGCATCAGCAGAAGACTGGACCCTACCAGTCTAAAGAGCTTCCGACTTGCCATTTCTGTGGTAGGAAGGGACACTTACAGAGAGAGTGCAGAAGGATGCTGGGTACTTGCTTAGCTTGTGGATCGAGCCAGCATCAGGCTCGAGATTGCCCAGTTCGGGAAGCCATTGTGCCAGCTGGAGGACAGAAGCCACCAGCACCAGGAGGTCAGCAGAGAGGACCTATATTCACTTCACAGTCAGCACAGTTTGAGAAAGCCAAGCAGCAGGCAGGAAACAAGAAGCAAGGACAAATTTGATGGAACTGAAGGTGAGGCTATCACAGGTACTATTCTAGTAGGTTCATTGCCTGCTACAGTATTATTTGATTCTGGTACCACCCTATCATTTATATCATCTAGATTTGTAGCTGTGCATAGGATAGCTACTTCTACTATGCCTAAGAGTTGGAAAATCATTACTGGTGGGGGTATAGTACCTGTGACTAGTACATGTAGAACCTGTTCGGTAGTTATTTGTGGCCGAGAGATGAGAGCTCGACTTTTGGTATTACCTATGCCAAATTTCGACGTAGTATTGGGTATAGATTGGCTTAGTCAATATCATGCTATATTGGACTGCCACAGGGGTTGTGCTATATTTAGACTGCCAGGCCAGCCGAAGTTTGAATTTCAGAGAGGAAGCATTGAGAAGGGAGTATCTCAGTATCATGGAGCTTGCATGGCAATGGAGGTTGCCCCGCCACCGATCATTGATGAGTTTTTTGATGTCTTTCCCGATGATCTGCCGGGTCTACCACCCGATAGAGAGGTTGAGTTCACCATTGAGCTCATACCAGGAGCGGCACCAATCTCTTCAAATGTCTATCGACTGGCGAAGAAGGAGCTGGATGAAATGAAGGTGCAGTTGCAGGAGTTGCAAGACAAGGGATTTATCAGACCAAGTGCATCACCTTGGGGAGCCCCGGTCTTGTTTGTGCCAAAGAAAGATGGAACAGTTCACATGTGCATTGATTATAGGGCTCTTAATGCTGTGACGATTAAGAACAAGTATCCCCTGCCCCGAATTGATGATCTATTTGACCAGCTGACAGGAGCCCAGGTATTCTCGAAGATTGATCTGAGGTCGGGATACCATCAAGTGAAAGTTCAGAAAGAAGACATCCAGAAGACGGCATTCAGGACTCGGTATGGTCATTACGAGTTCTTAGTAATGCCCTTTGGTTTGAAAAATGCACCGGCTGTATTCATGAATTTAATGAACAGAGTATTCCATGAATATCTTGATAAGTTTGTCGTAGTATTCATCGACGATATTTTGGTGTATTCAAAGAACCATGAAGAGCATGAGGATCACTTGAGGAAGGTGCTGGAATTGAGGCATCAGAAGTTGTATGCAAAGCTGAGTAAGTGTGATTTTCTTCTAGATCATGTTTCATTTCTTGGACATGTTATCTCAGGGAAAGGCATAGAAGTGGATCCGACGAAGATATCAGCAGTGGAGTCGTGGCCAACCCCAACTGATGTTTCAGAGGTGCGAAGTTTTCTTGGACTTGCCGGATATTACCGGAGGTTCGTAGAGAATTTTGCAAGAATTGCGGAGCCCATGACGAAGTTGACTCGCAAGGATCAGAAGTTCGAGTAGACGGAAGAGTGCCAAGCTGCTTTTGATGATTTGAAGAAGCGCCTTACTACTGCACCAGTCTTGACCATTCCATCGGGATCAGGAGGTTTTGTCATCTATAGCGATGCTTCCGGGAAGGGATTAGGATGCGTCTTGATGCAGCATGGGAAGGTAGTTGCATATGGTTCACGGCAGTTGAGGACCCACGAGAAGAATTATCCCACGTACGACGTAGAGCTTACGGCGGTGATATTTGCCTTGAAGCTTTGGAGGCATTATCTGTATGGAGAAACAGTGGAGGTATATACAGATCATAAGAGTCTCAAGTATGTCTATACTCAGAAGGATTTAAATTTGAGACAAAGACGTTGGCTCGAGTTGATGGCAGATTTTGATATTGAGTTACAGTACCATCCAGGGAAGGCGAATTCAGTAGCAGATGCATTGAGCCGAAGGCCTATGGCACACTTCCTGACATCACAAAAGGAGTTGCTATATGACTTGGAAAAGATGGGCATCGAAGTTGTTAGGCCTGGAGGAGTTGCAAAGATGATGAACCTTCAGGTTCAATCTTCATTAGTAGAGCGGATCAAGGCGACCTTACCAACAGATGCCAGATATCAGAGGCTTCGACAGAGGACAGAGCAAGGACTGCAGACTGGATTGAGGATTCACGAAGATGGGACCTTGAGGTGCGGAGATCGCCTCTATGTTCCTAATGGAGAGATCAGGCAGGAGCTGATGACAGAGGCTCATAGCTCGACCTATTCTATTCATCCAGGAGGTACAAAGATGTACAGGGACCTGAGACAGCACTACTGGTGGCATGGAATGAAGCGTGAGATAGCACGGTTCGTAGCAAAGTGCTTGGTGTGTCAGCAAGTCAAGGCTGAACATTAGAGGTCCGCAGGATTGTTGCAACCGCTTCCGATACCTGAGTGGAAGTGGGAGCACATCACTATGGATTTCGTTACGGGATTTTCGAGGAGCCCAGCTGGACGAGATGCAGTTTGGGTGATTGTGGACAGATTATCGATGTCTGCTCATTTCATATCATTCCGAGTGGGGCAATCTACAGAGGTATTGGCAGACCTATATATGAAGGAGATAGTGCGATTACATGGAGTACCAGTCAGTATAGTCTCTGATCGAGATACGAGATTCACATCGCACTTCTGGAAGAGCATGCAGGAAAGTCTGGGCACAAGACTGAAGTTCAGCACTGCTTATCACCCCCAGACGGACGGACAGTCAGAACGTACCATCCAGACGCTGGAGGACATGTTGAGAGCTTGCATGTTAGATTTTGGAGGATCCTGGGAGGATCACTTGTATTTGGTAGAGTTTTCTTACAACAACAGCTACCAGGCAAGTATCCAGATGGCCCCTTTTGAAGCATTGTACGGAAGGAAGTGTCGATCGCCAGCATGTTGGGGTGATATAGGCGAGAGACAGATATTGGAACCAGAGTTAGTGACTCGTACAGTAGATACAGTCAAGAAGATTCAGGGGCATCTACGAGCAGCTCAGGACCGGCAGAAACAGTGAGCAGACACTCATAGGCGACCTCTTGAGTTCAAGGAAGGAGATCATGTGTTCTTGAGAATCTCCCCGACTAGAGGTACAATCAGATTTGGAGTCAGAGGAAAGCTTAGCCCAAGATACATCGGACCATTCGATGTGTTGGAGAAAGTTGGCGAGGTTGCATACAGATTGGCACTTCCGCAGTCATTGGAGGGCGTCCATGACGTATTTCATGTCTCCCAGTTGAGGAAGTATGTGGCAGACCCTAACCACGTACTTGATCATTCAGAGATCACCGTGGGACCGACCTTGTCCTACGAGGAGCAGCCTGTGGAGATCCTAGACCGCAGAGAGAAAGTGTTGAAGGGGAAGACCATTCGACTAGTCCGAGTTGCGTGGAAACACCATTCTCCGGGCGAATCGACTTGGGAGCGGGAAGATTCTATTCTGGAGCGTTATCCATACCTTCGTGAGGCGTCTGGTATGACTAAATTCTGCTAATATTCAATCTCTAGATTTTGCTTAATTTAGTTTGTAAATATCCTAGATTTAGATTTGATTGTGTATTTTCTTTTAATTCCAGCTTGTTTTAAATTTCGAGGACGAAATTTTAATAAGTTGGGGAGAATGTAAAACCCCTCAAAATTATTTTATTATTATTATTATTTTTGTTACTAAATTTTGTTATTGTTAAATAAATGTATTACACTAATTATTAATTATTTATAAAGTTTAGAAATATATATATATATATATATATATATATATATATATATATATATATATATATATATATATATATGAAGCGTTGTGTGTGCATTGTATTAGGAAACCCTCATCCTTAACCCTAAGGCTAAACCTAGGATAACTCAAACCTTAATTTATTTAGTTTTATTAGATTATGTATATATCTATAATTATATATACATAATGTTACTATTCAATTGGTTTTACTATTAGATTATATATAAGCTGGTGTAGTTTTTACAATTCTTAGCAACCAAACCCAACCCATATATTTAACCCTAACCTAGGCCCAACCCATTAGGGTTCCTATTCATTTGGATCTCATTCCCATATATATATATATATACATATATGAGAACCAAAACTACTCTCAACCCTAACCCTAAACTTGCCTCCACAAACTCCATCTCTTCCCAACCTCACCGCCACCCTAGCCCCCTCTCCTTCGCCTACACTCCCCCCTTCGACCGAGGCCGCCGTCGGACGAGCCCGCGCGCTCCGCCGACGCACCCGCGCGTAGCAGCCGGCCCCTGCGCGCTGCAGCCCCGACCGCCCCGATCCGGCGACCCCCCTCGTCGGTGCGACCCCCTCGTCGGCGAGCCACCCCCATACGTCGTGGCCAGGTAACCCCGACCCACCCCGTGGCGCTGTCACGTGGGAAAACCCTCCTAGCATGCCTTAAACCTAGTTTTAGGATTTAAAATCTGATTATTCAGTTTATTGTATTGATTGTTATGATGAATAGATTGATGATTAATTAGATCTAAATGTAGGAAATCATTGGTAATTAAGTTGGGGTTCTACCCTAATTTTTGTGTGATTTAATATTAATTATTAGTATTTATTTGTATTTAATTATGAAGTTTCAATGCTAGTAATTAATTAATTGTGATTACTGTTTTAATTTTTAAGTAACATTTTGATTACAAATTAGATAAAACTTTGTACATGAAAAGGTTTGTATAATTAATATAGTATTTTAAAATAATTTTTCCAGAATTTATAGAATTTAATTTATAATTAGTTTATGTGAAAAACAGTGAATTTACACTGTTTAATTAATTCCGTTTGATGCTTATTATTTAATTAATAAATAATTAAATAATATAATTTATATGGAAAATATAGATTTAATTATAAAGGTTATAATGGAAATTTTTCCAGTATTTTATTGGTTTTTAAAATATTTTATTTAGATTTATCTATTGAGTTTTGGATTAAACAAATCAATTATTCAATATTGATTTCAATTTATATTATTTAATTGGTTAGTAATTAAATAATATTATTTGAATAGAAAATGTTTGTAAAAATATACTCTTCTGTATAAAAATATTTCCAATATTTATTTATTATTACTTATAATTATTTAGATTTAGTTGGGTAATTTCTAGATTTATTCAATAAGATATATATATTATATAATTAATTGTTATTAATTATATAAATATTGTAATTTTGTGAAGTGATAAGATTCTGTTAGAAATGTGTAATTATGATATTTAGAAAATTGTTTTATGTATTTTATATGAATTTACAACTTTTTAAGATTTAAAGTAATCATTTTAAGATTATGTATTAAATTGTGTAATAATTATTTATTAATTTAAATAATTATTAATTATGTGTTACTATTGTATAGAATAATGAATTTAGCTCTAATGATTAAATTTAAGGTTGGTGGTGATTTATTTGGATTTATTTAGAATTATTAAGTACTTATTGTTATTATTTAACTAGTTATTTAATAAATAGTTTAATGGTAATAATCCATTTTCTGTAAAATATATATAATATATATTTATTATTCTGATATTATTTAGTTTATAATTAAAATAGACTAAAAATTATTTTTAAGGATTTTTACTATTTTTGTTAGTATTATTAGGAATTGTGTGTACATATGTGTATTAAATTGGTTGGTTAATTAATTATAATTAATTAATCAATTAATGGTTAAATATTTGGTTGTGTATAAATTTCAGAATATAATTGGTATGATAATAAGTATGGTTTACATACTTATTATTGTATAATTATTATTCATAATTATTGATACTAGTTAGCTAGTAGTAATAGATTAATTTAAATTATAGATTACTTAGCAATTAAATGAATTGTTTAATTTGTTTAATTAGTAATTAATTAGAGATAAATTTTGTTTAGGATTATTTGCTTCTCGGGACTCGGACTCTACTTTAGACCCGGATACTCAGTTGCTGGACACAGGCAAGTACACCTTGCTTGACATTTACTATGCAGTATTTACATTTGCCAGTTATTACTATTGTGTGCACTCGTCTCCATTGATGACTACCTTGTATAGAGTTAGTATAAACTTGACACTGACTCAGACACGTATCACATATGAGTGAGTTGAGTGCAGAGGTTCTGTGTTGACTGGCCATTGACATATGATCTTGAGTCTGTAGCAGTTTGGTTTAGTTATACTATATTTACTATGACGTCTTGCATATTGTTTGTACCGCGTATACGGTATGAGTATATTGGGTGGGGAGAGTCTACTAGTGGTGTATGAGAATTTCTGTTTCCAATGTACGCTGGATGCTCGTAGCCCCTCGTTTCTCAAACCGTAGAACGCTTGGTGGCAGTTTCTTCTTCTTCTCCCCCTCTCATGTACCACTAGAGATGTCTCGAGTGCATTTACACATAGATGGTTAGAACACCTTTATTGCTTACCTTGTATTTCCTGTCCTTGTTTGGTTAGGGAAATACTTGGTTGCATACTTTATAGTTACTTTTACATTACTGCTCAGTATTATCATGCATGTCGATTTCCTGTGTATTTGTTATGTCCCTCTGAGGACCTGGTATCTTTTCCAGAGCTTGACGAGCACTTATTCCCGGCTGATTACGGAGTAGACGGACTTGTTGACGACGACTTTGAGGTGGAGTCGCAGCCTTGATCCTCTGGAGGCTAGCTACATCTTCAGACGTGGGTTTTATTTCCAGTATTCCGTTCATTTCTATTTGCTACTTCATTTTCATTCCAGATGTACTCATTTACTTATTTAGTGGATTGTTCTCCTCTAGCCATAGTTGACATTTGGATTCTGTGGCATTGATTATTTTCCATTCAGTTATCTATTACTTTATTTCATGGATGAGACTAGTTTACCTGCCTGTGATGTTACTTTATTAGTTATACTTCAGCGTACTACAATCAGATCATAGTCCATTAAATTGGGTTTAGCTATGCTTGATTGTACAGCTGGCATGCCACGTGTTCCCGATCCGATTATTTGGAACTGGGGCGTGACACCTTGTGCACAAGTTCTCCATGACCATGCAAAAGCGTGTCCGACTCGGTCGTACACATAAACGCATGGTAAAATAATAAATAAAGTAAATGCAACAGTGCATCATTTCATCTCATTCAAGTCATGTTCAATGACTTATTTATTTCCAACATTACCATCATTTCACTTGGTGATCTCAGCGATCCTAAGCCTCATCATACCTTCACATCAATTTATTCTTTTGCATATTATCACATCATTCAATTCTCAAGGGACATATAGTATCTCATTTATCTCAAAGGGACAATATTATTTATTTTATTGCTTATAAGAAAACATGCAGCATTTTATATCTTGGCAACAGTTATACAGAGGGTACATGATTAAAGTATTTTGTTCAATTCAATGGGTCGATAGCATAGCCACTTCATTTCTCATTCTATCATTCACAAAGGATCTCATTGTTCAAGTGATTTACTTGTTTCAGCCGCATTGAGCATAAGGGACATTATCGATACATTTCATGGCATCAATTCACATTGCAGTTTGAGTGTTATTCATTCAGCAGTTCAATGTTCATGTGTAATTTATTTTAACAATTCTCAGCATAAGCATCTCTATTATTTAGCAACTAACACATAGAACATTTAGGGATAGTTCATAGCAACACAAAACTATATTTTATTAGGCATAAAGGAGTAGGGAGGGGGGGCCGTTCCATTCACTTGTATAAAGGGTCTTCTTGTTCCGATCGCACACATTCTCACTACGCGTAGCTCCACTAGCGAGCCACGTTCCAATACTCATTATGTCTAGCTAGCTAAGAGACATCATCTGTCGCAATTCCCTTACTTTCCAACACGAGTCACGGTCTAAACATTTTGATTACATCCAACAAGCCAACCAAATGCCTCACGCGGAGCGGGGCATTACACTCTTAGTTTTTTTTAACAATTTTCACGTATGAACAAGTGTCCAGTGTAGTTTTCAAGTGCTACAAAATTTGGCTAAAGTCAAAATGTGTAACGCTCCTGTCCCAAAGTACGCGGGACTAGGCATACGAAACATGCCAGCAGTACATCTCCAATGGTCACATATTATAATAGACTCATTAGGAAGTACTTAAGCTGTAAATATCTAAGTAATTTAGTTACAATAAATGACCACAGGTAAAATGCTAATCTCATCTATGCAATATTATTCAAATATCAAGAGTGCCAAGACAGGATAAATAAGATAGTCTGAATAACATGAAAATAGCTGTCCAGCAAATAAGAACTAGAGAATGTCTCGGGTACATCCCGGCAATAAACAAAAGGAAATACATTGCAAGTCTCAACACAAAGTCTGCTAAGAAATAATCATCCAAAGATTGATGAACTACATACTCAGGCAAAATCCTCTGGTACAACCTCGTCCTCCTGTGTAGGTACATCTCCTACAACAGCACATGATCCGTACACCTTAGTGTATGCCTCCTCAGCTACACCTGATAGAGATGACCAGGTCCTCAGGGGACATAACAAGGTACAAAAATACAACATGCCAAATGATAGTAAATGAAAGTACTCAAGATAACTACTTGAGGGTATCTATGTAAACCAGTCTAAGTGTAATGAAGTGAGAACAAGCTCTGTACATCGGACTACTACACCATAGGCACCGTGTCGATGGACCTCAGGCGTATGAGTAAACACTGAAGCTCTGCTACAGAGACCACAACACACAAGTATGGGTAACAATCATGTCCCAGCTATAGAGATAATAACTAAATGTGTATCTATCAGGTAGCCCGATGAATCAGTCTATGGCAAGATACACTTGTCTGGGTCCTGAGCAGTGGTATGGCAATGATCAGGTACAATCCTAGAAAATGCGTAAGCGCCTGCTGTAAAATATCACAAATGATTCCAGAATAAAAAAAATAACTACAAATAGATATCAACATGTCCAAGTCTGGACACAGGCAAATTGGTAATTTTTAAGCAACCGCGGGATCCAAGGGTGGACCGCGACGCACCGAACGTGTCGGTATAAAGTATCTCATAATTTCACTAGTGTCAACGAATCCATTATGACGCCACGAACCCAATAGTACTTTCAGAATTGGGTTCTGATATCCTGTTGACAAAATCGTCTGTTGCGTCGGATAATGGGGCCCGCAAAACGGTGTTCCGGTCAACGATCTCAGATCCACACCAAACTTAGACCACATGACCAACGTCACGTGACGAGTCTGATGGCACAAGTTTCGTGTCAATCTGACAAGCGAGCACAATATAGTAAATTTAACTAGAAATAGGTCGATACAAAATTTGTTATTATGGTAAGGAGTGCTTTATTAATTGAGTAGGGTGACAATATCATGTGACAATTTGCTAAAGTATCCATTGCTCTCTTGTTGTACAAAGCTTGCCAAAAGAATCTCTGCTACTATAGTAGTAATAATAAAGATTACTATTCACATCCAACTTGTTAACTTTGTTATGGTTTTACATATAATTTATTTTATATATTTATAAATATATTAAGCAAGGAAAAGGAATATTCTAAACTAATTAGCATGAAAGCGTCCTGATCACGTTGCACACTAAGGGGTTATATATTTTATATATATATTTTTTATTTTTATTTTATATTATATATATATATATATATATATATATATATATATATATATATATATATATATATATATATATATATAATAACCTATATGTTGCATAACTTCTCATGGAAGTAAAAAAATATTTTATATAAAATAATTTCATAAACTACAGTGGTTTTAAATACACTGTTTGTATATACTCATTATATTCCTTTTGGATAACTCTGTGTGTGCATGATATGGAAATTTAAATGTTTGTTGTTTCTTGTAACCATTTCATGATTTTCTTTAACACCCTTAGTCATCAACTTAGCTAAACAAAGCTCCTAGTTCATATGCTGAGGACAATAATAGATAACAGGATCCTGGTATATTACCTAAAGAGAGAGGAAAACTCCTCAAATGTGATGGAGTAGAGAAGAGATAGCCTGGATCCGAGAGCCGGAAATGGGTCGACTTCTAGTCTAGAAGTTGTCGGTGTAAGGGGTCGTGGTGGTCGCAGGAGTCGTCGTGCGGTCCAGACTGCGTCGACTAGTCAGCAGTGTGCTGCCGATGGCGAGTGGCATGGACGGATGGACACTGGACGACGTACGGCCGGTCGACGTAGGGGGCAGCCGGACGGACGGTGAGGCGAGCGGCCGAACAGCGAGTGCTACCGGCGGGTCTGGGTGGTGTGAGGTGGATGGGGTCGAGTGGAGGGTGTCTATGGGATGAGTAAGATAAAAAAAAAAAACATGCACAACACATATATATATGCGCTTTAGAGGGGTTACTTAATATGGAAGGTCGGTTCTCCGTTACAAAATGGGAAGAGATGGGTGCGGCTTGTTTTTGGGCTGATGTTGTTGCTCATTAATCCCAAGCTTTCATGCTATATGCATGTACAATTAGTGGAGCGGGGGCCCATTGCTTTTATGCTAGTAGCTAGCTATTACCAATTGTTGTGGCTTTAGAGCATCTCCAACCCTATTGTGAGTTTGAAAAAAATAGTTGCCACATAGGAATGACAACTATTTTTTCCAAAAGTACTTCTCCAATGCAAATATGAAATAAAGTGTGGAGTTGACATGGCAATGACATGGCAAAGACAATGTGAAGTTGGTTGTCTAATCTAGACAATGCACTTCACAATGTCTTTATGTCCACATCATCATTTGTGAATAAAAATATTTATAAAAAAGAAGTAGAAGAGTAAAAGTTGTCTTGAAAGTTGTAAAAAATTATTTGTATTGTCTTCTCAATACTTTTGCATTGGAGATGACTTTTTAAACCCATTGTCATTTGTAAATATAACATTGCCATCTATACAAAACATTGTCTTGTTTCTCATGCCACATAGGATTCACAACACAAAACAAGACAATAGAGTTGGAGATGCTCTTATTGTTTACTTGCACATGCATTATGAATGAGAGTAAATGCCATGGTGGGCCTCGTTTTGGAAATGAAGTTGTGAGGAAATAGTGTGGGGTGCATGCACATGGTGAGATCGGTTTGATTTGATTGCTGCTGCTGTTTGCTATGTTCTTTCTTTGTTTTCTTTGTTTCTTCTTTTAGTTTTCTTTTATTAGCTATAGCTTTTATTACTACTTGTAATTTATTTCTATTTTATTTAGTAAGAAATATTCATTTAATTTTTATTGACATTTGTTAAATTATATATAATAATTTGTAACTCAAATATTTGCTATTTATAAATACCTGTAAATAAGTATAAATAATTGATATTACAACTAATAGCACATTAATTGGTATTTAAACAAAAAATAAATATGACAAAAATTAGGGTGTTTACAAAATGTAGCACTTGAAATCTCTGTCACTGTGGATGCTCTCAAATGTGAGAGTATTTTGAATATTTTAAGTATTTTTCAGTCAAAATTTGACTTGAGGACTTTTTTTTTTAACAAAAAAATATAAATATTGAGGGAATTTTTTTACACTTTATCCATCATTCATTTGTTCAAAATTTAGGTAAATATGAGACGTGAGTTTTATCTCGACTATGTTACTCCTACGTAGTATAGGTGACACCATAAGATTACTTGAACCATTCTCTCCAAAAATTAAATTATAAAGGAAAAAAAAAATCAAAAGAACATATAATATGTGATGCTATCAGAAAAATTAAATTTTAAAGAGAAAAATCAAAAGAACATAAAAATATGTGATGCTATCAGACATTTCTATGGTAGCTGCAGTGTATATATTCGTGCAGAATGAGAATATCATTATTTCTCCAAAAGCAAAGCAAGTGGAGGAGACGAGGGGCTCCACTCCTCACCTAAACATGGGGTTCGTGCATGAGTGTGACCATCATTAAGTCACTCTCTCTTACCAGCCTCGTCCCAAGACTAGGGGTGAGCAGAATACGGGTTTCACCCGAAAACCGAACCGATCCGATCCGTTTAGGCAAAACGGATCGGTTTTGAAAACGAACGGTCGGGTAACGGTCGGTGAAATTTCGAATTTTGGATCTCGGATCGGTTCGCGGTTTTGAGTTTTTTGATCCGAACCGATCCGAAAACCGAATTACATGGGACAATTACCAATTTGCCCTCGGTATTATATATATCAACCCCCCCCCCCCCCCCCCCCCCCCCCCGGTAAATTTCTCTCTCCTCACATTATTTTCGGCCGCCCCTTAAAAGCTAGGGTTTGCTCTCCCTCCCCCCGAGCGATCCCCTTCTGTTCCCGTTCCTAAAAACTAGGGTTTGCTCTCCCTTCCGAGCGATCCCCTTCTGTTCCCGCTCCTAAAAACTAGGGTTTGCTCTCCCCGTCTCCTGACTCCAGTGGAGATTAGGGAATAGGGTGGAGTGCTCCGGTGGGTGTCCCCGTCTCCGAGTCTCCACTGGAGATTAGGGTTTCCCTCCACTCTTCCATCCCCTCCTCTCCTCCAGTCTCCAGTATCTCTACCTCTCTGAGACTCTGACTCTGATTCTCCACTGGAGACTAGGATTTCTACAGGTCCGAGTGGACAGATCTGAGCTACATCTACAGGTAAATTTTTTTACTTAGATCTACTCAAAGAATCTAAGTTATATTTCTGTTTTTAATTTTTATTAATTTTTGTTGTGTAGATCTATTTTTTTGGACCATATTCTCGCTTTAGGAGGCTCGATCTCTCGAATTTCTGCATATTGGAGTGAACACTACAAAATTACTGGTATAATACTATTATCTCTCTTTAAATTTCATGTTTTTTCTTGTTTAGCAAAAAAATTCATGCTGGGAGGGAAAAATGCATTCTGAAAAAAATTCATGCTGGGACTCCACACACTTAGACTCTGTGAACACTACACTCTTGTTGAGTTGTTGTTTGTTATTTGGCAAAAAAAATGCATTCTGGAAGAAATGGTTGGGAAAAAATGCTTGCATGAAAGAAAATGGTTGCAGGAAAAAAATTGCTTGCAGGAAAAAAATTGCTTGCTTGCAGGGGAAAAAATGCTTGCATGAAAGAAAATGGTTGCAGGGAAAAAATTGCTTGCAGGGAAAAAATTGCTTGCTTGCAGGAAAAAAAAATGCTTGAGTTGTTGTTTCTGTTTTCGTAATGTCCATAAAATGTGCTTGTTGTTTCTGTCTTCGTTTAATGTGCATAAAATGTTTTATGGTTAAGCAAATTAGTTTTTTTGTTAGCAATTAATTAACACATAGCAGTTAGCACTAGGATTTGGACTTTTTGCAAGTAAAATCACATTTTGTGATGTTTACTAGGTAGCACGCACGAAACCAATCGATGGCAACATCATCATATTCATGCAATGTGCGTATTTCTTTACTGAAATTTGTTTTCTATTGTTCAAATTTTGAAAGCCACAAATTTTATATTTTAGATGTCGCAAGAAGATCCTCCTCAACCACCAACTAGTTCGCAAGCCACAAATGAGCCAATTTCTAATCCAAATTCAAGGCTTGGGGTTCGTAGAAAACCTATGAAGCAACGAGCACCATTTTGGATAGATTTTAATAAGTTTGTGGATGCGGAAGGCCGTCCTAAAGCTAGTTGTAAGCATTGTTTGAAAGAATACCATTGTCATAGTAAATTAAATGGTACAAGCAATGTAAAAAATTATTGGAATCAATGTCCGGTGAATCCAAGAAATCGTGATCCAAATCAATCTATACTCAACTTGCAAGCAAATACGAAGGGCACGGATAAAACTCTTAATAGTTGGAGATTTAATCAAGAGGAGGTGAGGAAGGCTTTGACACGTATGGTAATCCTTGATGAGCTTCCGTTTCGATTTGTTGAGGGCGAAGGATTTAGAAACTTCATGAGTGTTGCATGTCCTATCTTTCGTATTCCATCAAGATGGACTGTGGCACGAGATTGTTATGAAATTTACTCTATTGAGAAGAGTAAGTTCAAAGCATACTTGAAGGAGTCTAAGCAAAGGGTATGTCTTACAACGGATACGTGGACTTCGGTACAAAAGGTCAATTATATGTGTCTTACGGCACATTACATTAATGAAGAGTGGGAATTAAAGAAAAAAATAATCAACTTTTGTCCAATCTTTAGTCACAAAGGTGAGGACATCGGGAAAGCGGTAGAAAAATGTTTGCTTGAATGGGGTATTGACAATGTATTCACTATCACCGTTGATAATGCAAATTCAAATGATGTAGCTATTTCTTACTTGAGCAAGAAGATCCAGAATTGGGGAAATAGCATTCTACATTGCAAATATTTGCACATGCGGTGTATTGCACATATCATCAATCTTGTGGTGGTGTATGGTTTGAAATTGATGTTTTCTTCGGTTACTCGTGTTAGGAATGCGGTACGTTATGTGAGACATTCTCCTAGTAGATTTCAAAAATTTAGGGAGTGTGTTGAAGCCGAGAAGATCCAAAGCAAGAAATTATTATGTCTTGATGTTAGCACACGTTGGAACTCTACTTTTGTTATGTTGGAGACTACACAAAGATTTGAAACGGCCTTTGAGAGGTTTACTTCTTTAGATCCGTGGTTTAAAGCGGAGCTAGCGGAGAATGGTGGGTACCCAAATGAAGATGATTGGGCTAATACAAGAAGACTTTGCACTTTTCTTCAACACTTCTATGAGCTTACCAAGCGTGTCTCAGGTTCTTTGTATGTCACATGTAATAATTTTTTTGATAAAATCACATCAATTGACATTCTTTTGCGCTCTTCGAAGAATAGTGACGACTTTGACTTGACTATCATGGCCGATAAAATGAGAGAGAAGTATAAAAAATATTGGGGGGATATAGAGAAGATGAATATGGTGATATTTATTGCACCAATTCTTGATCCCCGACATAAGTTGGAGTACGTGGAGTATGCTCTTAATCATCTCTATGGTCCGGAGAAGAGCAATTCCATTAAAAGTAAAGTGAAAGTTGTTGCCTCATCTTTGTTCAATGAGTACAAAAGTATGAGTGCTTCTCAAAGTGGTGGTGCTAGTGCTACCATTGAAAGAGTTGAACCTTCTACCGAAAATCAACCGTTGCAATTGAAAAAGTTCATGAAAGCCCAATTCAAGAAACACAAGATGGAGTTGGGTGGTGGTGATTCAAAGTCGGAGCTCGATCGTTATCTAGAAGAGAGTATCGTAGATGAAGAAGATGATGATGATGATTTTGATATATTGGGTTGGTGGAAGCATAATTCTCCTTGTTTTCCTATCCTTTCAAAGATGGCTCAGGATGTGTTGGCCTTTCCCATATCTACCGTGGCGTCCGAGTCCATTTTTAGTACAGGTGGTCGTGTCCTTGATGACACTACTAAAATATGATCTATTAGCGACGTAATTTAGCGACGACATAAAATGCCGTCGCTAAATATGGAATATAGTGACTCCTTTATATATACATCGCAAAACGTCGCTGACTTGCGACGTTCAGTGACAGGAGTTAAATTACGTCGCTGAATAGTGACGTGCAGCGACATATTATTAAAATATGTCGCCATCTGTTAAAATTTTGCGACGGTTAGCGACGGCATCTCTTGACGTCGCTAAATTTTTTACTTAGGGCACAGCGTTTCATTTTTTCTCCCTCACTCGAAAATTCTAATTTTCACTCAAGCTCCCCTTTCCCCCCCCCCCCCCCGGTGACTCCCTCACCCTCCGGCGACCCCTACCCCTCCGGCGACTCCCTCCCCCTCCGGCGACCCCTACCCCCCCGTCGAGCTCCTCCTCCTGGAGCTCAGGTAAACCCTAACCTAATTAACTCCTCTCCCTCCTCCTCCTCCCCCCTCCTCCTCCTCCTCCACCCCGCACACACCCACTGTCTGTGCGTGCGTGTTTTGGGTTTTATTTAGGTTTAATTTTGTTCAAACCCTTGGACACTGACACTGACACGACCCTTGGACACTGACACGACCCTTGGACATGTTTTGGACACTGACACTGTGTGTGCATGTTTTGGGCACTGACACTGACACGGACACGACCCTTGGACACTGACACGACCCTTGGACATGTTTTGGGTTTTATTTAGGTTTAATTTTGTTCAAACCCGATTCATATAATGGTTTTGATATTTTACAATCGGACAATAGTAAAGTTTTCAAGAGGAAGAAAAATGGAAAATAATGGTTTTGGCGACATCTTATTTCCAAATAAATACTACACCAGAGCACAGTCACACTCTCAGAGTACTGTAGAATGCAATGTAGAGTCCAGGAATAGCTCGGGCTACAATTTTGTTTAATCATGTATGCTCAAATGTTCTTAAAGATCTCCAATTGGACTAGTGTTTTAGAAACACCAATTTGATATAAAAAAGTCCATCCGGAATGTAACTTGCGTCTTGCATTTCACACATAATAGAACCCCGAATGAAATAATTAAGCAGTAGCTATGGATGAATGTCACATGTTGGAAATTCGTATCATGTATATAGGGTTGCTTATAATTTGGACACCTGGAATAGTCCCAAATGAATAGAGTGCATTATTCATGTATAGTTTCCATTGTGGTTTGTGGGAGGAGAGCCATTTTTTTCTTGGTGCTCTCGTTGAACTAGCTTTGGCTGGTTTGAGCCAAAGTCATCCAGAGGTGTAAGTGAAGTGTAGTCTAGTATAGTCTAGTGTGTTGACTTTATTATTATTATTATTATTATTATTAATGTGGTTGGCAATCAAAAGTAGCAATTAGCGGAGGTGGTCAGCAATATTGACTTTTTTGGTCGTCCCCTTTATCCGGTGAGCTAATTAAACTGATCACGTACGTTGTCCTTTGAAGCGTATCCTCTAAGAAAAATTGAAAATAATTGGTTTTGACCAAAACCCTAGCTAGTAAGTCTACTACTGATATCGTCGATACCAATACTCATAAGAATAGTCCGATACCGATTTCCATACCTATATATTGTTGCTCAAGCAGTTTATAGCTACAAATACGTAAGTGCAACATGAAAATCTCATCCGTTAAATATGTTACCTAAGAGCATCATTAGTAAGGGCAATTCATTACTACAGTGTATACAGTATCCTAGAAGTGTAGGTATGATTGGTATATCGTATTACATAGAGTGTATAGAGTATCCTTTCGGTCTATAAGAGTTACTTCATTCACTTTGTCAAGACAAGTAAACTTTTTAAATGTTGACGGTATATATACCGTCAACATTTGGTTTTGCCTTGTAGCTACAGGCAGTTGCCTGCATTTTTCCTTATAACTTGGCCTTTGGCCTGTGCTTGAGCAGTGTGGACTTCCAGGTTAGGTGGTTAGTTCATAATTAGCATTATTTAGATATTAGTTTCAGTTAAAGGGTTAGTTTAGATTAGGATATTAGTTTATGTTAGAAGGAATATGAGAGTTAGTAGATGTTAAAGTAGGATATTAATTTATTAGTTAGAATAGATAGTTTGAGTTAGGATACTGCTCAAGCACAGTCCAAAGGCCAAGTTATAGGATATTAATTTAAAAAGTTTTACCTTTCTTAACAAACTGGGTGAAGTAACTCTTGTAGATCCAAATGGTCGATATTGGACAGTTGGGATGAGTATCAGAATCGGTATCGGATTAGTATCGACCGTATCGGATTAGTATCGGTCTATCGAATACGACACTTTTGTCACTACCACATTTCTAGTTTGAGGGTATTTTTGTCATTTTTGGGGTTATTTGAATTTATTATAATTTATTTGAATTTATGGGAATTTTTAGAAATTATTTTTGGAATTATTTGAATGAGGGTTGACTAGGTTGACTTTGACTAACAATGACCATGGTAGACTAACCTAGGAGCTAACCCTAGTTGAGTTTAGACTTGGTTAGGTCATGCAACCCTAGTTAGACTAGAGTTGACCTATGGTTTAGTTATTTGACTCAAGTTAGGATATTAAGTCATAAGCCATGACTTGTGGTTGAACCATTAATCAATAACTTGTCACATAGGAGCCCAAAGCCAAACCACTAGCTAACCCTAACCCTAATCTCTAGTGGCCGACCACCACACCCACATAGGGATTCCCACCCTATAAATATCCTCTTCCATTAGGGCTAGCCTCTTTAGGAAAGTTCCATTTAGAAAGAGAGGTATGTACAACTTCTTTAATTCATAAAAATTTCAAATAAATTCCTTTTTAATCCAAACAAATTGCAATAGGTTCTAATTAGTGTTTTCTTGCTGTTGGTATGTGTTAATCTCAGTTTCATAGCAATTTGAAGGAGTTGGGTGGCTTTTGGGGATCCTCATTGAAGGAGCTTTTGTGTTGAAGAACACACATAGGTATTTTCCTATCCACCCATTAAATTAGATTTTAATTGCATAAATGCCTAGCCCTAGGTGTCCTGGTCCTGTAGGAATAGGGTTTATGAGTTTTCGTGTCCTGTATGTGTCCGTATCGGACACGTATCAGTGATGTGTGCAAGTGTGTGATGAAATGCCCCAATGGGCATTTCGATTTGTTTTCGTGAAAGTTTTTGAATGGAAAATGTCGTTTTGATGTGGCTTTCATGATCCCAAGTGTCTGAGTCGATTTTGAGGTCGTGTTGTGTCGTTTTGACACATGTGCACACGCGGTTGGACATGCGTGCGCGGCCTGTGCGCTTCCCCTGCTACTCGGGCCCCCTGTAGGACACGACACGGGTTCATTTGATACAAAATTTGGTGGACACGAGGGGGCATGCACTGACATCATGCCCCCAAAGTTTTGTTGGATCTTGTGTAGTGGTTAGGGAGAAATCCGTCGTGCACTGGAATTGCACTGTCTGTGCACAGTTTAATTTAGGCCACTGATACGGCTTTAAATGTTGGACACGGCGACACGTGGACCTAATTCAGGGACACACAAACCTAGGTGGACACTAGGCGAACCACCCTGCACGAGGACACGACCCCATTCGTGTCGTGTCGGGTGCACGACACGCGTGCACCTGTGCACGAGACAGTGCACTGCACTGTGTCTGTGTGTACTATTTTGTATTTATTTGTTTGTGGATACGTCGTGTCACATTGTGGTGGACACGGGACACTCTCTGGGACACAAACACAATATTGTTAATCATTACCAACCATTTATTGTATATTTTAACATGTTTTTAATCATCAATTTCTAAATTCCCTAAATTTCCTGATACATGCCTATTCACAGTTTTTCTAGTTTTTTGATTTGATTTTTAGCATTCATTTTGATTAGTTAAATACTGTTAAGTCACATGTTTAAGTCCCTAATATTGTTCTCTTATATGTAATCTAACTGTATGCTAAATTTGAAGTGGTTTCATTGAGTGTTGGGTTTCGAAATTGGATTGAAAGAGTTGGACTGTTTTCAGGAAGACTGAAATAGATTTCCTGAGATTTTCATTGATGTTTAGAACTCAAATCTGAGTTCATTGTAACCTGAGATATGTGGGTTCATTCCTACATGTTCTATTAACTGTCATGAATTGATTTTCTTTTCTTTTCTCACTGAGATTTATGTAAAGTCTGATATAGGCAAACCTGAGATGGTGTAGGAAAAAACTAAATTGATTTCCTCCCTTTAACTGAGAGTTGTATATATATAGAAATCTGAGATTTGAATGGGATTCCCTTCTATATTTCCTAAACTGAACATACTATTTGCATGTCTATACACACACACACATACACACACAGAATGGGGTTCCCTTTCTATTTTTCTGAAACTAACACCATGTTGTTCCCTCTCATAACTCACACACACACCCTCTTATTCCCCTCACAGTTCACTCAATTTCTGTCACACATATGTTGTTCCCTCTCACACACTCATGTCACTTAGACACACTCTATTTTCTATCCCTCTCTATTCTATATATATGTATGTGTCTAAGGGATATTGAATGTATAATGTAATGTATACATATGTAAAATATGTATCTAATGTATAGGTTATATTATGTATATATATGTAAGTATCATATATATATAACTTGTGTGTGTACTAAATATATGTATTATATATATATGTGTGTTATGTTTTAGATTATATAAATATATCAAGAGTGTATTATGTTTAGATATAGATGTGTGTATGTGTTATGGGTTGGCTTACAGGCATCATATAGCCTATGGCCTGTGTGTGCCTGCTTGACTAGTGAGCCTAGATGAGACTTGTATAGCCTTGTTAGACCTAGAATAGACTTGCTAGACTAGTGTAGACTTATTTGACCTAGTTTAGACTTGTTTGACCTAGTTTGACCATAGTTGACCTAGTTTGACCATAGTTGACCTAGTTTGACTTCTAGGGTTGACCAAAGTTGACCAAGAGTTGACTTTGGCCTAGATTGACCTAGATTCACGTAGAATGCATTGTAGTGCTTTATTTTACCATTCTGGACTTGTTGTGACTTGTGCTATTCTGAATAGGAACCAGACACCTCTCCTCGGACAGTACTTTTATCTTGGACACTCAGATACCAGACGAGTACATTCTTTTATCATTTCATATCCTGTTTAGAATTATTTTCCTGCTTTAAATTACTTTACTTGATACTGTCACGTTGGTCACACGGATTAGTACTATATGGATCCCTTCTTGAGATGTTATCCCCTCAGGGAGCATCGTATACTACATGTTCTGTACGTTTCACTTACATGGTGTATCATTATGCTTCACGATTCATTAATCACTTGTGACATGTACTCTCATGATCACAGAGTCTTCCTTGAATCACCCTATTTATGGGCATTCCTAGAATCACCCATTTATGGGCATCCATGTATCACCCCTTGTGGGCCTTTGCATGGAATCATAACATAACCTGGTTGGATCCTTGTGTATTGATTGGGGGTACGGGGGAGTAGAAGTAAACATGTAAATAATATCCAAGTAGTATCTCACCTGATCACCTCCTTAGTGTCTCATCAGAATCTCCTATGTCATTCACATGTTTATATTGTACTCTGACTCACTAGCCACTGATAGTTCTCTATTTACAGTATATATATTTCCATTATAGCTTTCTCTGTTTACATCCTGTATCTTCTTTCAGTACCTATATCTTACTTTACTGCATGATTATATTTTCTAACCTGCTATGAATTGTTGAGATGTATTGTGCTCGCTCCTGTCCTAATTGGACCTGTTGAAAATATTACAGAGGACGAGGAGGAGGCCGGTGTGGATACCTATTACGGTGCTACCTTAGATGAGATGTTGGACCTGGATCAGCAGCAGACCCCACTAGCAGTGGATGACACACCACTAGACTAGGATGTTTTTCATTTATATTACTGTATGGATGATTGTATATATTTGATACTAGGGATATATATTTATCTTAGACACTTAGACATCTCTGTTGTACTTGGGGATTTCCTTTCATTTCAGTAGTTTTATCTATCTATCTATCTGCTATCTTATCATCTGCCTTAGTTGTGATTGAGTTTACTTTCTGCTATGTCACCCCTATTCGGGGAGTATAAACTATTTAGCTTTATATTGTTAGATGTTGTGACCTAGGACAGCGTTCTACCGTCGACACTGTAGCGTAGGCTGGACGTACCCACTTCTCGTGCCCTTACTCTAGGGTGCGGGTCGTGACAACTTTGACACAAGACAGTTGTTTTAGTCCCAACACAGTTGTTTTTGTTTCTTCCGTCAAATTCTTTGTTTGTAATATGTGGAATGGATGAACAGTTTATGTTGCGCACCCATATCTAAACTGTCTTAACATTCATTCACTGACTGCAATGTGCATGTATCTATCTTACAGAATTATCCTTAATTGGATATGGATATGAATTACTACTTACGAAATCGTTCGTGGATGTACAACCGTCATCCTGATGACATGTGCGGTATGCGAGATGAATTCATAGAGGGTGTACAGCAGTTCCTGCAGTTTGCCAAGGCGTTCCCTCAGTACATGGACGGTACCAAAATTAAGTGTCCGTGTGTGAGATGTCGCAACTTGAAATATCATCCAGAAGTGAAAGTCACGTATCATTTATACTCGAAGGGTTTTACGCCGAATTACTATCAGTGGAGCGCGCACGGAGAACTTGTGTCTTTAGCATCGGAGTATGAGTCTTATGTGGATGTCCTCAACAACGTGCTTACGATGATGGGTTGGTGAACATGATTTTTGACGCGGCGGGGCCTAGTTTCGATTCGGACGATCATGATGCACAGGAGGAGGCACCGAATGCCGATGCTGCACAGTTCATAGAGTTGCTGGAGAATGCAAGGACTCCATTATATCCTGGTTGTGAGGATCATTCACCGTTGGAGGTGGTTACAAGATTGTTGAGCATCAAGTCCGATTTTAACATGTCGCAAGATTGCTACAACCGTCTTATGGAGTTGGTTATAGAAATATTGCCTGAGGGTGCTAAGTTGCCTAAAGACTTCTACCAGTCTAAGAGGATGGTGAGATCGCTCTGGATAGGATACGAGAAAATTGATTCTTGTCGCAATGGGTGCATGCTGTACTACAAAGACGACAAGGACGCAGATGTGTACAGATTTTGTGGTGCTGATCGCTATAAGACAACTAGTACAGAAAGGTCTACCGGTACAAGAAGACCGACCGATTCAATGCACTACTTGCCTTTAACGCTGCGGTTGCAAAGATTATTTATGGTGAAAGAGACGGCCGAAAATATGAGTTGGCACATGCGAGAACAGATTAAAGGAGTGTTGGATCACCCATCCGATGGAGAAGCATGGAAGCACTTTGATCGAGTGTATCCTGATTTTGCTTCAGATCCACGTAATGTCAGGTTGGGGCTATCTTCTGACGGTTTTACTCCTTTTGGTCTTTCGGGATCCCAGTATTCGTGCTGGCCTGTGATTGTCACTCCGTATAACCTACCGCCTTGGATGTGCATGAAGACTCAGTACATGTTTCTAACCGTTATAATTCCTGGTCCGAACAATCCCAAGAGGAACATTGATGTGTACTTACAGCCTTTGATAGATGAGTTGAATCAGTTATGGGAAGTAGGCGCTAACACGTACGATGTTTCCAGGAAGCAGAATTTTCAGATAAAGGCAACCCTTATGTGGACCATCAACGACTTTCCGGCCTATGGAATGTTATCTAGATGGAGCACTCATGGCCATCTCTCATGTCCGTATTGCATGGACCGTAGTAAGGCTTTCTGTTTGAAACACGGAGGAAAATCGTGCTTCTTTGATTGTCATCGGCAATTTCTGCCAAAAGATCGTCCGTTCAGAAGGAACAGGAATGCATTCCGTGCCGACGTTGTAGAGAAGGGTGATCCACCGCCAAGGTGATGCGGAGCTACAATATGGAAGGAGGTTAGAGATTTTCCAAGTGCTATCGAAGATCCTACAACTGGGTACAAGTGCGATGGATTTGGTAGAGATCATAACTGGACAAAGAGGAGCATATTCTGGGATCTGCCATACTGGAGTACCAATCTGATCAGACATAATCTTGATGTCATGTATATTGAGAAGAATGTGTTTGATAACATAATTAATACTGTGATGGACGTAAAGGAAAAAACGAAAAACAATCCCAAGGCCAGGTTGGACTTAGAAGAAATATGCAAACGCCCTGCGTTGTATTTGATAGAGCAGAATGGAAAACAGTTCCTGCCGAAGTCAATTTTCTCGCTGGACAAGGAGGATAAAGTGAGACTTTATCGGTGGATCCAGGGCCTAAAATTTCCAGACGGATATGTGTCAAATCTGAGAAGATGTGTCGATCCGAAGGAAAATAAATTGACGGGTATGAAGAGCCACGACTGCCACGTATTCATGAAGAGGTTAATTCCGATTGCATTTCGGGAATTCTTACAGCAGGCAGTATGGGATCCATTGACGGAGCTTAGCATATTCTTCAGGGATCTTTGTTCTAAGAAATTGCTCGTTGATCGTCTAGAAAAGCAAGAGAAGGACATTGCAGTAACACTGTGAAAGCTAGAGAGGGTGTTTTCTCCTGGATTCTTCGACTCTATGGAGCATTTGCCGATTCATCTATCCTATGAGGCACGTGTTGGTGGACCCGTCGAATATCGATGGATGTACCCGTTCGAGCGACATTTGAATCACCTAAAAAAAGGAAAAAAAATAAGGCACGGATCGAGGGTTCTATTTGTGAAGCCTATGTTCTCGAGGAGATTACAAACTTTTGTTCGATGTATTTCAAGCCTCATGTTGCAACTAATAGAACGAGAGCTTCCAGAAACGACGACGGAGATCATGAAAGTAATGATACAATACTGAAGGTATTCAATGCTCCAGGAAAGCCATCGGGTAAAATGAAGAAGAGATATCTGAACGATGATGAGCTAAGGGCTGCTCAGGTGTATGTATTACTCAACTGCGACGAGAAGAAAGTAAAGAAACTGGAGGGGTAAGTAATTAATACGTCTACATTATTTTAATAGTGTTGATTATTATACTATTACATTAATTGAATGATGTTGCTTTCAGCATATTTAATGATGATGTGAGGTC
Source organism: Iris pallida (assembly GCA_029216955.1). Taxonomy (NCBI): domain Eukaryota; kingdom Viridiplantae; phylum Streptophyta; class Magnoliopsida; order Asparagales; family Iridaceae; genus Iris; species Iris pallida. The sequence continues at coordinate 3,411,954 of JANAVB010003000.1, forward strand.
AGGTAGGCCACACATAACAGAAGAAGAGCTATAACAAGAAATAAGACATTATTTTCCATCATGGTTGAGTGCATATGTAAGACTTGAGAACTCTATAATTACCTTTCTGTATATGCACTTGATTGAGAATGAGCTTAATTTCTTCTTTCGTGGTATTTAGGTCGATCGTCTATACGCAAGACTTGAGAATGAGTCTATTAGAACGCTAGCCAAGGGACCAATTTATACTGCAAAAATATAGCCAAGCTACTGTGTTAATGGGTTTCGGTTCAAGTCAACAACTTGTCCGATCAGAGACAACTTTGTGGATCTCGGCTCTACCAAAAACAGCTGTTTGTGTATCAGATCTTCGAACTATAAAGATGTTGATGCGGACAACGATTTCTATGACGTGCTATGGGAGATCGTGGAGCTGACATATAGTTATGGAATAGAGCCTGCTAAGACTGTGTTATTCAGGTGTGATTGGTTCGATCCAATTGAAGGTCAAGGTTGGAAAGTAGACAAGCACGGTCTTGTTGATATAAACTATCGGCGTCGATATCAAGCCTATGAACCATTTGTACTATCAAGTCAGGCTCAGCTCGTGTACTTCACAAGTTATCCTAAACGGGGAACAACAAGGTCGGACTGGTGGGCAGTATGCAAGACCAAAGCTAGAAATACCTTTGAGGTTGACGATATAGCTTATCAAGAGGATGAACTACCTCTTGTAACAAATATTATAGAAGTGGACACGACGGAAGTTCCTTATTACACATCTAATTGTGTAGAAGAAGTAGAATTATCTGAAGAGGAAGATGCAGATGAAAGTGAAGATGTAGAGGAAGAAGAAGAAGAAGAAGAAGAAGAGCTAAACGAACTAGATGAATTTTTAGAAGAGGATTAAATCTGTACGTTTGTTTTATCATCATATTTGACACTTTAGTGACACTTCTATCATATAAATCTGTGACACTTTAGTGACACTTTTATCTGTGACTATGATATTTTTTAAAAATTTGTGATGTCTATCATATAAATATGTATTTTTGTTTTATTGTCATATGTTATTATCAGGTATGACTAGACCATCTGGACGACGCGGAGGATTTTATATTAGGCAGTCCCGTCAGCCTCGGGTTGGGGATGGAGATTTCGTACCCTCATCCTCATCTCCGAGTACGCCATTGTATCGTTCTGTTCCCGGTCCATTACCGGGACAGGACAGTTCCAACAGGTTGGCGACTCCTCCCTCGTCGTCCAGCGTTCCTGATCCCGCATCCAGCATTCCTGATCCCGCGTCCAGCATTCCTGATCCCGCGTCCAACATTCCTCCTGCCGACGGCTCCATGGGGGAGCCGATGCCGAGCATATAGAGGACGGCGATCAGACTGATCTAGCCCAGGCAGGAGGTGAGAGCGACCCTCCATGCGCTTCCCCGGATGAGACGCGTATGGAGATTTGGACGGACGGGCCTACGAAGTAAGTTAATTAGTTAATATAGATTTCTCAAATGATTATATGTACATATATATTCATGAAAATTATTATTGTATAGATATCGGCCTCCTGCAGTACAGAGACAGCTGGGGTTATTTCTGAGGCAGAACTATGGTGGGCCTTGGATTAACTACTCAGATGCTCCCACAGATAGGAAGGCCTTTTGGTTGGCCCAATTCAAGGTAAAAAATTTATTTATTTTTAAATTTTAATAATCATTTGTGTATATTATATAATTTTTCTATTTTACTTCTTGTAGAGGACCTATTTCTATCCACCACACTTGGCGACGAAGATCGAGGCCCAATTTTCTGCCGTCGCAGGCAAGCTCATCCGTGATGCGATCCACGACCAGAAGTCTCATGATCACTCTGGAAAGCCGATCCATGGTTGGATCACGCCAGAACAGTGGACTGCGATGAAGGCTAGATTCACCGAGGCTAGGTACCAGGAGTGGTCTGATAAGGCCAAGGTGGCGCGGTCGAGCGCCAGTAAGTGGTGTGGTGGTTCCATTCCGATGACGGAGCATTTTCGTCGTCTGGTACGTTTCCTATGACGGACATTAATTTATATATAGTTCGATAGAATGTTTAATACTAATAATAGATAATATATTTTAACAGGTAAAAAAGGATGAGGACCCGAACATGGTGACCGTCTTCCTGGTCACCCATCGGAGGGCTGGGGAGTTCATTGACGAGAGGGCGACGCAGGCATATGTACGTTCTATTCTTTATATTAATTTACTATAATTTAGAAAATAGGAAAATAGATATCAGTATAAACTTTAGCAAACACTTACACGTTAGCAAACATGTTCTAGGCCGAGTTTGTTCGGCTACAGGAGGAGGCGGCTGCTGCTGCTAGTGCGCCAGCAGAGGGAGGGACTGGTACTTCCTCCCAGCCGCCTACAGCTCCATCGTCGGACGACCTCTGGATGACCGCCGTTGGCAGTCTTCAGAAGGGTACGTACTATGGTACGGGATCCTACGGCACGTATTTGGCTTCGGAGTCATCCCGGGCCCCCTCTGTCAGTGCGCAGTCTCCGGCTTCGCAGGCGTCGTCACGAGCTCAGGATATTCGTCGTCAGATCGACGAGCTATGTCGCGAGTTGCAGCAGCAGATTTTTGATGCGGTCGAACGACGATCCGACCCTCCGATGATCACCGGACGATTTGATGCGGTCGAGCACAGTATACAGAAGCTGATGAGTCTGCAGCAGGCTACAGCTGCCAGCTTGCACACGCTCATTGAGTCTACGCAGCGCACAGAGCGTAGACAGGTCGAGCTGGAGGGATCACAGAGGACCATGTCTGCCTCACTCACTCAGGTATCGGCTTCGATTGAGGAGAGTACTCAGAGGATGGTGAGTACCCTTGCTGCGCATGGTGAGCGACTGCGAGAGCCGGAGCAGATACGTCCTTCCGGTCCATCGACGGCGCCGACTCCAGACATTGTACTGCCTCCTACTGCCCCTACGGTGCATCTCACACTGGAGCAGTATGAGTACATGCTATCCCAGATGCGCGGCAGGGGTCCTCAGTGATCCAGTAGATTTTTTTTATCATTTTTGTATTTATTAGCCCTATGGGCCCATTGACCGTTCTGTACATTGATTTTCATTATTATTTGACTCTGTTGGACATGTATGTTTGTTGGACATGTATGTTCGTGATATTTAATTTGTTGATATTTTTATTGAGTACATGTATGATATTTAGTTGTAGACTGTTATGATGGGAGACTGTTATTCATCTATTTGTTATAGACTGTTATGATGGGAGACTGTTAATTATGATGATATCTGCGACGGGGATGACAAATATACCTACGCTGGGTTATAAGCGATGATCTGATATACAAAGGAGGTGCTGCCCAAATTTTAAAAAAATATAATGTGTATTTTTGTAATGATGTGTGTCTGTGTTTACAGTGTATGTGAAATGCAGTGTTCGGTTCACACACACTGTAAACACAGACACACAGCATAACAAAAATACACATTATATTTTTTTAATTTTTTTTTCAATATTCTGCGACGGTTAGCGACTTATAGCGACGGATAGCGACGAAAAGCGGACGTCGCTATACGTCGCAAATTAGCGGCGGTACGTCGCTGTACGTCGCCGCCTTGCTGACGTGGCAGGCATTGCCACGTCATCACGTCAATAGAACTAAACGTCGCTACAATGTCGCACTACGTCGCTAAGTTTGTGACGTAAAGTTCTCGTCGCTCTACGTCGCTAACTTTGTGACGAACTAGCGACACGGGCGGGACGTCGCAAACAGCAACGTATTGGCCATCTGCGACTAGCTAAAAAGCGACCTTCACTTTACGTCGCTAAATCCGTCGCCAATTACGATTAGCAACATAATTTTCATTATTAGCGACGTATCATAACATCGCTAATTTGCCTTATTTTAGTAGTGTGAGTATAGGAGTTCATTGACTCCAAAAATTGTTCAAGCCCTTATTTGTTGTCAAGATTGGTTCCGGGGGCTATCCGATCGACCCATAGTATCTATTATTGAAGAGGACTTCGAAGACGTGTACAAAGTGGAAATGGGTAATATGTTTGATTTTGAATTTTATTGTATTACTTTCGTATATAATGTTTTTTTGTTATAACTTTGTTCATTGCTTCTTTCATTTAGATTTGAGTAACTTAACGGTGGAATCAACGTTGACAAGCAAGGTTTGCTAGACTTGCTATTTTAGTATTCCTGCTGACTTTCTGTTCTTGCTATATTTTTGGAGTTGGACTTGCTGTCACATTAGTATTTTGTAATATTGGGGACTTGCTACTCTCCAGTTTCTACTAGCAGTGGCTGGCAATTAGCCTGTGCTGACTTTCTGTGGGACTTTCTGTAGCCTGTACTGTACTATTTTTACTTTGCTGTGGGACTTTCTGTGGGAGTGGGACTTCTGGACTTGTTACATTTTGGTAGTATAATCTAGGACTAGTATGATGGTTGTATAATCATTTAGTATGATACACTTCTGGACTTCTTGACTTTCTGTGGGACTATTTTTACTCTGCTACTCTATTGATGGTTGTATAATCCTTTATGCTCTATGTTCGGATGTTCCTGCTACTCTATTGATGATGGTGGTATAATCTGGGACTTCTGGACTTTTTACTTTTGCTGTCTTTCTTTTCTGTAGCCTGTACAGTATGTATGCAGTGTGCAGAGTAAATTATTGCAGCCATTGAGGAATGAGGACTCTGGCGAGGCATATATTATAAATGCTTGCAATGGCGAGGCACTCGTTGCAACCATTGCCGAGAAGTCTGCATACAACCATTGATGATGATGGCTTGTTTATTTATTAATGCCAGTTTATTTATTGTTTAATCTTTAAAATTTTACTAACATATTTACTTAGAAAGTGACAATGATGATTAGGGCTTGAGAAAGTGTAATTGATACTACATGGCATCATACTATGATGCATAAATAAGCCATCTGAGCCACTTTTTTTTTTTCTTTTTTCTTCTTCCTCTTTTTTTGGGTGTAGGACATTTGAACAGTCGATTTCGTGTTAAGAAAGCGGCATCCGTGGCATGGCCTTCGTCTGTAAACATGCAAATGAAATCTGCTTGAATTGTAATATTTGCTTGAATTGTATACTTGCTTCAATTGGCCTCACTGGCATTGTATATTGGAATACTTGCTTTAATTGTATATTTGCTTGAATTGTATAGTGTATACTTGTTTGAATTGTTAAAGTTGGCACCAGAAATTGTATATTTGTGAACTCTGGAAGTCCATGCTTGAGCTGGCATTGTATATTTGTGAACTCTGGAAGTCCATGCTTGAGCTGGCATCAGTAAATCTGCTGGAAATTAATTTTCTAGGTTAAATTTGCCTACTTTGGCCCACAAACCGGCCCATTAAAATCAGGGCCCAAGAACCGAATTAACCGAACAAACAGAATCGATTTCTAACGGTTCGGTTCGGATCGGTTTTCCACTAAAACGGTTTGGGTCGGTTTTCAACTATTTAGGTTCGGTCCTTGGTCGGTTTAAGAAATTGCGGTTCGGTTTGAACCGAACCGACCTTTTGCTTTCCCCTACCCAAGACACCCAATTTTCCACAAATGTTACAAGACTAAATTTTAATTTGATATCCTCAACTATTCATATTTTACAACTTGATACCTTAAACGACGATGACCCCCCCTTCTCTCCCCCCCTCCTGCTTCTTCGTGTGCCCCCCCCCCCCCTCCGCTCCCCCCCGGACCACCCCCTTTCGCCTCCAGCCAGCGCCCGCGCGCTCCGGCGCAGCACGCCCCACGCGCCCACGTGCTCCGGCGCCGCACGCTCTACGTGCCCCACGCACTCCGGCGCTGCACGCCCGCGAGACGGAAGGTGGGGCCGGCGGGGAGGGATGGAGGGGGGGGGGGAAGAGGGGGGTCATCGTTGGCGGCGAGGCGTGCACGGCGGGGAGGTGACGACGCCCACGGCGGTGAGGCGGAAGGAGGGCGGCCGAGAGGAAGGGAGGAGGGGTCGGCCTAGGGTGGGGGGAGGGGGGTGTTTGTTGAAGAGGGGAGGGTATTTTAGAAAAATAAAAATTTCAGAGTATTAAGTTACATATTTTCAAAATTTAAGGTATCAAGTTGTTAAACACGAAACGTTTGGTTCGCGGAATCTCCGAGTTTTAAAAGGAAAGTGATTACTGCCAAAGGAATTAAGGAGGAAAGGAAAATGATTACCAATATAAGAGAAATTAGGAAGAAAAGTAATTCCATCCATCAAAGCAAGAAATCACTTTTCTACATTAAAGTAATCACTTTTCTTTTCAAATTTCTTGCATTTCTAAACATCGAAAAGAAAAATCAATGAAAAATAAAATTTTCCAAAGGAAAGAAAATGAGAAGAAATTGATTTCCTTTCTCTTCCATTTCGCGAACCAAACGAAGCCGAATAGTCGAGGATATCAAGGTAAAATTTAGCCATACGACAAATCCAAAACTTGATATCTTCCTCTTCTTTATCGAGAAAAATTACCTACTAGCTAGAAGCACACGTTGTCGGTCGAGTCGAGAGAGGAAATATAAAATAAAAAAATGGTTGCAGTCTTCTTCAACAAGGAGCATATCGGTTGGTACTTGATCGCTCTAAAGCTCAAAGAAACTGTAGAGGCCGGCCTCCCAAAATCACAGCCAAGCTCTACATCCCCAGCTGCTGCTGCTGCAGACCCGCCGCCGCCTCCGCCGCCTCAATTGTCGTCGGCCGATGCCGAATGGATCGTGACGATCAAGGAGAAGCTGGAGCAGGCCCAGCAGGAGGAGGCCTCCTGCCCGTGGGCCCGGCTCTCCATCTACCACGTCCCCAAGTCCCTCCGCGAGGGCGACGAGAAAGTCTACGTCCCCCAGCTCGTCTCCCTCGGCCCCTACCACCGCGGCAAGCGCCGCCTCCGCCACATGGAGCCGCACAAGTGGCGCGCCCTCCACCAGGTCCTCCGCCGCACCGGCCACCGCGTCGAGCTCTACCTCGACTCCGTCCGGCCCCTCGAGGAGAAAGCCCGCGCCTGCTACGAGGGCACCATCGCCTCACCAGCAACGACTTCGTCGAGACCATGGTCCTCGACGGCACCTTCATCCTCGAGCTCTTCCGCGGCGCCGCCAGGGAGGGCTTCAAGCAGCTCGGCTACTGCCGCAACGACCCCATCTTCGCCATGCGCGGCACCATGCACTCCATCCAGCGCGACATGATCATGCTGGAGAACCAGATCCCCCTCTTCGTGCTCGACCGCCTGCTCGCGGTCCAGGTCGGCCAGCCCGACCGCTACGGCCTGGTCGCCCGGATCGCGCTCCGCTTCTTCGCCCCCCTCATGCCCACCGACGAGCACCTCCGGAGGAGCGACCACGCCTCCAGCGCGGAGTTCGACCCCCTCTCGGACGTCGGCCTGCATTGCCTGGAGTTGTTCCGGCGCAGCCTGCTGCGGACGGGCCCGGAGCCCCCGCCGAGGTTCTGGATCCGGAGGGGGTCGCACAAGAGGAAGGTGGAGGTCGACAGGCGGCAACAGCAGCTGATCCACTGCGTCAGCGAGCTCCGCGATGCCGGGTTCCAGCTCCGGAGGGAGAAGACGGACCGGTTCTGGGACATCAAGTTCAAGGACGGGGTGCTGCGCATCCCCCGCCTCCTCATCCACGACGGCACCAAGTCCCTCCTCCTCAACCTCATCGCCTTCGAGCAGTGCCACATGGACTGCGGCAACGACATCACGTCCTACGCCGTCTTCATGAACAACCTCATCAACTCCGACGAGGACGTCGCGTACCTGCACTACCACGGGATCATCGAGCACTGGCTCGGGGACAACGGGGAGGTCGCCGACCTCTTCAACCGCCTCTGCCTGGAGGTCGTCTTCGACATCAACGACAGCTACCTCTCGGGCCTCTCGGAGCAGGTCAACAGGTACTACAACCACAAGTGGAACACCTGGAGGGCCTCGCTCGTGCACAACTACTTCGGCAACCCCTGGGCAATCATCTCCCTCGTTGCCGCCGTCGTGCTGCTCGTCCTCACCCTCCTGCAGACATATTACACTATCTATGCCTACTACTGGCCTAATTCCTAAAAGGAAATTTGCGAGCGACAACTGGACGACACGGCCGACATCGAGAAATAATTATCCTGAGCTTTGAGATTGAAGAGTGAGTGCATGTAGCTACAGTCTTGGTTCTCCTCTCCATCATCAAATCCCACCATTTAAAAAATAAAGCCCACGATGAATCCAACTCACTGAATAATTTCAATAATTTACATAACACAGACGGATCAATAAAAAGAGAGATCTTCTATACTCAAAGACGCCTACAATCATTCATCGATGGAATCGATTTTTTTTTCCCATACGGGAACTTTTTTCCTACTCAACTTGTATCTCACAAATTGAGAACCATACTCTAGCAGAGACCAAGAAATCATGGTGTGGAAACATCGATAAGTGCAAACTATTTGCCGTTTGCATATATTTGTGGGTTTTTTTTAGGGGCACCTCACATTTAACATGGGACAACCCAAAAATTTTTTAAAAAAATTACAAGTTTGCCATTAGATTTTTTTACTAGGGGGGCAGCCCAAAAAATACTATAAAAGCCAATGTGATTTTATTTCATCTCTCTCTTTCTTCCTCTACTACTTCTCTTCCTCCACTCTTTTTTTCTCCTCCTCATATAAACCTATAATTAACCTAACCTAAGTGAAATTGTCCCCTAACCTAAAATTGTTGAAGATTTTTGGTAGAATACAGTGTCAATCACTTCTCGCATTTATTTGTAAGTCGTCGAATTTATTTTTGTATAATATTTTAAGTTTTAACCTAAATTTTACATATAAAAGTTGAATTTTGTGTTTAATATAGAAAGAAATAGAAAATGGAACAACCCGGACCATCAAATGCTGGATACTCTCCTCCCACAACGTCCGAAGAACACTTTGACACATCGGAAACCCTCGTGGTAACTACACTTGGACTTTACTTCGGGTGAAAAATTGGACTTTGACACAGAGGACTGCCACAAATGTGGCAGTCCCTCACATATATAGGATTGCCAGAGATGTGGCAGTCCTATATATGTGAGGGACTGCAACATTTGTGGCAGTCCTCTGTATGTGAGGGACTGCCACATCTGTGGTAGTCCTCTGTGTCCACGTCTTTTCCTCTTTTAAGCAGCCTGTCTTACCAACTTATCAGAGGAAGGAGTAGGAAGAAGACGAGCAGAGGACGCGTACGTACAACTACCACGATGGTTCGTTAAGGAATAACAGGTAATTCCATTCATCTAATTCCCTTATGTATTATATAAATGCTCATATATATTCTTCTAATTTCTTCTCTGCACTCTCTTGACAGGCCCATATTTATATGCTTGCAATGTTTCGATCGATCGACTGCTTCTTTTGTCCCTTGTGAACTGGCTGGGCATATATGCATGCATGAATAAACATCTCATGTTTACTTTCTATATTTATGATTTGATTGTTGTTTAATTGCAAATGTTGGTTGGATTGGTTTTCATTCATGTAAAAGATTTATTTGGATTGGTTTTACTTTCTACATATGTAAAAGATTTGTGTGGATTTGTCTATTTTCTTTTTAATTATTTTTTGGCTGTATAAATTTGTCAAATTCCCCTATCAACTAATCAGGAATGTGCGTGTTGCTATTAGCAGCACTTTAGACTTTAGTCCTTCACAAGTGGTGGCCGTTTCCATCTTCCTGATAACATGGACTCATTATCCATAAGTGAGGACAAATCTGGTGTTAGCTTGTCCGATATGGGCCCGATGGAAAGCCTCAAAGAATGCATCCTCACACGGTGCCATAATATGGAGTTTGTTGTTGTCTCTACTGCAGGAGGGCAGCAGATGCTCCTGGAGATCTTGTGGGTATCGGATCGTTTCCATCTTCCTGATAACAAGGCGGATTTTAGCAAGGACTGCCACACACAGGGCAGTCCAACACTTGTGACGGACTGCCCTGTGTGTGGCAGTCCTTGCTAAAATGTTCTGTGATTTAATCACAGAACAATTCATTTAGGACTGCCACACACAAGGCAGTCCAACACATGTGAAGGACTGCCCTGTGTGTGGCAGTCCTAGTTGAATTGTTCTGTGATCAAATCACAGAACATTTTAGCAAGGACTGCCACACACAGGGCAGTCCTTCACAAGTGTTGGACTGCCCTGTGTGTGGCAGTCCTAAATGAATTGTTCTGTGATCAAATCACAGAACATTTTAGCAAGTACTTGTTTAACATAAGAATTTCAACACAAAAATTATTTCAACAGATATCCCACACATATTCAACAGATATCCCACACATATGTTGGACTGCCCTGGATGTGGCAGTCCTAACTCATTTCTCTTCTTCTTTGTTCCCCTGCCATAGACCCTAGATTTGTTTACTAATACATTTTCTGAACCTCAGGAGCCTGGGTAAGAATAATTTGACATTTATTTCCGTTTGTAGGCAATGTTGATCCCCAACTAAGACCTTAGATTCTAAATGTAGATCACTCAAATGCGTTTTGCAAATAGAACTCAGGTTTGTATCTCTTACTAGTACCAAAGCCTCTTAAAATGCAGCTAGATTATATAGTTACATAAGTTTATGCTCTATAGCATGTTGAGTGGCATTTCAACTAGCATACCTTACATTCATAGCTAAAACATAATTTATGCACCTGCACGACTTTCCAGAGTTTCCTCCCTAAATCTATATGTATGAACACACGATCCTACTATGATATTGACCGAAATTAATTTGACATTGATACATTTTCCGAACTACAGGGCGCTTGGAAAGAAACATCTAGAAATTTGGACATTTTATTTCCGTTTTAAGTAATATAGATTAAGAACTTAGAATGCAAGATATACACACGATCCTTTTATTTCCATTTTATTTCCGTTTTCAGTTAGGACTGCCACACCCAGGGCAGTCCTTCACATGTGTTGGACTTCCCTGGGTGTGGCAGTCCTAAATATAATGTTCTGTGATCAGTCATGGAAACAAGGACTGTCATAGTCCTGGCATTCCTATATTGAAAGAGGACTACCAGGACTCTAGCAGTCCTTGTTTACATGTGGACTGCCACATGCTTGGCAGTCCTACTGTACTCAGGGCCAACAGACGAACGACTCGCTAGTTTATCGTTTTCTAGGGTTAGGGTTTGAAGAAAAATTGTGGGTTTGTCGTGTTCGAAAATGCCATTCATAAACCCTAAAGAGATTCTAAACCTAAATTATCAAAAGTTTTTAGAGAATTAAAACTATTCTAAGGTTTCGAATAGAATATAGAAAATTATAGAAGAAATTAGGGAAGAACGATTTCTTCGACTTGCGTGTCATCTCGTCGAATGTAGGAGTGTTCTTGAAAAACTTTTGGTGGAGGAATTAGGATTAGAGTGGTGGAGGAGAATTTTCTAGGGTTTAGGGAGAGGGAGAGAGAGCTCTTCTTCTTTTTCTTTTGGAGGAGAGAGAGAGGAAATGATGAAATAGGAAGGAAATGTGAGTTTGGGGGGTTGGGCTGCCCCTTAGTAAAATTTGGGCTGCCCCCTAGTAAAATCTCCACCAAATGGGCTGCCCCCTAGTAAATGTGGAGGTGCCCCTAAAAAAAACCTATTTGTGTTGCGTATATGATGTACTACAGTGATGAATATATATATATATATATATATATATATATATATATATATATATATATATATATATATATATATATATATATATATATATATATATAAGATTGTGGAGAAAAATCATTTTTACACAATGGACACCAAGGTCATAAACGAAAAATAATTCCCAAAAAAGAAAAAGAGAGGGAAAATAGTTTCTACCACCCACCAAGGGTTCATTTTTCCTACCGCAAAGATTAACTATACCTTCTATTTTTTCTAACCTTTCCCAACACCAATTTTTTTTAATAGAAATTACAATTTTACAAAGTATGGAAAAGAGAACCAAAAAAATTTATTTTTTCTTTCCTCTCCTTTTCACGAACGAGGCCTAATGGTGTTCGACAATTGATACAGACACCCCAAAATGATAGGACTAGGGGCAACACAATTAAGTTACAATTATGTTAGGGGACAATATATAAAATTTCTAGATGCAACACAATTTTAATAGGCATTTTTTCTTCTAAGACAACCAAAAAATCTTTCCTTATCCTACTCCCTTCCAAAAAAAAAACAATTTCTTCCCTCTTCTTCCTTCACTTAGAGTCAAAAACTTTCTATCCTCTCGGTAATAGTTTTGTATTTTAAATCTAGGTTATTATTTTGGATTCTTAGATTTCGTATATGATCCAAGTTTTTTTAACGGTTTCGAGTAGATAGTCCACTAAGATGCTATTTTTGAAGTTTCAAACTCCATTAATGGAGTTTCGAAGCTTCGGAATCGAAACAATCACTACTAAAATATAGCGACTTAGCGACGGTCATATTCGTCGCTAACGCGTCGGCAAATCGACTTAGCGACGGATTGTCGACAGAATTTGGCTAAAAAAATCTGTCAGAAAATAGCCCGTCGCTAAAAAAAGTCCGTCGCTAAAAAAAGTCAGTCGCTAAGCTGTCGCCATTCGACGGCTTAGCGACGGATTGTCGTCTTCAAGAATCGTACATTTAGTGACGGCTAGCCGACGAATTTTCGTCAAATCAAGTATCAGGAAGTTTCTGATACTACTTTTTAGCGACGAACACGTCCGTCGGTAATACGTCGGTAACAGCATATCAGAGAGTTTCTGATACGCAAAAATCCGTCGCCAATCCGTCGCTAATACTCGACGGCCGCGACAGATTAGCGACGGGATATCCGTCGCTTAGGTTCTGAAAATCTTCATATTTCCAGAACCTTAGCGACGGTTAATCCGTCGCTAGGTTGTCACAAATTAGTCGCTAATGCGACGGCGTAACGACGACTTAGCGACGGAATATCCGTCGCTTAGGTTCTGGAAATCTTCATAGTTCCAGAACCTTATTGACGGATATTCCATCGCTAGTCCGTCGACATCCGTCGCTAACTGGAAATTCTCCAGTTAACGACGGATATTCCGTCGCTCAGCCGTCGCCTTCTGTCGCTTGGTAGACGTAAGTCCGTCGTATAACGCCCCAGTCCCAAAATACGTAGGACTAGGGTACGTATATATGCCAGCTACGCATCGAGAGGACTCCAGCCCAGCTCGAATACGTATAAGCTGCCTGGTTTTCTAAATCAATCTACAAATATCTCAATCCACTGAAAATAAACTCTTATATAAACCAAGTAAACTAATACTGGTCAGACATTAGCAAACCGGTTACTACAAGTAACAAGAAAAGATAATATACAATAAAGTGGACCAGACTCTAATGCAATTATCTTGAACAAGCTTCTAGTGAAAGATGAAGCTTGTAAAACTAGGCTATACAGCAGCAATGTCAAAGTAATATAATATAGGACAACGTCTAATCACGGAAGAGAACAATAAAACATCAACTAAATATACCTGCAGTCTTGGTGTAGCAATCATCCTCCCTCTGTGTACCATACCTTCATCTAATTCCTGGAGAGATCACCAGGTCCTCAGAGAACTAGCAAGACACATAATATACATGCCTACTGTACGATAAATAACATACGAGAAAATAGAAAAATGATACAAGGAACAATATGGGACTAAAGAGTAAGTATAAATAGAATACCGTCAAAGATAGTACTATCAAGCGTGACTAATAGTAAGTCGGGGTAACCGCAGTCCGATGGGAGCTCACAGTCCTATAGTCAGTAGCCGATGGGAATCCCTAACTGTTATGACCCGATCCCAAATTGTTGGGTCGAATCGGATCATGCCCAGCCTACACCGTTGTGAGACGGCGGCAGTAAGCTGTTTCTAGTTGCAGGTAATATCAATAACATTTATACATTTGTCACAACTCGAATATACGAAAATATAAAACTTTTTATTCAATAATTGAAAAGTACAAACTGAAACTGAAAGTACTGAAATAAAAATACTGAAACCAAAATCTACAACTCCAACACAATCAAACTAGATAACGAGGAAAACAACTAGCTAAACGGTCGGCTCATCGGCCTTAGGTTCTGCATCCTCCAAGGGAGACTCTGGCAACACCACAAGATATAATACTGGATCATAGTAGCTATTGAACAATAGCTCAACATCATCAACATCACCTATGGGGGAGATCCAGTTAGGAAAGGAGCAAGTACGAGTACATAATCCGACATTCTAAATAATAATAGAAAGATACAATTTTAAACAGTTGAAATACTTTGAACAATATTTTCCAGCAATTTTCAGCAATTCGGTATTAGAAACAATGTGATTTGAATAGGTAACGTCTATGACCGGCTTGGGTTGTATAATAGCATCCTAGTGATGCGATACGGCCTATCCCAGTGTGTAAGAGGGGTAAGCTCGCACAATAATGCAATATGAGGGAATTGGTCATAAACGCTACACTACTCCCCCAATATCCCCACAATCAATATTCGAACTAAAGAAGAGAGTTCCGTGTAGCAATGTGGTTTAACCATGCAATATGATAATTACTAATTAAAATACAAGAAAACATAACCGTAACTTGCCTCTGTTTAATGACTGAAATAGGATGTCGGTACCGGGGATGAAGTCAAATATGTCCTCGAAACCCTACAGTTGAGAACCCTGACTTAGAAACATAGATGAGCCAAATCTAGATGTGCTAGTTACAATTTCTAGAAGCAGGTCCTAGTCCAGTTTTAAGTTATTTAATTAAGCTATCAACCTACTCTACCGTCGCAGGATACAATTATCAATTAACGAAAAAGGAACCGATTTATTGATTTATTGGGTAAAGATCATATTTTCCAATTCATTTAACAAAACTTTGTACTTTAATATTATATACATAAAATTAGGTTTTTCTTTTAATGAGAAAAATATGAATTTGTTTAAAGAATACAAACTTGAATTTTATCCTTTTTATTTAGAAGTGAGAAAACTCTTATAGTTTTTTTTTATATAAAACTAATACCCATTTTAAGTACGCGTCTAATTACGCAAAGCAGCAACCAAAAAGAACAGAAAATCCTAAACTACACAAATACAGGCCACAAAAAAACAAAGGAAAAACTGGGCTTATGCCCTTACAACAAATTAATTAATTTAATTTAAATGCTGAGGCGAGCTCTGAATGCCGTGAAGCGGTCCAGTCAGGAGGTCGAAGCCCTGCCCCCACAATACTAGAGGCCAGTAACTAGTTCTAAAATAAAATATAATTAAATATAATTTATAGAAAAATGGGGCGTCTCAGACTTGGTCATACAATTCTCACGTTGCTGGCTAACGCCTCAATGTACAGAAAATCCTGTAGCGTTTGCGTGTCGCCGAGGCTCATCCGATCGATGGTCGTCGCCTACAGGGGATACAGAAACTAACCAACCAACACTTTAAACCAAATCAAAACCAATGAAACTATTTACAAGGACCAAGATTTTAGACATAGGTTTTGATATACAAAAATTACTGAACTTATAAAACATTATTTTAAATACTTTTCCAAAAATTTGGGCAACACCTCCTCTGTAACTAGGACGACCTAGCCACATAGGCGGTACAAATCCCACACCAACAACAACCCAAAATACTAAACAGCACTTAAAACCATACCACCCAAATACCAATCTCTAATGCCACCAAGGCAAGTCATAGCCTAAGATACAAACACACAGCACATAAATCCCAAGCAATAACCAACCCAAGGGATTAAACCATAACATACAAAATAATACCCAGACCCAAAAGAAATAATCCACAGCACACAGTACCAAAGAGAAACTACGCCGTGACGTAACCAACGAAACCGCGTATCCCCTAACGCAAAAATATCAAATACCGATCCCCGTAACGGTGTCGGGACCACGTCATCACCGACTATCTACGGAAGGGACACAGGGACACGGGATTATACCTCGGGGTGCTCGGTTAGAGCTCTCAGATGTATAAAAGAAATCCTCGACAGCGCATGGGAGCGCGAACAGTGGCACAGGAAAGCCGAAACAGCGGCGGGCCACGGGTCAGGGGATCGACGAGGCCGCGGAAAGCACGAACAAGGATCGACTCGGGACAGCCCGGCCACAGGGGCAGCTCGCGAGCGCTCAGGGACAGAGGCCGCTGGGAGGCGGCTGCGGTGGGACAGCGCGCAGGGGGTTGCCGGGAGGCGAAGCTGAGGCGGATCGGACGGCCGGAGCTAGGGCTCGATTTTGGACAGGGGAAAGCGGGCGGAGGCACTGGCGTCGGGCTCGAGGGGGTCTGGAACGACGGGCGAAGGCGAGGCTCCGGTCGAGGCGGCTAGGGCACGGCAGCCGAGCGGAGGCGGGACGCCGGAAGGTCGCGGACGGCGCCGGCCAAGGGGAACGGCGCGCGGCTGGCTCGGGTCGGAGACGGGCGCGGCCTCGGGGAACGGCTCGCGGGCTGGATCGGGTCGGAGGGATCGGCAGCGGCCTCGAGGAAAGGAGGGGTCAGCGGAGCTAGGGCTCTGGGAAGTGGAGTGATGGGAATGGAGATGGTTGGGATGGTGTGTGCTGGTGGGTTTTAATTTTTATTTTTTTGTGAATGAAAAGTTTGGTGAGGAGTGTTTTAAGGAGAGAGGAGTGAGGAGTACGTGGGAATGTGGGGGGAGAGAATGGATCCAGCGGTTAGGGGGGTGTTCCTGGTCATGGGTAGAAAATAGGTTTTAGGAAATTTTCTCTTTTTTATTAAACCAACTATATATATATGTATATATATGTATAGATATAATGAGTAATGCATTTTATATAATTTCAGGTTTAATAGAAAATCCAAAGATGGGTTCGAAAAACGGGATTTGGTGTTCGGACTCAGAGTCGGACCCCGGGCACTGGATCGGGACAGGCCACAAACAAAAATCCAATATTAATTTTAAAAATAATATTTTCCTGATCCGACTATAATAATAATAGTAGTAGTACTAAGACTAAGATTACACTACAGACAAATAAAATCCAACAATTAATAATTTCAAAAATTTTGGGTTTCACAACCTTCCCTCCTTAGGAAATTTTGTCCTTGAAATTAAAGGCAAGGTTAGGGGTTACCTCAAGTTTCAAATAGATACGGATACTGCTCTCGCATATTATCTTCTCGCTCCCAGCTAGACTCGTCTGGGGAGTTGTGCCGCCACATAACTCTGACTATCGGTGTCATAGAATTCTTGGTTCTCTTCTCTCCTCTGTCTAATATCGCCACTGGCTTCTCTGACACTGTGAGGCTGGGTCCAATCTCCAGCTCCGAATGATCCAAGATACGGCTTGGGTCTGGGATGTAGCGTCTCAGCTGCGACACATGAAAGACGTTGTGGACGCCTTCGAGACTTAGAGGTTGAGCCACCCGATAAGCTACTTCTCTAATCCTGTTCAGAACTTCAAAAGGACCGATATACCCGGGGCTTAGCTTTCTTGCTCTGCCGAAACGGATGGTTCCACTGGTAGGGAGATCTTCACGAACACACTGTCACCTTCTTCAAACTCCAACGGCCGTCGGCTGCTATATGTCCAATGCTTTTGTCTGTCCTGGGCAATCCTGAGCTTGTCTCTAATCATCTTTACCTTCTCTGCTGCATCGGTCACCATCTCAGGTCCAAGCAATACCCTTTCTTCTATGTCGTCCCAAGCAAGTGGGGTGCGGCAACGACGTCCATAAAGTGCCTCGAACGGAGTCATACCAATACTAGCTTGGTAGCTGTTATTGTAGGAAAACTCTACCAAGTGAAAATGGTCTTCCCAAGACCCTCCAAATTCCAAGATGCAAGATCTCAGCATGTCTTCTAGCGTCTGAATTGTTCTCTCTGATTGTCCGTCAGTCTGGGGATGGTAGGCGGTGCTGAACTTCAGTTGCGTTCCCAAACTGTCGTGCAAGCTCTTCTAAAAGTGAGAGATGAATCTGGTATCCCTGTTAGGTACGATACTTACCGGAACTCCATAAATCCGGTAGATGTGTCGCATGTACAATGCCGCCAACTTATCGGTAGATTGACCCACCTTGAAGGGAATAAAGTGGGCTGACTTCGTCAGTCGGTCCACGATAACCCATATGGCATCCTTCCCTCCTTGGGATCGAGGCAGTCCTGTCACAAAGTCCATCGTCAAGTGTTTCCATTTCCACTCCGAGATATCTAACAGTTGCTACAGTCCTGCTGGTCTCTGTCTGCTAGCTTTCACTTGTTGACAAATTAAGCATCTAGCTACATACCTGGATACGTCCTTCTTCATTCCGTACCACCATACTATAGTATGCATATCCCGATACATTTTGTTAGCTCCTGGATGTATGGAATACTGCGACTGGTGCGCTTCTTGCATCAGCTCGTTCCTCAGTTCGCCAGTTGGTACGCAAAGTCTTGTACCGTGCCTCAGTGCCCCGTCGCTGGCGATTGAGAATCCTTTAAGTATTCCTGCTAGTAGTATACTTGATCTCTGAGTTTGTAAAGTGTCTCGTCTTAGAATTGTGTCTCTTTAACTCCGTCCATTAGACTTGAACGCACTTACAACTGCATCATTGATGAATCAGTTCCTGGTACAATAGCTTCTCTTACCAGTTTTTTTATTTCTTCTTCGGGCAGTACAATATCCTGTCCAAGCTTTTCCATGTCTTCCAGCAAGTGCCGTTCCTTGGTCAAGAACATCACCATAGAGTATCGACTAAGTGTATCTGCAACAACATTAGCCTTACCCGGATAATACTGCAGGTTGATGTCGAAATCCTTCATCAGCTCCAGCCATCGTCTCTGTCGCATGTTCAGCTCCTTCTGAGTGAAAATATATTTAAGAATTTTATGGTCTGTAAATATTTCTACTCTCTCTCCATAGAGGTTGTCATGCCCCGCTCCCGCAGGAGTGATCGTCCTCGCTAAGGCGTGATGCCGTACGGGCCTAGGTTGCGCCCGTGCAAGGCTAAGTCCAGAAACGGCCGATTTGAGCTAGGCCACAGAGTCGCACAGAGTGTCCCCATTTGTAGCAGAAAGTAAACGAACCCAAAATTGAAGTGAATTCAAACTCTTTATTGATTTTCAAGAAGTTTACAAGCGGCGCTAGGCCGATATTACAATTTGCTCAAGCTCTCTCTCTGAAACATAAAAGGCGTGCCAAGTGGCTTACAAGATGGAATGATACATGGCGATGTTCCAATACATTATGTCCTGTATATGGTGCTCCAGCTCCTTGCAACGCTCCAAGGCTCGAGAAATAGCTCTGCGCCTTAGCACGTTCGAGGAAAGCTCCGCACCCGTCGACGTTTCCTACTTCCTGCAAGCAAACTGTGGGGTTATCAGTACATTGTTATGCACTGGTGGGGAGGCTAGCTCGCCCACAACGCTATCATTACCAAATACGTTCCATTTACTTTTGTGCAACATCTATCATTCATTGTCTTTCTAATCTTACCTTAGGATCAGTTTCATGGCATATTTCATGACCTATCTCGTGTTGCCGAATTCGAGTGTGTGCATGAAAATGAATGCACGACTTACCCATGCTTACCGTCCGGCCTTCCCTGTCCAAAGTAAATCAAGTTAGTCAACAATTCAATATAAACTTTTCTATGTCAAATGCGTGTCCCTGCCTCGGATTCTAGCATGTCGTAGGCACGTTATCTACACTTGCAGCTATTTCTCATTTTCATTTGGTGTATCACATTTCAAACATATTCATAAGGCACTTCATTTTGTTAACTTAGACTACTTTGATTTCAATGCAAGGACTTGCACGTGGATCGCCACCAGCAAAGCCCACTTAACTCTATATGCACCGGTCGCTGGCACCACAAGCCATTTTGGACATCCAAGCCGTGGTATTTCTCAACTAGCATAGGGTGAGGACTGGCACACACCCCGATAGTCTCTTGAAATACTCCTGCGCTTACGTCCCCCGGGTGGCCGAGTCCGTACCCAGGCAGCCCGTAAGCCATGACTTTGATCCCGCCTAGGCCGGCATATCCCTCCTTTGATCATGCCGCGGAATCCCTTTTCCTTACGGACACAGCATACGCCACCCCTCGCTCGTGCCGTTTGTCCACGACCATTTCGTATTATTATCATCATAGGCTAACCCTTAGCCGTAATGCGTTATCGACCAGGTTGGCGTCCGTGCAGCGCGGGTAGCGAGCCCCGTTGTACGTGCCTGTCACACCTGTCGCTAACCATTTCTTTCCTCTCTTATCTTTCATTCATTCTTTCTTTTCTTTGTTTCACTTGTCCATTTGTTCATCGATTCATTCATGTATTCATTCTTTCATTCGTTGATTCATTCATTCACTTATTCGTTCATTCATTCATTTATACATTTTGCAACTCCCCGTGCAGGAGTCGCCTTGGCGACCCATCGGTCCCATAGCCTTTCAATGTTGCTAAGCTCTACTCGGAACGACTATGTTGACAGTCTTCCCGTTTCATTGTTGTAAATCATTCATTGTTCCATTGTTGAACGCATCAGAGACGTAAACGTAAGCTTGTGCCTTAGCACGAGCGTGAAGCGCGGGCGAGAGTTCTCTTACTTTTCCATGTTCCTTTCCATATTCTATACAAGCATACAAGTTAGGATTATTCCCTTAGCTAGGTGCGTTGAGTCATTTATTAGCATGTACGGGGTTATTGCCTAGCGATTTTCGTGATAGTGTCCGCATTATTATGTGTCTAGGCTAAGCAGAGACGGGTTCATCGGAGCCACCCATCTTAGCGATGTTCGTACCGACCGAGCGATACTCCGAGTGCGCCTATGAAAGTCTAAGTCTGGATTCATCTTGAGGGCCAATGTAAGCCTTGCATCGATTCTTCATCAGGTCGATGCCGACTCTTCGGGTCGACGGCTCGTTTGAGTCGTTGCACTTGCCGTTTGAATCGGTGTTCCGCTAGGGCGGAGCGGGTCACTACATAATACACCACTCAAAATAAGTCTCGTCCTCGAGACTTCCTGAGTGCAGGTCATCCTACCATTCCTTAACTCATGTCATCATATTTCATAGACAATTCTATCGAACGACTCTATCGTTCGATGGCATCGAACTATGCTCGTACCTTTCCAAGTTTTGCGTCGCATACGTTTGGTCGATTTTTATTGAATGGCTTTTCATTCGTTTCAGAGTTGTTGGTTCTTATTCAATTCAAGCGTTTCTTCGACTCGGTTGCTATTTTGACGTATCATGGGACTGAAACGGTCGTACGAGGTGCGTTGAAATTCGTCAAATGTGAGTGTCGTAGGCTGAGGCAAACTCACTTTCGTTTATGCGCATCGCAACACCCACTTGCAGCTGCATTCGAGTTCATCATATCGCTGAGTTTGGATCATGCACGTATCCAAGGCGTCCCTCGAATACGTACATTTCAACCAAACTTAGCGACTAGCGAAGTCGGACAAGCTACTTGTGATAGTTTTGATTTGCCGATCGTTTTGCTAACTTTGATTTAAAACCGAACTCATTTGTGTATTACATATGTCGTTTATCTCGGTCCTCGAGATGATTCGATTCGCTTCTCAAGCGTTATTGTCAACGAAATCAATACGATTTCTTCTTAGCGGAGTCGACCAAGCCTAAGTAATTTCCGTTCGAATCAAAACCAAGTATTGCACCATCATCAAGTTTTTCTTCCTATCAACGATGCAATTCGTTATCCCAACTTTTACTTGTGCATCATCCATCCCCATCATTCCCTTCGTTTGGGGCCAATCTCGTCGTCGTTCACGCACACTCCCAGTTTCCGTCCTACTCTAAGTCTTGTTTCCCCCAAGTCTATCGTCCGTCCAGACGATACTTTAAATGCCATCGCACAGGTTCAATCACTCGGCATAGGGTCGTCCGCCTATCCGCTAGGTCAGCTCACAAGGTCATAGTTACACGTCAAGTCCGTGGCTCATCGTGCAAGGCCGTTGCACGACGCTCGCCCCAAATCCTATGGTCAAACCATTTGTTCGTTTGTACAGGAGTTTCTATCCAAGCTCGCGTCACTCAGATTTCTAAACATCGAGCATGATCATCTAATTCGCATCAAGACTTATGTTGCACATATTCAATTCTGTTCAATCACCAGTTCTAACCAATTCGTATATTCGATCACGAGGTCATCCAGCTCGACAATACATTGCGCCCCAATCTCACGCGAGTTCGATTATCCACGGCGGTTCATGAATCACCATGCGACGCTCCCGCAAAATAATCATTCTTATCGGGGCGTAACTCTTGTTTGAGTTTTAGACTAACCCATTCTCGATACGCGGATTGGACCTACTCAATCCTCAAGTTCAATTCCAAACACACCATTTCATTTTCGAGTCCACCTTCGCGTCAAACAACAAGTCGAAGCAATCAGATTGCCACGCCATCCAAGTTAAATCACTCCCGCTGTATGAATCACCATATCAGCGCTCACGCGGAGTGATCATCCTAATCCGGCGCGACGCATGTGCGAGGCTGGAGTTGCGCTCGCATAAGACAAGAACGTCAACATTGTGGTTGTCAACGAAGTAAATCCAAGCATTTTATTTTCTATCCAAGCCAAGATCGATAGTCCATTTATATTTTGTTCAACTAGAAAATCCTCGAGCTAAATCTATCTTTTCCTCGACACATTTTTAACATCCCAAGTATAGCATCCAACGGGACAATAACATTTGCACGATCGTCATTCGCCGAGTCAGAGTACCCCCGAGTTATCGCATATCGATCTTTGATATGCCTCAATACCATCGACGATATGCGTAACCTGACGATCTTCCTTTGCAACCGATTTCGAGTCGTGCGTTGATGCTGTTGTCCGAGTTGGATATTCCACAATTTCCTCGATATTCAAGATCAAGTTCGATCGCTATTCCTCAAGCTCGTTTCAAGATCGTTGTTCAAAACTCAAGTCACATTTCATTTGAATCAATCCCAAATCGTACGCACGATCCTCTAAGTTTCCTCGATCACGACCATTCACTTTCATTCATCGTTCCGAATCATTTTCTAACATGCGTTGCCCATTCACAAGTTGTCCGAACGACATCTCGTTCGGGACATTCGAAGTCACGATCAACTAAGCGTGACGCGTCCTAAGGCTCTGCGCGATCGCATCGCCTCGTCGACATACTTGTTCTATCCGTAAATCCTTTAGTCTTGCCCGAACAATTTCTATAACGTCCATACACCACTCAGGGTTCGAGCCACTCGACTAGTCGTCGACACTCATTCTTATTCTTCTCCGAACCTATCACATACACCACTCGGGTTCAAGCCATATGATCTAGTCCTCAATCACGTTCGCGTCATGCGCTAAGACATCCTTCAGATTCGTTCGATAAATCTCTAGCGTAATCGCTCATGTCGCCTCGACGTACTAAGTCGTTCATACTAATCCTCAAAATTCAAGCCAATCTCTCATGTACGCCTAAGCGTTAGTTTGATAGCGTTCCTATCGATATACACTCTAAGTGTATCTCCGTTCCCGACCGAGCAGTACTTGATATCACTCACCACTCGATTGCACCAGAAGTCGAGGTGTGCGACACGCGGCACAACATAACTAAAAGGTCGTGTGCATAGCCATCCCGTACGGACTATATTCGAGTTCGCATGTTCACTTATTCTCGTTCGAGCGATAATCGATCTCACTCGCAACTCGTTTGCACCAGAAGGTCAAGGTGCGCGATACTCCGCACAACTTAGCCAAAAGGCTGCGTGCATAACCATCCCATTCGAACTATACTTTGGTCTCGTGTAATCGTTTGCCGTCAGTGTAAGCTCATTTAAGCACGCACTGCGTTTGCTAAATCTTAGCATCGGTTCCTTCCGACTCAAGTACGTCATGGTTCGGCATAAAGGCCTTCGCCTATCGATCCCGTCCAACCGAGTAATCGTACGAGCTTTTGAAAATATTAGACTTATTGTATGGAACATCCCAAGACACAACGAGAGAGAGCGTACACACCTTTTTCCAACGACGAGCTTTCAAAACTGAGAAAATTGAAATGATGTCCAAGGACGTGAAGCCGTGCTCTGATACCACTATGTCACGCCCTGCTCCCGCAGGAGTGATCGTCCTCGCTAAGGCGTGATACCGCACGGGCCTAGGTTGCGCCCGTGCAAGGCTAAGTCCAGAAACGGCCGATTTGAGCTAGGCCACAGAGTCGTACAGAGTGTCCCCATTTGCAGCGGAAAGTAAACGAACACAAAATTGAAGTGAATTTAAACTCTTTATTGATTTTTAAAAAGTTTACAAGCGGCGCTAGGCCGATATTACAATTCGCTCAAGCTCTCTCTCTGAAACATAAAAGGCGTACCAAGTGGCTTACAAGATGGAATGATACATGGCGATGTTCCAATACATTATGTCCTGTATATGGTGCTCCAGCTCCTTGCAACGCTCTAAGGCTCGAAAAATAGCTCCGCGCCTTAGCACGTTCGAGGAAAGCTCCGCACCCGCCGACGTTTCCTGCTTCCTGCAAGCAAACTGTGGGGTTATCAGTACATTGTTATGCACTGGTGGGGAGGCTAGCTCATCCACAACGCTATCATTACCAAACACGTTCCATTTACTTTTGTGCAACATCTATCATTCATTGTCTTTCTAATCTTGCCTTAGGATCAGTTTTATGGCATATTTTATGACCTATCTCGTGTTGCCGAATTCGAGTGTGTGCATGGAAATGAATGCACGACTTATCCGTGCTTACCGTCCGGCCTTCCTTGTCCAAAGTAAATCAAGTTAGTCAACAATTCAATATAAACTTTTCTATGCCAAATGCGTGTCCCTGCCTCGGATTCTAGTATGTCGTAGGCACGTTATCTACACTTGCAGCTATTTCTCATTTTCATTTGGTGTATCACATTTCAAACATATTCATAAGGCACTTCATTTTGTTAACTTAGACTACTTTGATTTCAATGCAAGGACTTGCACGTGGATCGCCACCAGCAAAGCCCACTTAACTCTATATGCACCGGTCGCTGGCACCACAAGCCATTTTGGACATCCAAGCCGTGGTATTTCTCAACTAGCATAGGGTGAGGACTGGCACACACCCCGATAGTCTCTTGAAATACTCCTGCACTTACGTCCCCCGGGTGGCCGAGTCCGCACCCAGGCAGCCCGTAAGCCATGACTTTGATTCCGCCTAGGCCGGCATATCCCCCCTTTGATCATGCCGCGGAATCCCTTTTCCTTACGGACACAGCATACGCCACCCCTCGCTCGTGCCGTTTGTCCACGACCATTTCGTATTATTATCATCATAGGCTAACCCTTAGCCGCAATGCGTTATCGACCAGGTTGGCGTCCGTGCAGCGCGGGTAGCGAGCCCCGTTGCACGTGCCCGTCACACCTGTCGCTAACCATTTCTTTCCTCTCTTATCTTTCATTCATTCTTTCTTTTCTTTGTTTCACTTGTCCGTTTGTTCATCGATTCATTCATGTATTCATTCTTTCATTCGTTGATTCATTCATTCACTTATTCGTTCATTCATTCATTTATACATTTTGCAACTCCCTGTATGGGAGTTGCCTTGGCGACCCATCGGTCCTATAGCCTTTCAATGTTGCTATGCTCTACTCGGAACGACTATGTTGATAGTCTTCCTGTTTTATTGTTGTAAATCATTCATTGTTCCATTGTTGAACGCATCAGAGACGTAAACGTAAGCTTGTGCCTTAGCACGAGCGTGGAGCGCGGGCGAGAGTTCTCTTACTTTTCCATGTTCCTTTCCATATTCTATACAAGCATACAAGTTGGGATTATTCCCTTAGCTAGGTGCGTTGAGTCATTTATTAGCATGTACGGGGTTATCGCCTAGCGATTTTCGTGACAGTGTCCGCATTATTATGTGTCTAGGCTAAGCAGAGACGGGTTCATCGGAGCCACCCACCTTAGCGATGTTCGCATCGGCCGAGCGATATTCCGAGTGTGCCTTTGAAAGTCTAAGTCTGGATTCATCTTGACGGGCCAATGTAAGCCTTGCATCGATTCTTCATCAGGTCGATGCCGACTCTTCGGGTCGACGGCTCGTTTGAGTCGTTGCACTTGCCATTTGAATCGGCGTTCCGCTAGGGCAGAGCGGGTCACTACAGAGGTAGTGCTTCCACAGCTTCAATGCAAATATAACCGCTGTAAGCTCCAAATCATGCATGGGATAGTTCTTCCCATGAGTCCGTAATTGCCTAAATGCGTAAGCAATTACTTTTCCGTGTTGTAGAAGAACACAGCCCAATCCTTTACCGGAAGCATCACTGTAAATTGAGAAACCGCCAGTACCTGAGGGTAACGCAAGTATCGACACCGTTGTAAGTCTCTTCTTCAGTTCCTCAAATGCTGACCGGCAAGCTTCAGACCAAACAAATTCTTCATTATTCTTGGTGAGCTTCATCATCAGCTCAGCAATCCTAGAGAAATTCTTTGCAAATTTCCGGTAGTAGCCAGCTAAGCCCAAGAAGTTTCTGATTTCTGCAACTGAACTTGGTGCAGTCTACCTCTCAATAGCAGCTATCTTCATTGGATCCATCGAAATTCCTTCTCCTGTGATAACATGGCCTAGAAAATCCACTTTGTCTAAGAAGAATTCGCATTTAGATAGCTTACCATAGAGCTTCTCCTTCCTTAAAGTTCTCAGAACTTTCCTCAGGTGCTCCTCATGCTCTTCTTCGGTCTTCGAGTAGATCAGAATGTCATCGATGAAGACAATAACAAACTGATCCAGGTATTCATGGAAGACCTTGTTCATAAGGTTCATGAATACCATAGGAGCATTCGTCAGTCCAAACGGCATGACCAAAAATTCATACTGTCCATATGTGGTGTTGAACGCCGTCTTTGGAATATCCTCCTTCCTGACCTTGATTTGATGGTAGCCAGACCTGAGATCTATTTTCGAAAATACCTTAGCTCCACTTAGTTGATCAAACAGGTCATCGATCTGGGGCAGAGGGTACTTGTTCTTAATGGTGATGTTGTTCAGCGTCCGGTAATCAATGTACATCCGTACGGTTCCATCCTTCTTGGGCACGAACAAAACTGGCGCTCCCCAGGGTGAAGCTCCATCTCTGATAAATCTCTGGGCCTTCAGTTCGTCAATCTGGTCCTTCATCTCCTTTGCCTCCTTGGGGTTGACTCTGTAGCATCCCCGAGAAATAGGGAAAGAGCCGAAAACTAGGTCGATGGTGAATTCCACACCTCGATCTGGCGGCAATCCCGGAAGATTATTTGGAAAGACGTCCATGAATTCCGCTATGATAGGGTGAAGAGGCCCGGGTTCTTCGGTGATAGAGGAGTAGATAACACTCTTCATGTCTTCCGAAGCTCGAGATATTTCAAACTCCGGTTCTCCTGGTGGGCTGAAGATTACACATCCTCTGTGACAATCTATCAGCGCATGTTGCTCAGTTAACCAGTCCATCCCTAGGACTACATCGTAGTTGGGTAAGGGCATCACAAGTAAGGGTGCTAAAAATTTATGGCCTGAGATAGTTATGGGGCAGTTACATGTCTCGGTGATGGTTATGGGTCCACCATCGGTCATAACTCTACATATCATCTTGCTAAATCCCGTAACTAAGTGGTGTGCAGAAATGAACTTTGATGATATAAAACTGTGTGATGCACCCGAATCAAATAATGCTAGAGCAGGATGTGAAAACACATAAATGGAACCTGTAATGACATCAGCGGTGGGTTCCTTCTCTGGTTCTTGCTCGTCCGCTGCTAGGGCAAAAGCTTGTCCGGTCTTCTGCTGATGTTGCCCGAACTGCTGTTGCTGCGTGGGTAGAGGAGCTCTTTGCTGAGTTGCTCCGGTCCGGGTGAATGCTGTGGGGCATGTTGGCCCATTGGTCATGGTCAAACCTGATTTTAATAATTGATCAAACTTTGTCTCGATATAAATGCAAGTCAATTCAGATGTTTACCTACGATGTTTTGGACACTGCTCAACGATTGATATCTACTCTGTTCAAGACCGAAGCTGTTTGCCACTCAGAATGTATTTCCTTCAAAGAAATATAATTTTTTTTTTATTTTATTGAGTCTAGGAATACATTGTACACCAAGTCGTATTGGAAAATAGGCTATCCTAAATTTTTTTTTGAAAACTGACCGATCTTTTTAAAATGACCTATGTTTTTGAAAAACATCTATTTTACAAAAAGCTTCTGAAGGACTTTTCAAAAAGCCAAAATTATTTTTCTCAAAATCAACTGACCAAACCTTGACAGAACTCGGCCAGAGTTCGGCCAGAGTTCGACCAAGTTGAACATTATGTGAACGTTTGATTTTGAACTTGGTCTCTCTTCAGTTGCGGTTTGTTACAAAGAGTTCTGTCCGAATTCTGTCAGAGTTCTGCCTTTGGAAAAAACTATAAATATAGAAGGATTTCGATCATTTCAAAACACCAATTCACTTTCAATCTCTTCTCTTCTAAAGCTTATATTTCTTCCAAAAAGTTCTAAAAAGCTTCCATTTTCAAATCCCAAGCCAGCTACAATCATCTAGTCGATTTGTCTGTGCGGTACGCTTTAATAGTTTAAGAGCGATTGTAATCAGAGGCTTGATTGAAGATACAACTCTTCTTGGTCGAGTTCTTCGTATCAAAGCTCGCGTCTGTAGAAGTTGCAAGGACTTCGTATGAAAACTTGCGGGATTTTCCAATAGTGGATTCAACTGGAAGCTAGAGTTCTTCCGACTGGACTAGTCCTCACAAGAGGAAAACCAGTATAAATCTCGGTGTTTGCATTTGCCTTCTGATCACCTTTTTATTCCTGTCATTTATTTTATGATTATTATTATATCTGTGATCTAACTGCTAACAAGTTTTTTAATTAGCAATATTTCACTGCCTACTCTATTCACCCCCCTCTAGAGTATTCTGCTTTACGATTTCGTTCCTACAGGGCAGTCCCTCACTTGGTAGGTGGCAGACCCACAAACTAGGTAGTGTTCCAGATTCTTCATGCAGATGTTCGCCAGATGTCCTGGCCTCTTGCAGAAGTCGCAGACAGGAATCTGCTTCTGAGGCACTCTATCACCGGTCCTTACCTGATGGTGCTGGTGGTGGTGGTGAGGAGGCCTGTTGTTGTTGTGGTTGTTGACGTTGGGCCTCTTCTGGTTACCCTGGAAGTTGCTAGTTCCAGGATACTCTCTTTTTGAACGAGAAGGCTGGCTCTTCTCCACATCCTAGGCTCGTATCAGAATCTTCTCATACGTTTTGGCACCGCCTGCAATCACAGGGGTGCGAATATCTTTCCTTAGTCCATACCTGAATCTCTCAGCATGATATATGGGGTCAGCATCCAAGTTCTTGGCAAAGCGGCTAAGTCGGCCGAACTTTGCCGTATACTCTCCAACCGTCATGTTTCCTTACTTCAGATCTTGGAACTATCTTTCCATCTCCCGTAACTCTGATGTTGGAAAGAACTTCCCGCGGAACAACCTCTTGAAGGTGTCCCAATCAAGTTGCTTGTCCTGGAGTCGGGGTTCATTCCGATACCAGGTACTTGCTACATCTCGCAGCTGGAGTCCTACTGCTTCGATATGGAGGTCATCGGGTAGTCGAACGATGCTGAGGAGACGCTCCATGCTGTCGAGCCATTCGTCGGCATAGTTGATTCCCTCGGTTCCAATGAAGGGTCGAGGGTCCTGCTTCTTAAAGTTCTCGATAGTGCCGACCTTCACATAATAATATGTCTCCTATCAAATTGAATGGCCTTAATTATACATAGATTAACTCTTAGATTTATGTTTACCTTAGCAGGCCTTGGTTTCGATTGAGCTGCTCCTCCTCTCTCGAGGGCAGCTATAGCCACATTGTGGGCATTTTCCATGCCTTTTCTCATGATCGCGGTCTGTTCGCAATGGGCTTCAGCTTGGGCTCTTTGGGCCTCCAGTACTCCTCGTAGCAGGCCTACGAGCTCGGTGGGGTCCACCGGTACTGGTGGGGCAGCTGGTGCGGGCACTGCCGCAGGGGACTGTGGCTCAATTCGTAGAGGTATAGGTTCTGCTGTTTGGGCTGTTGTAGCATAAACGGCACGGAGTGCTGGTACAGCATGGGGACGGTCACTCAGCTGCAAAGGAGGAGGGTCCGGGCGTGCTTGAGGAGGTGGGGTGTGATTGGTAGATGACACCTCATCCTTAGCAGGGCCAAAACGGGTGGTCTTTCCTTTGGCCATACTCTGGAAGGTTTAGGATGCAATATATAAGCAAGGTACCCTACCAGTCTATAATCAAACAAAAATACTTACTTATAGTATATTCCGGTCCTATGTTGTGATAAATTAATGTTCTAGTGTTCTAATTGTTTCTAGATATGTTTACCTAAGTTGTTGTTTTTGGACCTGCATGGGCCACCACTAAAAATATATCACGACCCGATCCCAAATTGTTGGGTCGAATCGGATCATGCCCAGCCTGCACCATTGTGAGACGGCGACAGTAAGTTGTTTCTAGTTGCAGGTAATATCAACAACATCTATACATTTGTCACAACTCGAATATACAGAAATTTAAAACTTTTTATTCAACAATTGAAAATTATAAACTGAAACTGAAAGTACTGAAATAAAAATACTGAAACCAAAATCTACAACTCCAACACAATCAAACTAGATAACGAGGAAAACAACTAGCTAAACGGTCGGCTCATCGGCCTCAGATTCTGCATCCTCTAAGGGGGACTCTGGCAACACCGGATATAATACTGGATTATATTAGCTATTGAACAATAGCTCAGCATCATCAACATCACCTATGGGGGAGATCCAGTCAGGAAAGGAGCAAGTACGAGTACATAATCCGACATTCTAAATAATAATGGAAAGATGCAATTTTAAACAGTTGAAATACTTTGAACAATATTTTCCAGCAATTTTCAGCAATTCAGTATTTGAAACAATGTGATTTGAATAGGTAACGTCTATGACCGGCTTGGGTTGTACAATAGCATCCTAGTGATGCGATAAGGACTATCCCGGTATGTAAGAGGGGTAAGCTTGCACAATAATGCAATATGAGGGCATTGGTCATAAACGCTACACTACTCCCCCAATATCCCCACAATCAATATTCGAACTCAAGAAGAGAGTTCTGTGTAGCAATATGGTTTAAGCATGCAACATGACAATTACTAATTAAATTACCAGAAAATATAACCGTAACTTGCCTCTGTTTAATGACTGGAATAGGATGTCGGTACCGGGGATGAAGTCAAATACGTCATCGAAACCCTACAGTTGAGAACCCTGACTTAGAAACATAGATGAGCCAAATCTAGGTGTGCTAGTTACAATTTCTAGAAGCAGGTCCTAGTCCAGTTTTAAGTTATTTAATTAAGCTATCAACCTACTCTACCGTCGCAGGATACAATTATCAATTAACAAAAAAGGAACCAATTTTGTTGATTTATTGGGTAAAGATCGTATTTTCTAATTCATTTAACAAAGCTTTGTACTTTAATATTATATACATAAAATTAGATTGTTCTTTTAATGAGAAAAATGTGAATTTATTTAAATAATACAAACTTGAATTTTATCCTTTTTTATTTAGAAGTGAGAAAACTCTTATAGTTTTTTTTATATAAAACTAATACCCATTATAAGTACGCGTCTAATTACGCAAAGCAGCAACCAAAAAGAACAGAAAATCCTAAACTACACAAATACATGCCACAGAAAAACAAAAAAAAAACTAGGCTTATGCCCTTACAATAAATTAATTAATTTAATTTAAATGCTGAGGCGAGCTCTGAATGCCGTGAAGCGGTCCAGTCAGGAGGCCGAAGCCCTGCACCCAAAATACTAGAGGACAGTAACTAGTTCTAAAATAAAATATAATTAAATATAATTTATAGAAAAATGGGACGTCTCAGACTTGGTCATGCAATTCTCACGTTGCTGGCTAATGCCTCAACGTACAGGAAATCCTGTAGCATTTGCGTGTCGCCAAGGCTCATCCGACCGATATGGTCGTCGCCTACAGAGGATACAGAAACTAACCAACCAACACTTTAAACCAAATAAAAACCAATAAAACTATTTGCAAGGACCAGGGTTTTAGAAATAGGTTTTGATATACAAAAATTACTGAACTTATAAAATATCATTTTTAAATACTTTTCTGAAAATTTGGGCTGCACCTCCTCTGTAACTAGGATGACCTAGCCACATAGGCGGTACAAAATCCACACCAACAACAACCCAAAATACTAAACAGCACTCAAAACCACACCACCCAAATACCAATCTCCAAAGCCACCAAGGCAAGTCATAGCCTAAGATACAAACACATAGCACATAAATCCCAAGCAATAACCAACCCAAGGGATTAAACCATAACACACAAAATAATACCCAGACCCAAAAAAATAATTCACAACACACAGTACCAAAGAGAAACTACGCCGCGACGTAACCAACGAAACCGCGTATCCCCTAACGCAACAATATCAAATGCCGATCTCCGTAACGGTGTAACGCCCCAGTCCCAAAATACTTAGGACTAGGTACATATCCATGCCAGCTGCATACATACGAAGTATACTCCAATATATGAAAACTTTGTATGAATACATAAGCTATAAAATGCAGTATACGAAGAGTAATCTAATCTCATCCACAAATGAAGAATAAAAGATATCATATAATCAACTGTAATAAGTCTTTGTACAATACGTTGGGTGGACACAAATCTACTACCAACAAGTAAAAAAAATATACATGGAAACTGAAATAATTTGGCGGGAGTAGCAAAGAAAGACCCAAGACACGTCATCTCCGAATGAATAGAGAAGATCGCGATCTCGACTAGAACACCTGCAATATCACAGAAGCACACACCTGGAGAGATAACCATGTCCTCAGAGGGACGTAACAAGATACAAGAAAATACCACGCCATATAAACTGTGATATATAATAGAAAATAATGGATACATGCAATAGGGTACCTAACCGTACTATAGTGAATATACAGTAAAGAACAATCCTCCACATATAGGCACTCGGGCTGTATAGCAATGGCATCGTCCCTCTCATCGGGAATCAGTACAATCCATCCATAACTTTCGACGAACGTCAGAGGGAATCAGCAAGAAAACGTCCATAACGTTCCCTGAACGTCAGAGGGAATCAGTACAATAGGGTGAACTTGCGTCTCCAACTGAGCTTCAGGTACAATAGCAGTATGTAAATGTGGCCCATACATCAAGGAACTATTCTTCCCTCCCAATGCCTAAAATATTGTATCCACTACACAAAACCTCTATTAACCCCTAAGTCAAACTAAGCATGCAACCTCTATTAACGGTTATTCCCATCGCACGGCTTATACGTACCGGTGGCCAGCCAGACACGCATGTCCGAGTTCTACATGCGACTCATAACTCCGTAGTAAAAATGTGTCAAGGCCTATGAATGCAACACACAAATGGTAGTCTCTTAAATCTAAGTTTGAATTACATAATAATAATAAGTATGGAAAATATAACTACATCATAAAAATCTATCTAATCATGACGGTGTTGTAGGTCCTAAAAACTAAAAAATCAAATTGCACACATCAACAAAGTCATGAAGATCAAGAAATGTATCTTTCAAATGAACTGCGCAGACATCAGATTGCGCACCCTCGACTGCGCACACCTTCAACTGCGTAAGCTGACGTGGCAGTGTCATCATTACCTGACAAAATCAAATCTTTCTGACAGCTGACAGCACGAAGAACGAGGAGACTGTTCATTTATTGTGCCGTACAGCGCTCGAGGACAGCTGTACATGTAGCACAATCCAGTGCTTGCACAATCCAGGGCCTGTGCAATCCAGTGCTTGTGCAATCCGAAGTCAGCGCAATCCATATGGCGCACTTTATCATGACAATTAACAAAAGTATACGTCGCATTCATGCCATCAATTGCTCGTTACGTGGCAACCGTTTTCACACGATCATGCGCATTTCAATCAAATGATGCCATGTGTCCAAGACAGTTGGCCCACGACCAGACAACTGCCTGCACAGTCTGATGCTGCACAATCCAGTTCCTGTGCAATCCAGCTTGCACCATCCAGAATAACTAAAAATTAGTTATTTCTAGAACTCTATAAATAGAGTTTCAAGTCTCCATTCAAAGGGATCAGAGATCATGGATCATATATCAGAGATCAGATCAGAGAATTCAGGAGTTCTCGCCCAAGTGCTGCTGTATTCTTCCGAGGCTTTTGCCTTCAACTTCAACTTCAATTTCAACTTCAGAGGCTATCGTCTTCAGAGTTGACATCGTCCAAAGGATAAAGCAATCGTCTTCTAGATTGGATTCCTACAGTTGTACCTTTCCCAGAATTCTTGTAATATCTTTACAAAGTTTGTATCAAAAAGTTTCATAATTTTGTTTTTGCAAACAAAATGGCGACTCTGTTGGGGACGACTTTTTCCTCCGACGAGGAAGTGACAATGTGACGTAGCGTCTATCGGGAAGACGCAGAAGACTCTGGTTGTGAAGGTCAACCAGACAGCCTATGAAGCCATGATCAACTCTAAGACCACTCTTCGCACTACAACCACTTCTGCCACGAGCAAAGTGCGCCTAGTGTGGGTCTCTAAAACGGCTGTGCAGTCCATCGACTCTGCCAGCCAGATTGATGCGTACTCTGCCAGCAAGACTGCTGTGCAGTCTGCCAAGTAGCCTGCTGCGCAATCTGCTGCACAGTCTACAGTTGCTGCCACTAAAAATATTGCACATTCTGTCTCAACTACTCATGCGCAATCTGCTGTTGCCAGTACACAAAAGATTTTATATGCTGCCCTATCAAGGGGCAAGACTCCTCTGTCTCTGGTGCAGTTGGCTGTCCATCTTTCTGCACAAACCAACACTCCAGCAACTAGAGTGCATCCCAAACACTCTGTGGCCAGAACTCCTGATGCGTAAACCACAATATCTATGGCCAGAACCAGAAAGTCATCTGCCAAAGACTCTCTTGTGCAATATGCCAGTGCGCAATCAACTCATGCGCAAACCATGTCTGCGTAATCCAAGAAAGACTGCCTTTTGGCTAATCTTTCTTCTTCTCATAACAAAGGAAAGAATTCTGCTCCTCCTCTCCAACACCCTGTTGCTCCTGCGCAATCCACTAGGGGTAGTCCTTTGGCTATTCCTTCTCCTCTTCATAACAAAGGAAAAGGCCCTTTGGTCTTTTCTCAAACTTCTTTGTCTCACGACTTGGAAGACAACAGAGGGAAACGCTCTTTAGCTAACTCTTCTTTTCAAAATAAAGGAAAAGGCCCTTTGGTCTTTTCTCAGTTTTCCTCGGTTTTTACCGTTGAAGATCAACCTGAAAGTGCTCCGGCATCAGTCAGTACGAAAATTCTTTCAAACAAGGATTCTTTTTTCCAGGTTAAAAAACTTGTACTGATCAGAGAGGTATTCTGCCTACTCCGGTAGCAGAGTTCCAAGATCTTCCAACCCTCAAAATCTTCCATTCCAGACAGAAAAAACTACTGGTGTCACAAACAGAAACCCCTGGGGGTGAGTTTGCTGACTTAAGAACTTATCTTAACAGGCCAACTTCGGTAAAACGCAAACAACCAATGCCGAAGACCAAACATCATCAGAAGGAAACTTCCAGGATCAGGAATCCAGACACTTATGCCAATGAAGTAAGTACTTCCCTGTACACTCAGGGGACAAAGCATTTGAAGAACCGGAACTATGTTCCGAATGTTATCAAAGAACAAGTCCCTCGAACTTTTGCTCGTCCTGTTGCTGTTCCCGATCTCCGAGAACACCTCCAACAAAGGCGGGACAACACTTCAACACTTCCAATTCAACCAAGTGATCATCATCACTGCAATCATAAAGTTGTTATTAAGTGTTGTTGTCAAACAACAAGACGATCTGTCTTCGATCGTCTGAACCTTCATAACCCTGAACCTATGTCTGAAGACGAAGACGAGGTCTTGTACGCCTCCGTCAACATGACTTCCAGAGACACTGGGGGTAGGAAGTGCTCCAAGCACGGGAAGCCTCATAGGCCAAGCCAACGATACTTGGATTTACTCCAAGAATCCTCTGAAGAAGTATTCCGCCATACCCATTTTCGAGGCCGAGACACAACTGGTCAAAGGAATCTTCAAGATCCTTCTGGTCATCTTCCTCTTTCTCACTCAGGAGATGATTCCTTCTCCGATTACGATGCATACAGCGAAAGCTCCGAACAGACAGTGTCTTCCATTGTACCCAGAGAAGTGACAGCTTACATTGTCAATGAAGATCCTGATGCTTCCAGTTCAGCTAGTCAAGAACAAAGAATAGCAGCACTAGAAGATAAGTTAAAGACAATGGCGAAAATGGTCGCTAATATGCATTCCATCATTGTGGCACAGCACACAGTTCCACTGACCGTACTTCCTACGAATCCTGAAATTATAGTATCGTCGGTGCCTGTTAATGCTGGATTAGGGGTAGCATCTCTTCCAATACCTCATGTACAAGTCCAACCTACACCCAGTCAATCAGGTGCTGGGGGTAGTGCTTATAATGCTGTGCCTCCTCCCAACACTGTGGTTCAGCCCACTCCTTCTACATCAGTGGAAGATGCCAATGAAGCT
The DNA here is from genome assembly GCA_029216955.1 of Iris pallida. Lineage (NCBI taxonomy): Eukaryota > Viridiplantae > Streptophyta > Magnoliopsida > Asparagales > Iridaceae > Iris > Iris pallida. The sequence continues at coordinate 3,448,559 of JANAVB010003000.1, forward strand.
GTCAAGCTCTTGCGAACTCAGTTTGAAGCTTTCAAGGAGAAGGACAACTTGCAAAGGTTGGGGATCAAGCAACCCTACCAAGTTGAATGGAAGGAAGTTCCATTTCCTTCGAAGTACAAGATCCCAACTATCTCGCTGTTTGATGGCAGCACATCTCCCAGTCAGTTCATCAACCACTTTGAGGTTATGACTGTCCAACTTCAACCAAATGACGCTCTTCTTACCAGAGTATTCGTCGATTATTTAGCCGGCGTAGCATACGATTGGTATAGAAGCTTGTCCGATGGTTGCATCACCTCATTCTCTGGCTTGAAGTAAATCTTCTTGGAACGATTTTATGAGGGGATCAATGATATGACTATGTCAGCCCTCAACAAAATCAAACAAAGACACAATGAAACTGCTAAAAGTTTTATTGAAAGATTCTGCAGGGAAGCTCTGAAAATGCCTCCTGGAACTCCAGCCGCTGTCACCATAGACACTTGCAAGGCAAATCTTCTGCCTATTATTAGCATGTGGACGGGATCTACTCAGTTCTAAGACTGGCCATCTTTTATTATCAACGCTAAAGCCGCTGAAGTTAGCGCTGATAAATTTAAACAGCTAGGGGTACAAATGTCTAACCCCGATCGGGATGAACATCAAACATCGGGTGGTGGTAATCGCCAGAACAACCGCAAACCAAAAGAAACTTTGAACATTAACTTGAACAAGAACAAAGAATCTTTGGCGGTTAACATAGCTCCTCCTACGTCCACTTCTACTCCTTCAGCACTTCCACCGAGAGAACCTTGTCCCAAAGTAGAGTATTCCTTCGACGAGAATGACACTGCTAGTATCTTTGATTGCCTACTCAAAAGCAATAAAATTCAACTTCCAGATCCTAAGAAGCCCGATGAAGTCGGTAAGACTGATCATCCCAAGTACTGTGTCTATCACAGGTTCATCGGACATCCCACTCGAGCATGTTATGTGCTCAAAGGCAAAATCCAGGAGTTGGTCAATGCTGGCGTCGTCACTCTGCAACAAGACGAGAAGACTGTTACTGTAAATATGGTAACAGTTCAGTTCGGTGATTTTCCACCACAGACGGTGTAGCATGGCGTCATTCCTATCCCCAAAACTACTCTCAAGATCGAAAATCTCCCTCCTCCACGAAGTGATGGTCTCGTCCCTTTGTCTCTTGACAATGGCGAGATGATGTGGATTCATCCTGATCTTGCTTCAGAGTTCGAAGTTCCCTCTCCCTCCAAGAAGAAAGATCGCTCCAAAAGTAAGACAAAGATTTACAATATGGTGTCTTTTGACCCCATAGTTGACGAAGAAATTCTATTGGGTACCAGATCAGGGAAAGCCTATGTGAAGGATTACCCCGAAACTCAAGAGAATCCTGCTACTTCTTCTTCTGAACTTGCTCCAGTGCATCCTACTTCTACTGAGGAGGTTCCTATTGCTTCCTCACCGGTTGTGATACCCATTCCTCCAAAATCGACGGTTGCTGACAAAGGCAAACAGCAAGTCCGCTTCGACAAACCATTGAAGAAGACATCTCCTTTCGGACTTGAAAAGCCTTACAACTTCGACATCCTAGCTCAGTTGGCCAACACACCGGCCCGGTTGTCAATCTTCGAGCTCTTATGCCTCTCCAAAGAGACTCGAGAAACTTTGAGCGAAGCTCTCATGCAAGCTGAAACCTGCTTAGCTCTTCCGAAGAAGCCGAAAGCAGAGCCGATCTCTTGCCTTCATTGCCACATCGTATTAGAGCTAATTCCGAACATCACTTTTACTCAGGATGATATGCTGCTAGAGGATAACAGGTACGATCGTCCCCTCTACTATACAGGATACATCGACTCGATGAAAGTCGATCGTATTTTGATAGATCCAGGGTCTGCCCTCAGCATAATGCCAAAGACAATGTTGGATGCGCTGAAGATCCCAGTGCATAGTCTTTCCAGTACAATCACTACCATGCTTGGTTTCAATCAGGGAAGAAGTGAGCCTCTGGGCAAGATTCGCCTAAAACTCCAAATAGACAATCTTCGCACAAAGGTTACCTTTTACATCATTGACAACCATGGTTGTTCTTATAATGCTTTGCTGGGAAGACCATTTCTGCACGAGCATAACATTGTCCCTTCAACTCTTCATCAATGTTTTAAATATGTTGATGACAATGGAGAGGTACAAAAGGAAGTTGCTGATCTCTATCCTTTCAAAGGAGTTGAAGCATACTGCAACGATGCTCGTATGTACAAGGATGAATTCATGAAGGTTGTCCTGTCTCTGGACACAGAAGAAGAGCAAGAAGCAAGGTCTAATGATACCCTCATTATTCCTGTCAAAGGGCGTATTTCTCGTCCTTAATCCTCCAAGCCACTGGCTATTCACTTGCCAGTCCAGAAACCATCTAATGATGTTGATCAGGACAAAAGGGAGCTCACCACTTCGGAGCCGCTTGTTATCGACTTACATCATAACAAAGAAAAAAGGCAGCTCACCTCTTCTGAGTCTAGCAACAAGGATAAAAGGGAGCTCACCTCCTCTGAGCCGCTCGTTATCGACCTCCGTCGTAACAAGGCTAATCCTCCTCCACGTTCTTCTTCTCCTCCTCTTGTAATCAACCTGACTAAGCCTGCTAAGGCTAAAAGTTCTGTTGTAAATACAAATGTACAAATCAATGAAAAAGTATCTACTTTCCAGTATACTGATGTCATTTATCATGCTAAATGCTATTTGGATATGTTAGATAGCTTTCAGTTATTTACAATGGGAGTTGTACAATCTCTTCAAACAGAAGTTTCAGTTGAACACCCAAAAGATTCTTATCGTATTGTTCCTGCTCGTAAGAAAGGCGAAAGTCCAATACTTTTTAGTAAAGGACCGGAACAACAATTCAGCTATACGGATGATAGCAAAGTTAACGACACGGGGCATCTTCAACTCCGTCGTTACAGCCAACAATCAAAAGACATCATCCGAAAGATGGGTTATGACTTCAAGAGTGGTCTCAACTATGGTAAAGGTAGAAGAACTCCTCTTCGTACAGCTGTCCCAAAATGAAAGTCAGAGATGTACTACAGCAGGACCAAAAGAGGTCTCGAATATGCTTTTCCTCTGTTGTTATCCCCAGCAGACTCTGAATCTGATAATGAGGAGCGGTCTAACTCTTCTGATTCCAGATCATGGGATTCTGACACCAGCATCGGTCAAGTTCATCTACAGACTGTATCTTCTAACATGGTCTCCGTCGAACTTCTAGAAGGTTATAGCGAGGATGTTGAAAAAAGTTCTAAAACAGATCCGTGGGCTCAACGAATGGATATCCAATGGGAACTTCGATTCGAACAAAGTGAACCTCCTACCGAAGATCAATTAGTTCAAGTTGATGTAGGGGAAAGCAGGTCACCTCGTCTTATATTCATCAGCAAGAACCTTCCAGAAATAGACAAGCAAGAATTAATTCTTCTGATTAAAGAATACATTGATGTCTTTGTCTGGAGTTATGAAGACATGCCAGGACTAGATCCTAAAGTCGCTACTCACAAATTGAACATCCTGCCGAATGCAAAATCGGTCAAACAACAACAACGACGTTTCAAGCCGAAAATGATGGACGCAATCGACGATGAAGTTAAGAAGCTCATTGCTTGTGGCTTTATTCGAGAAGAACAACATCCTGATTGGGTAGCTAATGTTGTCCCAGTTCTGAAGAAAACTGGCAAAGTTCGAGTCTGCATCGACTTCCGAAATCTTAATGAAGCATGTCCAAAGGATGAATTTCCTCTCCCTATCACGGACGTCATGATCGACAACACTTGTGGGTTCGAAAGAATCTCTTTCATAGACGGATTCTCCGGATATAATCAAATTCGGATGCATCCTGAAGATGAAAAGCATACTTCTTTCCGTACTCCTCGTGGAGTTTATTGCTACACTGTCATGCCATTTGGTCTCAAGAATACTGGTGCAACGTACCAACGAGCTATGAGTACCATATTTCGAGATCATTTGTGCAAAACTGTCGAATGCTACGTTGACGACATCACTGTCAAAAGTCGTCTGAAGAAAGATCACATCCAAGATCTGAGAACTATCTTCAATCTCATGCGCCAACATCAACTCAAAATGAATCCCACCAAGTCATTCTTGGGTGTCTCTAGTGGCAAATTTCTCGGCTTCATCATTGCCTCTAAGGGTATACACATGGATCCCGAGAAGATCAAAGCCATTCAAGAGATGCGTCCTCCACGCAACCTAAAAGAGCTACGAGGATTCTAAGGTCGACTTGCGTACATCAGGAGATTCATTTCGAATTTGTCTAGACGCTGCAGACCATTCACTCAACTCATGAAGAAGGGTGTATCTTTCGTTTGGACCGAATAATGTCAACGAGCATTTGACGATATCAAGCGGTATCTCATAAACCTACCGGTTTTGGTACCACCAATTTTGGGCATACCATTCTTAATGTATGTCCGTGCTATGGACCATTTATTGGATGCTTTACTTGCCCAAAAGAACAAAGAAGGCCATGAACAGGCTATCTACTATCTCAGTCGTACTATGATTGGTGCCGAACACCGTTATAGTCCGGTCGAAAAAGAATGCTTAGCTCTTATGTTCGCTGTTCAAAAGACAAGGCATTACATCATTGGCCAAACTATTCATGTCATATCTCGAGTTAATCCTCTTCGAGTATTGATGAAGAAGCCTAGTACACTTAATTCTCAGCTGGCTACATGGGCCATTCTGCTAGCCCAGTATGATATGATATATGTTCCACAAAAGTCTGTCAAAGGACAAGTATTGGCAAATTTCTTAGCAGCTTATCCTGTTCCAGAGACGTCCAAACTCTATGACGAAATTCCAGACGAGACATTAGAATCTAATACAGTCTCCGAAGAATTTCCTACTTGGCGTCTATCTTTGATGGTGCATCCAGAGTTGGACCCAATGGTGCTATTGTCGCAGGAGTCGGAGTTGTCCTCGTATCTCCCGATGGGTCAGTTATTCAAAGAGCATATTCTCTAGATAAGTCTTGCTCCAACAACGTGGCAGAGTATAATGCTCTACTCATTGGCCTCCAGCTAGCCAAACAACTTGACGTCGAATATCTCGAAGTCTACGGTGATTCTAAACTGGTTGTTAACCAAGTTATAGGGATCTATGAAGTTTGCCATCAAGATATAGTGCCTTACTTTGAAGCAGCAATCAACATAGCTACATTATTTAAAGCTTTTTTTATCGAATATGTACGCCGAGCTTGCAATACTGAATCAGATGCTTTGGTCAATCTTGCGACAGTTTTAGCCATCCCCATCAGAAGACAACAAGTGGTGGTTATCTCTAATCAGGAACTATTTTGTGTCAAAAATAATCGTAATATTGAGTTCAGTAATTTTACTGAAGTCAATGTTATCAGTGAAGATTGGAGAACTCCCTTCATCGACTTCGTAGTTCACGACAAACTCCCTGAAGATCCCAAGGAGGCTACGAGTATCCGTCGGCGATCTCTGCGGTTCTACTACAATCTGACCACCAAAACTCTCTACCGACGAACTTATGATGGCCTACTATTACGCTGTCTTGCTGGTGCGGAAGCAAAACAAGTACTACGTGAGGCTCACGATGGCGTTTGTGGAGCACATCAACCTGGTCCTAAGCTACAGGATCGTATTCGACGCATGGGTTATTACTGGCCCTCAATGGTTTCTCACGCCATTGAATATGCAAGGAAATGTCGAGCTTGTCAGATCCATACAGATTTTATTCATCAACCATCGGAGTTCCTTCACCCGACGGTCGCTTCCTGGCCTTTCGAAGCTTGGGGCATGGACATCATTGGTCCCATTAATCCTCCCTCTTCTAGAGGACATCGGTTCATATTAGCTATAAACGATTACTTCTCTAAATGGGTCGAAGCTATACCTCTGGTTGAAGTCAAGACTAGTAGTATTATTAATTTTGTCAAACACCATGTCATCTATCGATTCGGCGTGCCTCGAAGGATCATCCATGATAACGGACCATAATTTATCAGCCAAAAGTTTACGAGGTTTTGTGACGATCACCGGATTGACAATGTCGCTTCAACATCCTACAATCCTGCCGCTAATGGCCTAGCTGAAGCTTTCAACAAAACTATCATCAAGCTCCTCAAGAAGTTTGTATCTACAACAAACGGTGTTGGAGTGAAAAGCTTGGAGAATGTCTTTGGGCCTACCGAACTACGGTCCGCAATCCCACAGGCTTTACACCTTTCTCTTTAGTGTACGGCTGTGAAGCAGTTCTTCTTCTGGAACTTCAAATTCCTTCTTTGAGGATTGCCATTGCTAACGAACTCACGACAGAGAACAACGATCTTCTTCGACTTCAAGAGTTAGAAGCACTCGATGAAAAGTGGCTATTAGCTCAACAGCATATTGAGTTGTATCAAGCCTGCATCTCGAAGACTTTCAATCGCAAAGTTAAAGTTAGAGCCTTTCAGCAAGGAGAACTTGTTCTAACAGTAAGACGTCCTATGACTATGACTCACTCAAGCAAAGGCAAGTTCGATGCGAAGTGGGAAGGTCCTTATGTTGTCAGCAAAGTCTTTTCAAATGGAGCCTATCAACTTTCAGAGTTAGATGGTAGAGTTGCAATGATGCCTATCAATGGCAAATTCCTCAAGAAATATTATGTATAAATGTAACAGAGATTGTATGTAAATAAGATCAAACAATTCATAAATAAAGTTTGATTTTTATTTCATCATAAATGTTGCTACATGGTATCAAGGAAGGTCACTATCATCTTTCTCAACATTGGAACTTGGGCCACTACCGTCCTTATCGAAAACATGATCAGCAAAAGAGTTAAGAACATTCCTGCTGGAACCCACCAAGTACTTGCAAGCAGCTACCCTTATGGCTTCTTCTTCTTCAGTTTTCCCTGGTTCAAGAAGGAAGTCCAAGATGTCCTTTGGCGGTTTGGGGGCAGATGAACCTTCGCACGCTGCTATTTGCTTTGGTTGAGTCGGCTCAACTGGGTGTTCTTCAGTACCCATTTCAACCTTTGAGGTGATCTCAGCCTTCTTGGATGCATCTCCAGACGACATTTTTATGTTGCAAAGTAAAAGTGACCATCTCATCTGATTTTGTGTTCTATTTATAGACAGAGAGTCATAAAACTATGAAGCATCACATTCATCCTGATGGTTCATCCGTTCATTATCACATTTATATGGTGGTTTACCCGTTCATTGCCATTATCCGACGGTTCATCCATTCTCCCACATTCACATTCATTTGACGGCTTATCCATTCATACTTGACGGCTCATCCATTCATTCACATTCACCTGACGGTTCATCCGTTCTTTCAATTCATCATTATCCGACGGTTTATCCGTTCATTCTGACGATTCATTTCGTTCATTCACACATTTTGACGATTCATTTCGTTCGTTTATCCATATCAGCAACTTGTCGTCTTTGATCAAGTTGTCTATTTGAAATAATAATATTCGACAAATTATATTCTGCCACGTCCATATTACCTCTGAGCAGATATAATGAATATAATTATTTTCTACAAAATCATCAAGAAATATATCATGTCCTGTACCTCTGAATATATTTTCTATCGCTATTATTTGTATCTGAATAAGATACACAAGAAATAATAGAGCCACAACAAAAATTTCTTTAATTAATCAAAATTTAAGACATTACATGCATAGTATAAAGAAAGACAAAAAGATACAAAACGGTCTTTCTTCTATGACGGAGGCTTCATTAGATTATCAATCTGTTGTTTTAAAGTCTGCAACCGTTCTTCACGTGATGCCATCACTTTCCTCCTGGCCTCTTCCATTCCCGATTCTTCATTAAAAATGGGTATAGAGACCGTTCGGCGGATGACTTCAGCATCATGAGTTGCTATATACTCATTTCTCTCCTGAGTTAGAGCATCAATTTGTTGAATTGAAGTCTGATGCTCTGTAACTTCATTTTCTAATTCTTCTTCGAGACGAGCAATTTCCATTCTTAGCTCGGCAATCTTTCTTTCCCTTCTCTCAGCAGCTGAGATTACTGATTCCAACTTGGAATTATATTCGGCAGATTTAGCAGTATAAGCATCCAAGAGGTTCTGAAGATTTACTCTTTCGATTGCAGCTGCTTGAGCCATTTGTTCAAATTCTGCCTGCACTAAAGACTCCACATCCTCTTTATTGAGATCTTTATAATTTTTTATAGAGATTTCCAGTTCATTCAATATATGACCAAGAAAAGTGGCCTGAGCCTCATCCCCTTGCTCCCTGATGGCCCTCACCAAGAAAGAGGTCGGACCTCTAACCATGTAAAAATCAGTATCTTCTTTGTCCATCATTTTATTGATCAATGGCCTCAAGGACTCGAAGAAGCATCTGGTGAAGGACTGGATGACGAGCTGATTAATTGCCATTGTACCAGGAGTTGCAGCTACTCCTGTTGATGGCGAAGCTGCAGGACGCTCGATCTCTCGTGTCTGAGCAGCAGGCTCCTTGAATAAGGGAACCAAAGTGGAGCTAGTTGCTCCTCCTGGTTGTTCCTCTGCAAAATCAAATACTGTCACTTTATCTGTCATTAACTATTGGTAAAGAAGATCACAAAGTGAAAACAGTCTTACCATGGATGGATCCAGCAAAAGGCCTATTATCTGCAGGAACAGACTGTAACTGAGCAAAAGTAGCTTCAGACGCTACGGCCTGGCTACTCCCTGCTTCAGAGCCACAAGATAAATAGCGGCTACTACTGGCAATTGTCGTTACCAGTACTATGTCCATACATGTTTGAGGAGCAAAAGAAGACCAGGGTTCTGTATGGATAAAAGTAATGATGTTAGCTATCGAGTTATTTATTAAGAGAAGATCGCTAATTTCATTACAATACCTTCGGGAGCAGTAACTGGAGTGTTCTCCAAATCCACCTTTTCATTAGCTGTCTTCTCCGGAGATCTCGGCACCTCAGCCTCCTTTTCAGGAGTCAGGGTGTCTCGAGGGGACGTCTGGATTTCAACATTCTCTTCCAGATTTTGTCTTTCCTCAGCAGCCTCTGATGGAGCTCTTTCCTTATTCTCGCTGTCCTCGGGAACCTCTTCACTAGCAGCATCAGCAGTATGATCAGCTTCTGTTCTGCAAGGGTTGCTCCAGGGGTAAGAGGAAGTTGTGTAGTCTCTGCAGCAGGTGAGGGAGATTGTACGGCATTATGCTCTTCCTCTACAATGTTATTTCTGGGCTCTTCAGCTTCATTTCTCTGGTCCAGCTCTTCCCTCTGCTTAATATTCTTCCTCTGTTCCGGACTAGGAGTCTTATGTCCACTCTCAGAAACAGGAGTTGGAGAGGGCATAGTGATTCCCGCTGCAGCATCTATCACGATTGAAGACGAAACTTGTCTTCTGCGGACCAACCTTTTCCTTCTATGCAGAGATCTCTCAGGACTCTTTGCGTCTATTATCTCGACTTGTTTTTGAACAAAGGTCGGGGTGACAGCTTCTTCCTGCTGAATCGTCTCGGCCAGTTGCCAAGATTGAGATCTGGTTGTAATCTTTTCCGAAGAATGATCCAAGATCAGTTTCTTCTTTGCAGCCGGGACGGAAGGCTTCTCTCTCCTTCTCTTCTTGGCTGGAGATTTAGCAACTTTCAAAGAAACGTGCAGTGGCGCGTTAACCTCTTCAGGGAACATAGCGTCCCTCGAAACTTCTAATAGAGCATCCACTGGCTCGTGCACCTCATCATTGCCTGGAAGTGATAGGATGACTCCTCCTTTCCTCAATATTGTTGCAGATGCGAAGCTATCCGAAAGATTAAAATTTTTTGCAAAAGTGTTCGCTGATGTATAGAACACCGAATAGGTGAACAGCATACGAGGGCCATGACTACTGTTCACCGGCATCGAGAACGTTGCTTTCGTATCTCGAGCGTTGTAATAAGCCCAAGCTCGGGCTCCATCTATCAAGAAACCTTTTTCTTGTAGGCATGTGATGGCATTACCTACGTGGAATTGGTCATATCCAAACTGCCGAGCAAACCGGCTGGGAAGATATGGCTCCAAGAAGCATTCTTCTTCAAAACGATACACCAGGTGGGATGGACGAATTGTCTTCAACCAATTAAAAGCTGTATGACTCAAAGGTTGCATCTTTGAGTCAACCATGTTGGTCGGCATTTGTTCATATCCGGCAGGAGGATAGGTGCAATAGAAGTTCTACCCTTTACCCAGGTTCAAAGCATATCTGCAATCTCTCAAAGAAGTGTATCTCCACTTTCCTTGAGAGTATCTTCGCAAAAAGCTGCCACCAACTGGTCCCATGTTGGGGTCCATCAAAGTAGGATGGTGTAGAAGCAACCACCCGAACAGATAAGTATACGACAATTCTAGCCGAGGAAACTCTTTCTCGCCCTTAGCTTTCAGCATCAAATTGACGTAAAGGCAGAGACCAGCGTTCAATCTACATGTCATCGCCGATAAAAGATCCATCTTATAGCCGAAGACTAGTCGAACGGCTTCAAAAAGAACACCGCGATGGAAGCGGTCTACAGCACTTGATCCAGGAACAACGAACCGACGGAGCCAGTACGTCAGAAATCCTGCTAATTGGGCTTCTTTTGACATGAATCTATATCCCACACTCATATAACTCTCGAGAGTGTCCCCTTTCTTTAGAGGAGAAAATTGATAATCGTCCTTGATCTTTTCATCCAAATCCCCACTTACCTCCATCAACTTCACTACTTCAGTGCTGCTCAGTGGTTTAAAGAAGTTGGGATGGCAGCTATCATGTTCCTTGGTCTTCTTCTCTTTAATATGGTTGAGGAACAGATATGGCAACCATTTTGATGAATAGCAGGTATTGGATGTACCGCTTTCATAAAATAGAGAACAGATTTTATAATGACATAGCAGTTCTTCGAAGACTGCTACCATGTCTGCGTTCTCTTTTCGAAGTTTGTCCAATTTAATATTAGTTGGGACAAATTCTTCATACGGGGCATCCCCCATCGGCAAGTAAAAGAGGTACTGCATCTCATGAAGGGCAAACTCGATCTCTCCGCAGGGAGTCATAAAAGTCCATGTCCTGTAATTGTATCTCTCTGCTAGAGCCAGGAATAGATGTGAATTGGGAGCAAAACCGCAGACAGTGGCATGCACTGCTTGATACAAGTTAATTTGTTGAAGTTCGTCTTCAAATTTAGTCAAGATCCAATTTGCTATACAATTCCATCTCTTAAAGTCTGGGTTCACCAGTCCAGTTAATCTGAGGTCTTGATCTGGGTACCTCCTTTCAACCTTAGCAAACTCATTTGCGAATATGGGAACTCTCACGGGCATTAACAAAGAAGAATTTTCTGGCGGAATACAACCGGGCTTCAAACCTCTGAGCAAGACACTGTATCGTTCTGAAGAACTGTAAAACATGTCTTTCTTGTCAGACCCCTTCTTCACATAAATCTTTCCTGGACGAGCATCCTGAAAAGGTGTGAGATTCTATTCCATTCTCCTCGGATAGCTTGCATGAACATATCGAGACAAGGGGAGGCAGCGGGAGATATCTGGTATAGATATTGTTCTATCTTTCTGATGGACAATCCGTTCTTCCATCCTTGGCCTTGGCTGAGAGCTCTTCTCAAAAGCCTCGCCAAACAGAAATAGGGGCTTCTTGTGAATGATGGCATCTACTGATTCCAAAGGTTGCCCATTTATCAGACACAACAGAGTTTCATTATCTTGGGCTACCAAGATAGCTTGACGGAAAGCTGGCAGATCATACTGTGGATAGTGTACATGGGACAAGTCCTCTTTGTATTCTGATTCTGAAAGAGTCCCTACAAAGTTCTCGTACCCTGGATCTTCTCTGGTATTGACTGCATCAAACAGAGAAAACAAAAATTTAGCATAAGGAAAAATCAAAGATGCAACCATTAGATTGCGCAACTATCAGATTGCGCAACCTCAGATTGCGCAAATCATCAGACTGCGCAGCAATCAGACTGCGCAGCAAAATAGTCATCAGATTGCACTGGCAGTTTCGTGCAAAACAACAAATTGTGCTGACTTTTGCCAGCGCAGTTCAACCGATTGTGTGAGAAATTATTCTTCATTAAAATGAAGAATAAATGGTTTTTGTGCAACCAAAACCCTAAAAAGGGTGGCGCAGTATGATCACATCTTTAAAAAGAGATGGATTCTGAAGAACAGTGAAATCAAAAACCCTAAAAAGAGTTTTGATTGGGTCATCTACCTTCCAATGCGGGATGTGCAGTCTCGTGGCAAGAAGCACGTCGCGCGACCCTAGCCGAAGACTCGGCAGGGGCCTTGCCCTTGGCAGCGACGGAGGATCGCTTGGGGGCCATGAAGATTCGATGAAGAAGAAAGGAAGAAATAGCTCGAGACTTCTCTCTCAAATCACGAAAACAAAGTAAAAAATGAAAAGAAAATCGAAGAGAACTATTTATAGTTTTTCGAAGAGTAACGGCTGCCTCAGATTGCGCCGACAAAGTCGGACTGATCTATTCGATTGCGCAGACAACTTAATACATGCGCAATTTGATTGAAATTTCAAAATTCAAAGTATTTCGAAATTTTGAATAAGTTCAACTTTTGAAAACTTTGAAGGGGGTCTTGTAGGTCCTAAAAAATCCAATTGCACACATCAACAAAGTCATGAAGATCAAGAAATGCATCTTTCAAATGAACTGCGCAGACATCAGATTGCGCAGCATGCAGATTGTGCACCCTCGACTGCGCACACCTTCAACTGCGCAAGCTGACGTGGTAGTGTCATCATTACCTGACAAAATCAAATCATTATGACAGCTGACAGCACGAAGAACGAGGAGACTGTTCGTTTATTGCGTCGCACAGCGCTCGAGGATAGCTTTACATGCAGCACAATCCAGTGCTTGCGTAATCCAGGGCCTGCGTAATCCAGTGCTTGTGCAATCCGAAGTCAGCGCAATCCATGTGGCGCACTTCATCATGACAATTGACAAAAGTACACGTGGCATTCATGCCATCAATTGCTCGTTACGTGGCAACCGTCTTCACACGATCATGCACATTTCAATCAAATGATGCTATGTGTCCAAGACAGTTGGCCCACGACCAGACAACTGCCTGTGCAGTCTGATGCTGCGCAATCCAGTTCCTACGCAATCCAGCTTGCGCCATCCAGAATAACTGAAAATTAGTTATTTCTAGAACTCTATAAATAGAGTTTCAAGTCTCCATTCAAAGGGATCAGAGATCATAGATCATATATCAGAGATCAGATCAGAGAATTCAGGATTTCTCGCCCAAGTGCTGCTGCATTCTTTCGAGGCTTTTGCCTTCAACTTCAATTTCAACTTCATAGGATATCGTCTTCAGAGTTCACATCGTCCAAGGGATAAAGCAATCGTCTTCTAGATTGGATTCCTACAGTTGTACCTTTCCCAGAATTCTTGTAATATCTTTACAAAGTTTGTATCAATAAAGTTTCATAATTTTGTTTTTACAAATAGGTGTAGCACAGTTTATTTTGCAAAAAATAATTAATAAATAATTGTATAAATATGAGCTAAAGTAAAATAAATAGCTAATGGCAAGATATCTTGCCTGAGGTTATGTGCAAAAGAAAATAATCCAGTGGCTCGAACCGACAAATAAATAAAGCAAGAAAAGCTAAATCCCGCAGATGACTCCGAAAGCTGCAACAAACATCACGAATGAGTTTGAAATAAAAGATATACCTAAAAAATGCCTGTCCAAAAGTTAAATTCTGGAACAGGGGCAAAATTATAATTTGGGTCAAAACGATGTCCGCTGTTGGACCCGCTTTGCACCAAAATACGTGCCAATATCTACGGTCTCTAAAGTCATCAAACAACATATCTACAGATTTTTTTTGATGAGACGAACCTAATGGCATGTACAATTTTGGATTCCGGTGGGCCGTGCACAAAATAGTCCGTTGAGTGGGATTGTGGGTCCGCCAAAATGGCGTCCCAGTCAACCTTCTCAGAACTCAACCAAACTTGGCTCACAGGACCAAAAAAATATTTTGAGTCCAATGGCGCAAGTTTCGTCACGATTTGATGAGTGTACACGAAGTTGTGACTTAATTTGCAAAGGGTCGATACGGGGGTATCGCGACGGATACGTACTGATTTCGTCGTGCACATACAACGAAATCGGGTTCCGTCAGTTCCTACACGTCGACAACATCCATACGCGCCTTTCGATGCATATAGTGCGCGGCCACGTCGTCCGGTTTGTCGGGACGCACGCCGTATCGGGTGTTTTTTCTACTTTTTGAAAACAGAATTTACAATTTTTTGTGAAATTTTAACGTGTAACTTTTTACACACTAGATGAAAAGTGAATCCAGAAGGTCCACTACAATCTCGGTTATGTTTTCTTTGACTGTCTTCAATTAGTTTCTACAAAATTTTAATGTACGTAAAGAAAAGTGGCCGACAAGTTGATGTTTCAAAATAGTTTTTAATATTCCAGAAAAATAGTTTTTCTCCAACTTTGTCTCGATTTTTCGAGCAAGTTGGATGGCCATGGCAAAATCCACCTAGGGGATCTCGAAGAGGGTCATGTGGGCTTTCTAAACGAATTTACGGATCTAAAAACGGATTTAAAATAAGAGAGATATCGATCGGGGAAGTGGGATACCTTGATGTTGATTTCTGTTCTTGTGGGGGGTATTTGTTTGTTGTTGTTGCTGTCGTCATGACGACCGGGAGGAGGGGATGCTGTCGCTCCTGCGAGGCTGGCACACACGCCGAGGAGAGGGAGGAGGATGGAGGAGAGAGGAGGAAGAAGATGGAGAAGAAATTAGGGTTTGAAAGGGGATTTTGAGTTTACTAATACATACGTGTATATATGTCAAGGAGCAAAGGGGTTCGGCCTATATGGGTTGCTACTGCTATTTGCTTTTGGGCGCTAGCAACTAGCTGCTACCTTTGCTAATTGTTGTGGTCGGTTCCTACATGTGGGGCCGACCACACTTTATTTTTTTCGTTTTCTTACTCATATATATATATATATATATATATATATATATATATATATATATATATATATATATATATATATATATATATATATAATCTCCAAAAAATCCAAATGAAAATTTTATATTATCTAGAATCTTTTTTTGACATATTTACATATATGTAAATTTAGTATGATAAATAAAATAAAAATCAATAATAGTAACTTTAACAATAATAAATATTTATTTAATCATAACCGAAATAATATTGACAATAAATAAATATTAAAATAATTCAAATGGTGGCCTTGGTGGACTTATACTACACCCCCTTATCTGGGTCCAAAAAATTGTACAAAGTGTTGTACAATATTATTTAATAATAAAATACCAATAATAGTACAAATAATTAAATATTTTAAAATTGTACATAAAATTCAAAAATAATTCAGGAAATATTTTCACATACATAAAATATGCCTACATGGCCACATTCGGTCCGGGTCCAGTTCGGGCTGGTTTGGACAAATCGGGTCATCTAAAAATCAATATATAAAATAATACTTAAATTAAAATAATTTAAATGAGTCAATTCCCAACTTGGCTTGGTTTTCCTAGTTTGGACAGAACTATGGCTAGGCTTCCCCCGATATGGCTAGTACACTAGTCAAGGCACACTGCTACATCTTCCGTGCCAAAATTCATGGTAGTCTTGTGTTCCAAAATTCAACAATGGCTAAGGTCATTTCTAATGAAATAAAAAATCATAATTTGCATAAATTAATTTTTAAGTCTTTTTAAATAACAAAAAAAAATACTCCCAAAAAATTTAGGGGTTTTACAAACGGGGTCGGGACCACATCATCACCGACTATCTACGGGAGGGACACAGGGACACGGGATTATACCTCGGGGTGCTCGGCTAGATTTCTCATATGTATAAAAGAAATCCTCGACAGCGCACGGGAGCACGGACAGCGGCACATGAAAGCCGAAACAGCGGCGGGCCATGGGTCAGGGGATCAACGAGGCCGCGTAAAGCGCGGACAGGGATCGACTCGGGACATCCCGGCCACAGGGGCAGCTCGCGAGCGCACGAGGACAGAGGCCGCTGGGAGGTGGCTGCGGCGGGATATCGCGCAGGGGGTTGCCGGGAGGCGAAGCCGAGGCGGATCGGACGGTCGGAGCTAGGGCTCGGCTTCGGACAGGGGAAAGCGGACGGAGGCAATGGCGTCGGGCTCGAGGGGGTCTGGAATTACGGGCGAAGGCGTGGCTCCGGTCTGGGCGGCTAGGGCACGGCGGCCGAGCGGAGGCTCGACCGGAGGCAGGCCGCCGGAAGGTCGCGGACGGACGCCGGCCACGGGGAACGGCGCGCGGCTGACTCGGGTCGGAGACGGGCGCGACCCCGGGGAATGGCGCGCGGGCTGGCTCGGGTCTGAGGGATCGGCAGCGGCCTCGGGGAAAGGAGGGGTCAGCGGAGCTAGGGCTCTGGGAAGTGGAGTGATGGGAATGGAGATGGTTGGGATGGTGTGTGCTGGTGGGTTTTTATTTTTTATTTTTTTGTGAATAAAAAGTTTGGTGAGGAGTGTTTTAAGGAGAGAGGAGTGAGGAGTACATGGGAACGTGGGGGGAGAGAATGGATCATGCGGTTAGGGGGGTGGTCCTGGTCATGGGTAGTAAATAGGTTTTAGGAAATTTTCTCTTTTTTTTATTAAACCAACTATATTTTTTATTAAACCAACTATATTTTTTTATTAAACCAACTATATATATATGTACATATATATGTATAGATATAATGAGTAACAAATTTTATATAATTTCAGGTTTAATAGAAAATCCAAAGATGGGTTCGGAAAACGGGATCTGGTGTTCGGACTCGGGGTCGGACCCCGGGCACTGGATCGGGACAGGCCACAAACATAAATCCAATAATTAATTTTAAAAATAATATTTTCCTGATCCGACTATAATAATAATAATAATAATAATAATAATAATAATAATAATAATAATAATAATAATAATAATAATAGTAGTACTAAGACTAAGATTATGCTACAGACAAATAAAATCCAATAATTAATAATTCCAAAAATTTTATGTTTCACAATAACTATAGTAAGGCTCATTCGCACTCTATGGGAGCTCACGAACGAGGTGGTTAGGTATAATCACGTCTAATAAAAGGTCAGGGTCAAGTGAAACGATCACGATCAGGTCAAATCAATCCAGTACAGGTATTAGATCAAGATAAGGTCAAGTCCAAGTACGAAACAGGTTAGGGGATCATAGCATAGACAAAGCAGTACTATCACTAGACACGAACACGATAGAAAAATATGGCAAGTAACATGAGGAAGGAAAAAGTAATAATATATGTGCACGTAAAACTAGGGAGTAACTATGACATGAAGCAGGAGAAAAATATGTACCAAGTGAGACATAAAAGAATAGCAGTATAGAAAAAGCATGTAAATACTGTAAAGTTTGGCAAGGTGTACTTGCCTGAGGGTTGCACGGAGAACCAACAATATATCGCCAATTGACAAGTCAGAATGTCCAAGTCTCACAACTGCCTCCGGAAGCTATAATAAACGTTACCATCGTTTCCAGATTAGTCAAATTAGCTAGGATTGCCTGTCCTTAAATCCAATTCTGGACACAGGGGCAAAACAGAAATTTTGGATCAAAATTGTGTCCACTGTTAGGCCCGCTTTGCACCGAAAAGTGTGCCAAAGTCAACGATCTCTAAAGTCGTCAAACTATATGTCTATTAATTCGTTTTAATTATACGAACCCAATAGTATGTCCAATTTTGGATTCTGGTGGGCCGTACACAAATTTGTCGGTTGAGTTGGATCTTGGGGCCCGCGAAACGGTGATCCGTTCAACTGTCTCAGAATCGGACCAAACTTGGCATCAGGACCAGAAAAATGATATGGTCCTGCTCGCACAAGTTTCGTCTCCATTTGACGAACGTGCACAAAATAATTAGAGAATTTTGAAAACGCCTATACGGTGAATTTCGACGGATACGCATCAAATTTGTCGCGTACACGCGACCAATTTGAATTTCGTCAAAGCCCACACGTCCACAAAGTCGATACGCACCTTTCGATGCTTTCGGTTCGTGACCACGTCGCCCGGTTTGGCGGGACGCACGTTGGATCGGAAAAACTTTTAAGTTTTGAAAACAGGTTTTTTTTTTATTTTGGGAAAAGAATTACTTCGCGTATATGCGATGAAATTAGGAACTATAAAAAGGGTTTTAAAGATCTATAGGTTGTCAACGAAATTGTTCAAGTGGATTTTCAAGTTGATCACTGGTTTGATAGAAATTGGGACTCAAAGTAAGGAGTTTGGGAAGTTCTATGTCCTATTTCGAACAGGTTTTTGGTCGATTTCTTGTCAAATTACTACAGGGTTTTAATCCGTTTTAAATAAAACTAATTGATGGGATTAAGAGGTGTATAGGTTAGGGTTGTACCAGAGAAATTATTTTGGGAATCCATCGAGCGACGTGAGAGAAAACTCGACCCGAAGTTGGGTACTGTCGTTGTTGTATTTACTGCTGCTGCCGCCTTTGTTGTGCGTTGCTGCTGTCCGCGCAGCCTCCGGCCGGCCGACGGTGGCCCGCAGTGGCGCTACGGTGGCGTGCGGCCGCATAGAGGTCGGGGGTTCGTAAGGGAGTAGGGTTTTATATGAGAGAACCCTTCCCCTCTCTCTTTATATATACCTGCTCGAGGGGGGGTCGGTTCTGCATGATCGTGTTTTCATGTGTATTTGATCTCGCGAGATTTTCACTGAAAATCTCGCGAGAATATATATATATATATATATATATATATATATATATATATATATATATATATATATAGATATTTTTTTTATATATATAGATATATGTATATGTATATATCCATATATATATACACCATAAATCTATTTAAATCCAAATAAAATTTCAATGTGATCTATCAAATATTTAATATAATTATATATTATATATATATATATATAAATATATATATAATATATAATACATAATATATAATATATAATATTTTTTTAATCACCAAGGAACTTTTATTGAATGGAATACTGAAACCTACACCACCGAGCCAAACAACCCGGCCCACGCGGGAGACCAAACACAAAATACCACAGAACCAAACAACCAGGCCTACATGGGAAACAAAACACAAAACACGAAATTGAAAATTCAAACAACACGAAGTCCGGGGAGGGGGGCACGTGGCAGTCGTGCGCTGCTCCCGAGGGGGGGCGCGTGGGCGAGCGCGGAACTCGAAGCGACGGGAGCGGGGCCCGAGGGGTCACAGGATCCGAGGGGGCGCAGGTCCTGAGGGGACGGCCGGTCCCGGAGAGCAGCGCCGATCAGAGACTACCGCCTGCGAGGGGGCCAGTCCTGCCACGCGGGGGAGCGGGGGGGTCCGGCGAGAGGACCAGGGCGGCGGACCCGCACCCGCGGCCAGGGGTGGAGGGGATGCACCGCCGGGGGGAGGGGGCAGCACCGCCTGGCGAGAGCCGCGACTCGACGAGGAGGCCAGTACGGGGACGTCTCCACAGACGGGGCAGAAGGGGCGAAGCTCCGGGGGAGACGGAGACACCGGCGCGACCACGGCGAGGCTACGACGAGGGACGGGGAGCTAGACGCTGCCAGAAAGAAGCGGAAAGAGGGCTCCGGGGAGAGGGAAGATGACCATGGCGGAGGGGACGGAGCCCCGGGCGGAGAGGGCCGGGCGGAGCAGGGCGGAGAGGGCAGGGCGGAGCAGGAAGAGGAGCACCTGGAGGAGAGGGCCGGGCGGAGAGGATCGCCGGGCGGAGGCTAGAAGATACGCCTCAACCCCTGGGAGTAGGCGTAAGTCGCCCACTGCGCGGCGGCGGATGAGGCTGAGCCGCCGGAGAGGAAGGACTGCCAGAGTGGCGCGGCCTGCTGGGCTGGGGCGGCGACCCAGTACCACCGCAGGGTGGCCGGGTCCTGCCAGTAGGCCCCCACCGACGAGGAGAGAGGCTGGACGGGGTGGGTGACGGGAGACGGGCCCGGGGGGGAGTGGAGGAAGGAAGCTCCGGAGAGACGCCCGCGGACGAAGCGGGAGGAGGCGCCGGAGGGAAGACCGAGACGGGAGAAGCCTCTGCGGGTGGGATCTCCGAGAGAACGGCCGCCTCCGGAGGGATGGGGGGCACCGGTGGAGGACCCAAGGCGGGAGGAGCGGAGCGGAAAGGAGATGGCGGATGGACAGTCGCGAGGGCGGGCGATCCGGTCGGAGCAGGGGAAGGCTCTGGGAAGCCGAGCACCAGGGGAGAGGGAGGGATCTGGGACGGAGGGAGCGGAGGGAGGGGCTGCAGCCGCCGCGAGGGGCGGCACGGAAGCGGAGACGGTCGCAGCTCCGACGAAGATCGACGGACCTGGGCCGAGGAGAGAAGGGGCAGAAGAAGGCGGAGGTCGCCGGGCGCGGCGGCGCCGACGACCCCGAGGGCGCCGGCTGCTCCGCGGAAGGGGTGAAAGGGAGGGAGGACCACCGCACTACTGGCATCCGCCGGGAGGAGCGCCCCACGCGAAGGGTGGCCGGAGGAAGCTCGACCACCCGCCGAGGCCGGGATGGCCTGGGAGGACGGGGGAGAGGCGTGGCGAGGAGGGGGATGCCTGAAGGCGTCCGGCCACCGCCCTGGCGCGTGCGGGGGGGGGGGGGGGTGGGGACCCGAGGAACGGGTGCGCTCCGGCCAGAGGGAGCCAGGCCCAAATCCCGTTCGCCATCTATATTATAATATATATATATATATTTTTTTTTCTATATTATAATATATATATATATATATATATATATATATATATATATATATATATATATATATATTTTAATATATATATATATATATATATATATATATATATATATATATATATATATATATATATATATATATATATATATATATATATATATATATATAAAATATAAATTTATATATATATATATAAAATATATATAAATATATATTTTATATATATATATAAATATATATATTATATATATATATAATTAAATTTATAATAATCAATTCAATAATAATAATATCTAATCAATTCAATAAATTTTATATTTATATAAAATATATATATAATTAAATTTACAATAATCAATTCAATAATAATAATATCTAAATAGAATGAACATGTTTATTTAATCTCCACAAAATAACTTTAATAATAATAATAAAATAATAAAAATTGTCCCAATGGGTGGACTTTACCACACAGCCATATTTGGGTCCAAAAAATTGTACAATTTTTTTATAAAATATTATTTAATAATAAAATACAAAATTTTTGTATAATAAAAAAATTATTAGAAATACAATATCAATTTCTAAAATAATTTAAAAAATATTTGCACACACATAAAATATGCCTACATGGTCGTCTTTGGTCCACTACATGCCTACATGGTCTTGGAATTGGGTTGGGTCCAGTTCGGGCTGATTGGGTATAACCGAGTCATCTAAAAAAATCAATAGATCTAGTTAATAAATAACTAATTTATCGGCAGGGGTTAAGTTACAACTTTACCTGGTTTTCCTACTTGGGACACAGCTATAGCCGGGCATTCCCTAGCATGGCTAATATACTAGTCAATGCACACAGCTACACTAACCATACCAAAATTCCTAGTCGCTATGCATCTTAGAACTTAACCATGACTAAGGCCATATCGATATACAATATTAGGCTATTATAAATATAATCATATATATACAAAATTCTATTTAAATCTATTTGACTGTATAACATCCCAAAATAAATATCAAAATAATTATACTAAGCCATGGCAACCTATCATGGCTCTATAAGTGGGGTTGGCTAGGTTAGGGTCCAAATATATTTTCTAATCAATCGAACTCTAAGTGTCAACCAATAAGTCTCTCGTCCCATTCGCAAATAAATAGAACACGGGAACTCGATTGAGTGGCACCCCCTTGGCATGTGTGTCCTAGACTCAAAATGAGTCAAAACCATATATTGGGTCAAATGGTTTTGATCTATATCGAGTTTGAACTCACATGGGAAGCTAGGTATAGAATTATGGTAAATAATCTAATTGTCGAAATTTGATCCGAAGTTGCGCGAAGTCAAAAGAATGCTAGGAGACAAATTTGGATGGGACATGATATACCAAATTGAAGGTCATCCTGTTTACTACAAAACTCATGAAGGACGTTTCAAGAGATGGACATGTCTATGCTCCAAAAATCAAAGACATGAAAATGTACGTATAAAATCCAAATTAAATATACAATACAAACTAATAAACAGAAATACTATAAAATAAATAAAAAAATAATTCCCAAAAATTAGGGTCCTCACATTCTATCCACCTTAAAAAAAATTCGTCATCGAAATTAGAATAAGGCTCACTCACGTAGAACCGTGCTAGCAACACCAGGAATAATTCAAGGGATACGCTAGGTCACTACGGTGTCTCCTAATAAGTTATGTAATAATCAAGCCTAAATAATTTGATTTGCAACATCTATATCGTAAAACTATAGATAGTTATCTCTAGTGGCTCTTCTTGGTACGGGCGGCCTTGCAAAGATCACATCGAAGACTTGTCCCTCCTGTCACCCCCGTTTCCCGTTATACGTATTTTTCAGGATACGTATATGAATTTCTGACAATTGTCAGGTGGCCCGTATTTTGACTTATCTTGCTTAGCTTAGCCTTGGTTTAAATCTTGACTTGATTGGTTCAGCTTGGTATAAAATGACTTGGCTTAGCTTGGCTTGGTTTATATTGGTTTGTATTTACTTCTTCATCTTCCTCATTTACTCCTTCCACCTACCAAGCCTAGGCAAGTGCAACTTGCTTCATGATGGATCTCAAGTTTTATTGTTCCATTCTCTTCCTTACTTGATTCTAAGCCTCTTTAGAACTTGACATTTTTGGATTTGAAGGATGGATTCTTGTAGATCTAAGTTTGTAACTTTTTTTGGTTTTTCTTAGTTTTGATCATTAAAATTTGGTTATTTTCAAAATCTAATGGTTCCATGTTGTAGGAAATTCAATTCTACCCAATTTTGGCTTTTGAACCGCTTGATTTTGACTACGGATGAGAAAGTTATGCCATTTTGAGTTCATGGGTTCAACCAAGCATTTTTATACTGGTTGGAGAAGATGAACAGTGCCGCAACCTGACAAGTGCCGCAACCTGGCTATTATCGCAACTAGGCAAGTGTCGCAACCTGGCAAGTTCCGCAACCTGGCTAGTTTCGCAACCTGGCTAGTGCCGCAACCTAGCTTGGCACAACCTGGCTTGGCGCACTCTTGATAAGTAAGAAGTACACTTGATATGACATGTAAAACCTTGATAGTGGCCCGTCGAGGCGCACTCCTGACAGGTAATCTTGACAAGTAACAAGTAACTTGACATGATAATTCTTGATGGTGGTCTGTTGTGACGCACTCTTGACTTGATAAAGTAACCTAACATGATAATCTCGATATATCTTGCTAAGTAACTCTTGTCTTGACACCGTGGGTGTTTGTGCTTGTATAAGCTACATGTCTCGTCTTGCATCATATCTAGGATATAAATTCCTGATTTCTGCGGTCAGGGATTCATACTGAATCTAACTAGGATAATGACTAGAGTGATTAAGTAGTTTATGAAGAGATTTTCCAGATACAGGCAATCCCGTTATCTGGGCGCTTTAATTGGACTTATAGCCTGCCGTCGAGTAGGGCACATTTCCAGCACACTGTCATGTGTTGCACCACTAAGTCATCTAATCCAACTCTCTCAATTTGTGACCGGATAACCTGAATTAAGACTGCAGGGCTTGTGGCTGCTGGAACATCTCATTGAATCTTGCTAGTAACTAGGCTTGTGATAACCCTAGCTAGTTAAAGTATCAAACCGTACTCATTGTTTGGCCGTGAATGATGAATGGAGTCCAGTCTAGTCTTATCTAAGCAATGCCAATCTATGATTACTTCAGCACTTTACTGTTTATGTTTACTTTTGTCGATAATTGGTCGGAGACTAATCTCTGTTCAGGTGAAGGGTTACAACCCCGGTACTTGTTTGGTTTACGGGTTGTAACTTGGCTACCGGAATAGTCTCTTAGTTTTCTTATCGTTTATTACCTTGTTTTCTCTAACTCATGTCTTTTGTTATCCTTTATGTATCATGTGCTAATATGCTGGCTTTAGTTCTTAAGTGAAGCCTCCCTTGTGGCACTTGTTCTTTCTGGGGTCTGACCGGCCAGTTGGTTTTGTATGGCCAGATTTTGGAGTAGCTTCCGAGGATCTCCCTGACTTCCAGCCAGATGGTGACCACTAGGCGCAACCTTGGCAACGAGTGGGTTCTTATTTTGCTCTCCCACTCCCTTGTAAAAATATTTTTTTGAGGCGTTTAGCCGCCGAGTAAGTGTTAGCTCGTTTGCAACTTTACTTACTGTCTACCTACGGGCTGTAAAATAATTGACAAATCCTATAGTTGATCATGTATGATTGAAACTCTTGCTAGTCTTCACATTTTGTATGACTAGCTTCATGATCATCTTAATATGTAATGTTTGGGACGCCTTACTTTGTATGTCTGATGATTTAACATCTTGTAACATTTACTTACTTGCTTGTGATTGAGACATTAGGCTTGTTCATGACCATAAGAGACTGTTGGCTTGTAACTAAACCCTCATGCATCTAGACAGCAATGACTGTATATCGGGGTAGATTATACTTCAATGTACGTAGCTGGCTGTGTCTGTCCCCCGCTCTCCAGTATTCTGGTTCTGGGGCGTGACACGGTTCAAGTGGTGCCCATGTAGGTCTTGTAAATCAAGATGTGTGGGGATTTTATCGAATAGATGTCTCAATCAGCATTCACCCTTGATTTCTACTCGTGCTTCCTAATCTTTCTGAATCTTGGCCTGATAAGGTGTTTTATCCTTGATCTATCTTGGCCCTTCCTTATTGTTCCCCGTGTCATTTTCTTTAGTGGCATGGTTCCTGGTCCTACCGATTAACAAGACGGAGCACTTCCAGTGGACCAGCAGCAACCTGGAGACCAAGCCCAACACTCTGGAGCGGCCTCCTGAGTCATGCATTTCGGGGATCCATAGCCCCCAGTTCAGCCAGTCCAACCTGCAGAGCCTGATAATGGAACCCTGGTGGGTCTTATCTGAGAATTGCTTGCATCTCAAAATCGTCGGGGCGATGCCCTGTACCAGACAGTATAAGATGCCATGGGCAGAGTTGGTTACCAAGGGAACAACGCGGCCAACAACTTCAAGCGTCTGAACCCTCCTTTCTTTGACGGCACTGAAGATGCTATTGCTGCTGATGCATGGCTTCAGGACACAGAAGTTATCCTGGAAGCAGCTAGGATTCCTGAGAATGAGAAGGTGGCCGTTGTGCGCCTGCAATTATTAGACTTAGGTCGCAGCTGGTGGGCGATGTTAGCAGTTGGATTACCGACGCTGTCTTATGGGCGGTATTCAACAACAAGCTCCAGATGAAGTACTTCGACGCAGTAGCTCGGTATGATCTGCAGACGAGATTTACAAATCTCAAGCAGATGGGAAGGACGGTCGATGGATATGTGGCCGAGTTTTCTAGACTCTGTCGGTTTGCTCCTACCTTGGTGGCAACCAAATTGGATCGAGCCCAGCGATTCCAGCAGGGGCTCCACCTAGAGATTATCATATCAGTGGAGCAGTTTAAGCACCAGACGTTTGATGCCGTCTTGCGAGCAGCGAAGAGGCATGAGTATACTTCTCAGAGGATTGTAGATAAAAGCGGAGGACGGAAGAGGTCTCATGGGCAGATGTCCCAGTCATCAGCACCAGCCCGACAACTAGGACTTTAACAATTGGAGCTCCTAGGAGGGCGACCACAGTTTCGTCGGTTCAACATTCGATACCGACGTATCCTTAGCAGCAGAAGCAGAAGTAGTCTTCTGCAATGGGCTGCACTCATTGTGGGAAGCCAGGACACGTAGTATCAGTGTATCGTAGAGCACAGGGATAGTGCTTGGCTTATGGGACACCGGATAGCAAGATAGGGTCCTGTCCGAATAGAGCCAGTTCGTCGTCATCAAACCTAACT
Source organism: Iris pallida (assembly GCA_029216955.1). Lineage (NCBI taxonomy): Eukaryota > Viridiplantae > Streptophyta > Magnoliopsida > Asparagales > Iridaceae > Iris > Iris pallida. The sequence continues at coordinate 3,474,698 of JANAVB010003000.1, forward strand.
AGTCCATCGGTTAGGGGTCCAGTACCAGTGCAGCAGCAGTACCAGCCTCCGAGGCCATTGCCGCCTCAGGCTCAGCAGTATGTCCAGGTTCAGATTCAGAGCAGGAAGAGAGGTCACCAGCAGAGGGACCAGCACCAAGAGGACAAGGTCAGGCTATGGATCTGACCGTAGCAGAAGAATTGGCATCCGGTGAGGTGGTAGAAGGTACCATTTTCGTCAACTCTTTTCCAGCATCAGTATTATTTGATTCATGTGCATCGCATTCATTTATGTCTGTACGATTCGCAACACGGATAGGACTAGAGCCCGAGTCATTATCAGTAAGACTCAATATACTTACTGGTAACGGTCTCGTGGGGATAGATAGAGTATATTCCTCGTGTCGAATCGTAGTTAGCGGTAGAGAGTTTCCCGCTAGATTGATAGAATTTCCGATGGCTGACTATGATGTGGTCCTAGAAATGGATTGGTTGAAGGATCAATACGCAAAAATAGACTGCCATATTGGCAGGATTATTTTTGGAATTCTAGGCGAACCAGAGTTTTTCTTTTCCACAGGCGAAGTAGAACCTTCTCCACCAGTATTGCGGATGGCAGTAGCAGAAGCAGTTTAATTTCCCAGAGTAGTAGAAGAGTTTCCTGATGTGTTTTCCGAAGAGCTTCCAGGTATGCCACCGGAGAGAGAGAGAGATAGAGTTCACTATCGACTTGATTCCAGGGACTGTACCAGTGTCAGAGAGAGTCTACAGGATGGCACCTTCAGAATTAGAGATCTTATACAAGATGATTGAAGAACTCAGAACCAAAGGATTCATTCGTGCTAGTAGATCACCTTGGGGAGCCCCGATGCTTCTTGTGAAAAAGAAGGATGGTACGTCAAGATTATGTGTTGATTATCATACCTTAAACTCTGTGACAATCAAGAACAGATATCCTTTACCAAGGATAGATGATTTATTTGATCAACTCAGTGGGGCAGCAGTATTCTCGAAGATTGACTCGCGATCAGGGTACCATCAGATCAGAGTCAGAGAGCAAGACATCCCGAAGACAGTATTCAGATCAAGATATGGATATTGGGAGTTCCTTGTTATGCCATTTGGAGCGACCAATGCGTCGGCCGTATTCATGGATCTCATGAATTATATCTTCATGCCTTATTTGGATCAGTTCGTGATAGTTTTCATAGATGACATCTTAGTCTATAGCAAGAATGAGGAGAGCATGAGCAGCATCTTCGTGTAGTTCTTCAGATTCTTAGAGAGCACCAGTTGTACGCGAAGTTCAGTAAGTACGAATTTTGGTTTGATCGTATTTCGTACTTAGGTCATATTATCACCAGAGATGGAATAGAAGTTGACCCCCAGAAGATAGTGGCTATAGAGACAGGGCCAGTACCTAGCACCATCGCAGAAGCTCGGAGTTTCCTGGGATTGGCCGGCTATTACCAGCGATTTGTGTCAGACTTTGTTCGGATTTTGGCACCATTGACGCAGTTGACCCACAAGGATGTGCAGTTTGCTTGGACAGTAGAGTGTCAGAGTTCATTCGAGAAGTTGAAGTGAAGATTGATAATGGCTCCCATTCTCATGACATATCCAGATAGGACTGGAAGATTTTCATTTTATTATGATGCTTCCGGTAGAGGATTGGGATGCGTCTTGATGCAGCATGGTAAGGTAATAGCTTATGCGTCACGTCAGCTTCGTGATCATGAGAGAAATAACCCAACCATGACTTGGAATTAGCAGCGGTGGTTTTCACACTCAAGTTGTAGAGGCATTATTTGTATGGAGATCGGGTGGAGATTTTCACCGACCACAAGAGTCTTAAGTATGTGTTTACCCAAAAGGATCTCAATATGCATCAGAGAAGATGGGTAGAGTTACTGGTGGATTATGACATCAACCTGCAGTATCATCCTGGGAAGGCCAATGTAGTTGCAGACACGTTGAGCAGAAGAGCAGGAGCTTATTTTCTAACAGCACAGCCAGAGTTATTAGCTGATCTTCAGAATATGGGAATAGAAGTAGTTCTTCCTACCAATATGGCATTGATAGCCAGCATGCAAGTTCAGTCCAGCATAGTTGAGAGGATCAAGATGGCACAATCAACAGATTCTAAGCTTCAACGGCTTAGTGAAGAGTGTGAAGCAGGACGATGACCAGAGTTATGCATTCACGAAGACGGTACACTCCGACATGGAAGGCGTCTTTGTGTACCTAGTGGTGATATCAGATAGGAGATTATGGCAGAAGCTCACAGTTCAAAAGTATTCAATTCATCCCGGCGGTACAAAGATGTATCATAATATTCGCCAGCATTTTTGGTGGAATGGCATGAAGAGGGAGATAGCCCGGTTTGTCTCTCGTTGTTTAGTTTGCCAACAAGTTAAAGCTGAACATCAGAGACCAGCTGGACTTCTTCAACCTTTACCGATCCCAGAATAGAAATAGAAGCACATTACCATGGATTTTGTAACTGGGTTACCTAAATCTCCAGCTGGGAGAGATGCTATATGGGTTATAGTTGACAGACTCACCAAGGAAGCTTATTTTATCCTTTTTAGAATTGGTCAGTCGACGGATCAGCTTGCAGAGATGTACCTCAGGCAGATTTTCAGATTGTATGGAGTGCCAGTTAGTATCATATCAGACAGAGATTCACGATTTACATTGCACATTTGGTAGAGTCTTCAAGAGAGCTTGGGGACTTATCTCAAGTTCAATTCAGCTTATCATCCGCAGACAGATGGTCAGTCAGAATGCACGATTCAGACTCTTGAAGATATGTTGTGGTCATGTACACTCGACTTCGGTGGTTCGTGGGAAGATCACCTGCATCTCGTGGAGTTCTCCTATAACAACAGCTTCCAAGCCAGTATCCAGATGGCACCCTTTGAGGCCTTGTACGACAGAAAGTGCAGATCCCCGTTAGCATGTGATGATATCGGCAAAAGATAAATGCTTGGTCCAGAGATGATTATGCAGACAATCGAGGTGTTCAGACAAGTCAAAGATCATCTTCGAGTTGCACAAGACCGTCAGCACCATTGGGCCAATTCTCATCGACGCCCTTTTGAGTTTTCTATCGGCGACCATGTATTCCTTAGGATCTCGCCTACTCGTGGCGTCATTCGATTCGGCGTACGGAGAAAGCTTAGTCCTAGGTATATAGGATAGTTTGATATTCTCGAGCGAGTAGGTGATGTGTCCTATCGTCTCGCTCTTCCACCGTCATTACGTGAGGTACATAACGTATTCTATGTATCCCAATTGTGATGGTACATCTCGGATCCGAGCCATATCCTTGATCATTCGAAATTGGTCTTTGGTACCAACCTTTCGTATGAGGAAAGGCCCATATCCATTCGATCGAAGGAAGAAGATACTCAAGAATAAGACTATTAAGTTAGTCCGTGTTGCTTGGGGTCATCATTCTTTAGGTGAGTCAACGTGGGAGCTTGAGGATGATATCCGCTCGCGATATCCATGCTTGTTTGACTCATAAGATATAATATCTTTCTTATGCCTTATGCTTCTACTTTCTTGCTTGCATGAATGATTGCTTGGTTGACTGCTAGTCGTAGATTGCCAGTATTAGTGTAGCTTGTCCCGACATCTCTAGCCTCTTGATTAAATTTTGGGGACGAAATTCATTTAAGGTGGGTAGATTTGTCACTCCCGTTTCCCGTTATACGTATTTTTCAGGATACGTATATGGATTTTTGACAATTGTCAGGTGGCCCATATTTTGACTTATCTTGCTTAGCTTAGCCTTGGTTTAAATCTTGACTTGATTGGTTTAGCTTGGTTCAATATGACTTGGCTTGGCTTGATTTGGTTTATATTGGGTTGAGATGAGAGGGGTTGCTATATAAGTCAACTTCTTCTCTCTCCTCCATTATTTGCATTTACTTATTCATTTACTCCTTCCACCTACCAAGCCTAGGCAAGTGTAACTTGCTTCATGATGGATCTCAACTTTTATTGTTCTATTCTCTTTCTTACTTGATTCTAAGCCTCTTTAGAACTTGACATTTTTAGATTTGATGGATGGATTCTTGTAGATCTAAGTTTGTAACCTTTTTTGGTTTTTCTTGGTTTTGATCTCTAAAAATTAGTTTATTTCGAAATCTAATGGTTCCATGTTGTAGAAAATTCAATTCTACCCAATTTTGACATTTGAACCGCTTGATTTCGACTTCGGATGAGAAAGTTATGCCATTTTGAGTTCATGGGTTCAACCAAGCATTTTTATGCTGGTTGGAGAAGATAAACAGTGTCGCAACCTGGCAAGTGCCACAGCCTGGCTAGTGCCACAACCTGGCTAGTGCCGCAACCTGGCAAGTGCCGCAACCTGGCAAGTGCCGCAACCTGGCTGGTGCCGCAACCTAGCTTGGCACAACCTAGCTTGGCGCACTCTTGATAAGTAAGAAGTACACTTGATATGACATGTAAAATCTTGATAGTGGCCCGTCGATGCGCACTCCTGACAGGTAATCTTGACAAGTAACAAGTAACTTGACATGATAATTCTTGATGGTGGTCCGTTGTGACGCACCCTTGACTTGATAAAGTAACCTAACATGATAATCTCTATTTGTCTTGCTAAATAACTCTTGTCTTGACACCGTGGATATTTGTTCTTGGATAAGCGACATGACTCGTCTTGCATCATGTTGAGGATATGAATTCCTAATTTCTACGGTCAGGGATTCATACTGAATCTGACTAGGATAATGACTAGAGTGATCAAGTAGTTTATGAAGAGATTTCCCAGCTACAGGCAATCCCGTTATCTGGGCGCTTTAATTGGACTTGTAGCCTGCCATCGAGTAGGGCACATTTCCAGCACACTGTCATGTGTTGCACCTCTAAGTTATCTAATCCAACTCTCTCAATTTGTGACCGGATAACCTGGATTAAGACTGCAGGGCTTGTGGCTGCTGGAACATCTCATTGCATCTTGCTAGTAACTAGGCTTGTGATAACCCTAGCTAGTTAAAGTATCAAGCCGTACATATTGTTTGGCTGTAAATGATGAATGGAGTCCAGTTTAGTCTTATCCAAGCAATGACAGTGTCACGACCCGCACCCACTGTGAGGGTACGAGAACGTAACAACGCCCAGCCTATGCCGCAGTGTCGGCAGTAGAGCGCTGTCCTAGGTCAACATACATCTAACAATATATATATCTAAACAGTTATACTCCCCGAATAAGGGTGACATAGCAGTAAAACTCAATCACAACTAAGGAAGAGATTGCACGATATGAAATAGAACTCAAGGAAATAAATAGATAAAAAGTAGTCTAAGATAATCCTAGCAATATCCAGAAGTACATGGTCTCAGATACATAATGAAAGAATATATACAACTCTGAACTCCAAATAAAGCCTAGCTAAAACATGTCTCAAGACTGCATAAAGTAAGATAATCAGCCTAACTAATCTAGTCTAGGCAGTCGGGGTGATATCCTCAGCTAGAGCTGGGTCCTCCTGAGGGTCCAGCTCGCAGGTGTCATCTAAGGCTGCCCCGTAGTAAGTGTCCTGGCAAGCCTCCTCCTCGTCCTCTGTAATATTTTCAACAGGTCCAGTCAGGACATGAGCGAGTACAGTACATCTCAACAGTTCATAGCAGGTTAGAAGATATAATCATGCAGTAAAGTAAGATACAAGTACTGAAGAAGTGCAGTATGTAAACAGAGAGAGAAAGCTGTAATAGAAATATCTACTATTAATAGAGAACTATCATGTGACTAGTGAGTCAGAGTACAACATAGACATGTAAATGGCATAGGAGATTCTGATAAGACACTATGGAAGAGATTCTGATAAGATACTACTTGGGTATTATTCACATGTCCATTTCTACTCCCCCGTACCCCCAATCAATACACAAGGATCCAGCCAGGTTATGTTATAATTCCATGCAAGGCCCCCGAAGGTGGATGCCCATAAATGGGTGATTCTAGGAGATTCTAGGATACTCAGTGAATGGGATAAGAGATTCTAGGAGACTCTACGATCATAAGAGTATATGTCGCAAGTGATCAAAGAACCAGTGAAGCATAGTGATACGCCATGTAAGTGAAACGCACAGAACATGAAGTACCCGATGCTCTCTAAGGATAACATCTCAAGAAGGGATCCATATAGTACCAATCCGTGTGACCATCGTGACAGTACAAGTAAAGTAATCTACTGCAGAAAATAGTTCTAAGCAGGATATGAAATGATCAGAGAATGTACTCGCCTGTATCTGAGCGTCCAATATGAAAAGTACCGTCCGAGGAGTGGTGTCTGGCTCCTAATCAGAACAGCACAAGTCACAACAAGTCTAAAAGGGTAAAATGAAGTTCTACTTTGCATTCTACATGATTCTAGGTCATTCTAGGCCAAAGTCAACTCTTGGTCAACTCTGGTCAACCCTAGAAGTCAAGCTAGGTCAACCAAGTCTAAATAAGTCTAAACTAGGCTATACTAAGCCTAATAATGTTGTACAAGCCCTATCTAGTCTCACCAAGCTATACCACACTACCTAGGCCTATTATCAACACAAGTATATACAATACCTATACCCAAGTTGTACACATATGGCATATACATATATTTGTATAACCCATACCCCCATATGCATACTATCATGGCATCCTCCCATACTCTATATATATATATATATATAAAACCACACTCATATATATAGGAACATGTATATCACAATGCATGTATTAACTTACATATATATAAATACATTTGCATTACATATATATAGTCACATATATAGACTGTGCATTAGGTAGGCATATAGGGAAACATGAATAAATGTATGTGTGTGCAACATGAGATTATGTATGTGTATAAGTGTAGCTGTGTGGGTGTGGGATGGCAATCAATGTGCAGGAATATACACAAGACAGTGAAAGGAAGAGAGGGCAGTATGTGTCAAAGGGAAAAGTGTGTGTGTATAGGTTGTGGGTACAGGAAATGAAATCAGTGAAGAGGAGAGGACAGTGTGTGTGACAGGGCAATACAAGAGAGGGCTGTGTGTGTGACTGCTGTGTTAGAGAGTGAGTAAAATAGTGTGGTGTGCAATGTAAAATAGTGTGCAGGAAATTACAGTAAAGAGAGAGAGGAACATGTGTGTATGAGCAGTGAGAGATGCAAATCAGTGTGAAAAACAGTGTCAAAATAGTGTCATGTGTGTACAAGAGAAGAAAAACTGTGTGTGCTATACATTGAGGCATACATGAAGCAATGTGCACCTAACTAGTGGGCAAAACAGGAAAACAGTGCAAGCATTCAACCAGTATGCAGGAATTTAAAATTAGTGAACAGTAAAGGGGAGAGCACAGAACAGTGTGTGTGACTGCACTGGACTGAAACAGGAATGTAAATATGAAAGGGTATCAACCATGGTTCATGATAAAACACAAAATCAATCACAACAGTTTATAATTCAGTTAACATTAATATCAAGGCTAACATGTAAACCTATGTTGATAAAACATGTTCTCAGTTCAGACATAAGGCCAAACCACATCCTGAAATTGGAACCTCTCAGCTTTCAGGTTAACTAAGAAGGAAAGAAGGAAGGAAATTATATCCCAGGTTTTGAAAACTGAGATTCAAACTCAGGTATTGGTCATAACAATCTCAGATTCTCATTTCATTCAACTCAGTCCAACCTTATTTGTTCAACATCCAACACCCCAAAATCAGTACACAAATTGAATACTAATAGGAGAATTATGTATAGGAACTAGACCATCATTTAATCAGCATTAACAGGGTTAATTTAAGTGTCCAAATGGACATTAGAAAACTGGGGATTTCCAGGTTACAAGTATCAGTCAACATTGGTTAATTGAAAAATCGAATAGGAAAAATTAACAAATCTTGAATCTAATGGTTAGTAATGAAAACAACCCATGTGCACAACCCCACACATCCATTTCGTGTCACCCAAGGCCTGACATGGCGTGTCCAAATGCACAGAACATAAAAACACATACACAGTGCACTGTCTCGTGCACACGTGCACTTGTGTCGTGTGTACGACACAAGACACGAGGGGATCTCGTGGTCACCCACATAGGTAGCCCACCTATAGGGCTACCTCATAGGCCCATTGGCTAGTGTCTACGACGTATCAGTGTGGGACACGAGGCCCTTATCAGTGGCCAAAAACTCGTGTGCACTGACAGTGCAAAATACGTGCACAGTCGATTCCTTCCTAGACACGACACGGGGACACATGGGGCTTGACACACGGGGTATCAGTCATGGCCCCATGCCACGTGTCAAGTCTCGTGTCCAAACAATACGTGTCGTGTCCGCTACAGACCCCGATAGGCAGGAGAGCACTGTAGCGGTGTGCACGGTCGTGTGCGGCGCGTGTCCACTCCACAAATTCGACACAAATCGATACGATAATCAATACATGAGATCAAAAATGCATAAGCAAGCATGAAACTAAATTTCCTATTCAAAAACAAATTGAAAATAACACCAACAGCCCCTTTGTGGCATTTTTACAAATACCTGCGTAGGAACACAGACACGTGTCCAAAACGGACACAAAACCCATGACACCCGACACGAATCCTATCCAGAATCTTAGAGGACCCTTAGGGCTTCCTATTGGTGAAGACAAAATGAAAATCCATGTAGAAATGGGAAAGTTACCTATTGAAGAATAATGGATGAAAAATCCCCAAATGTAATGATTTCTTCAACCACCCAAATCTCACAAATTATTTCCTTCCTGCAAACAATCAATACCAATAGCAAAAACATTGATATTAGGATCTAATGCACACTAGTTTGGGGAAAAAAGGACCTAAAATGGATTTATTATGAATTTCTAAAGATAGGAGCTCACATCTTTCTTCTTGAAATAAATTTCCTAAGGAAGAGAGGCTAGCCCTTGATTTTAGGAGGGGTTTTATAGTAGGGGAATCCCAATATCATTAGGTGGCCGGCCACTATACTTAGGGTTAGGGTTTGGTATTTTGGGCTTGGGCCAAATTACATGAGCTATGGTTTATTTGATTAATAAAGACTCTAAATCATAAGTCATGGCTTATGGCTTTCTATTTTCTATAGCTAAATAGGTTCTAATGACCTAACCATAGATTAGACTAGGTTAGACTAGAGTAACAAATTCTAACCAAGCTCAAACTAACTAGGGTTAGCTCCTAGGTTGATCTACATGGGTCCAAACTAGCCAAAATCAATCTAGTCCAAACAATACCAAAATAATTCCTAAAAATTCCCATAAATTCTAATTAATTCTAATAAATTTAAAATACCCCAAAAATGACAAAAATACTCTCACACTAGAAATATGGTAGTGACAGACAGTCTATGATTATTTCAGCACTTTACTGTTTATGTTTACTCTTGTCGATAATTGGTCGAAGACTAAGCTCTATTCAGGTGCAGGGTTACAACCCCGGCCCTTATTTGGTTCACGGGTTGTAACTTGGCTACCAGAATAGTCCCTTAGTTGTCTTATTGTTTATCACCTTGTTTTCTCTAACTCATGCCTTTTGTTATCCTTTATGTATTATGTGCTAATATGCTGTTTTAGTTCTTAAGTGAAGCCTCTCTTGTGGCACTTGCTCTTTCTGGGGTCTGACACAACTAGTTTTGTATGGCCAAATTTTGGAGTAGCTTCCGAAGATCTCCCTGACTTCCAGCCAGATGGTGACCACTAGGCGCAACCCTAGCAACGAATGGGTTCTTATTTTGCTCTTCCATTCCCTTGTAAAAATATTCTTTTGAGGCGTTTAGACGCTGAGCAAGTGTTATCTCGTTTGCAACTTTACTTACTGTCTGCCTACGGGCTGTAACATGATTGGCAAATCCTAGGATTGATCATGTATGATTGAAACTCTTGCTAGTCTTCATATTTTGTATGACTAGCTTCATGATCTTCTGAATATATAATATTTGGGACGCCTTACTTTGTATGTCTCACTACAACAAAAAGACCTATTAATGACGCTTGATAAGTGGATTTCATGACGGCTGATAAAGAAGTGTCATCAAAGTTCGAAATACCTTTTTTTTATGACGGTTTAGGCTAATTCTGGACTTTTTATAACGTTTATAAAACAAAGCGTTATTAATAAATTAGAGCGGTGGCAAACTTGTAATATTTTTTAAGTTTAATTGTTGGCAAAATTCTTGCTATAGCCCGCCTCTCCCCCAAAATATTCTGGTCTTCTCCTTCTCCTCCTTTCTTCTCCCTCCTCTCCCCCAACTCCAAAACCCTAACCCTAGATCCAAAATCTTCGAGGAGGGCCTCACGCTCCTCGTCGCCCTCCAGGACAAGCTCGAGGCCGTCGCGTACGCGATCGACAAGAACGCGAAGGAGGAGCGTTAGGGTTCTGCTCGTCCTCTTCTCCGCGCTCTCTCTCTCTCCTTCCTCCGGCGTCGTCGATGTCGTGGGTCCGCAACCTCCGCCGCTTCATCGGTTCCGACGCCGGCCTCGTATCCGAAGCCCTCATGGGTCAGTTCCTCTTCCTTACACCCTCATCTCCTCTTCTTCTCCTTCCTTTCCTCCAACTCCAAAACCCTAACCCTAATTTTGAAGAAATTAAAAACCCTTTTATTCCCCCAACTACAAAACCCTAACCCTAATTTTGAAGAAATTAAAAACCCTTTTATTTTACATTTTCCAATGTGAGACTAAATTCCTTATTAGTTCTCAATAAGTTTTTCTCCAGAAGTTCTGAAGTCTGACTTTGACTGGAGGGCTTCCGCTAATTACAAAAGGGTTGTACTACGAATACTGTTTATAGGGCCTGCTTTGAACAAGTCATACATCAAAATGAGTAGTACTATAAAAGGTTTCCTCATGACATCAAAGTTCTTTGTGAAATTGTCAATAGCTAGACTGAAGTTGAAGGTGGCGGGGTAACATATTTCGCTTCAACTCCACTACATATTTTCGTTCAATCTATGTATAATGTTATAGTATCTTTGCAATATTTATCTTCCAAATAGGTCTCTCTTCCATCTGGGGGTATGTTGACACCAAAGGGTTTGCAAATTCGTGGATTTACATGTTTAGGGTCCGTTGGTAGTTCTGAACTACTACACTACATGTAAGTGATGATCTGGTCAAATTTTTGCTGATTACTCAATTTGGCATTGCCTTAACATCAATTTTTGACAGGTTTGAAAGCGTTTGGGATCCCATACTGGTTCAAGGAGCACAGAAAAGAATTAGCTACTTCTTTTTGAAGGCTGTAAGGAACCTTTTTCCTTTTTCTTCATATTTTCTTAGTGGACTACATAATTTTATTGTTCAAATGCATGTGCCGGTAAAAGGTTAATGCTATGTTGATATCCATTGTATCTATTATTATGCAATTGTTTCATTGTTATATATCTTTCACGTACAATTCCATGAATACATTTGTTCATCTGATCGGGGGCACAACCAGATATTCTTTAGTAGAAAGATATTGTAAATGTTAGAAAACTCTCATCATATATTAGTGATTTGAGTAGGAAATCCAAATTTCTACTAAAATTACATGTTGATATCTAACTTAGTGAGCCTCAAATACAGTTCGTGTGGAATGCAACAACCTCCTCTTTTGGCTTTCTCTTGATAGTTTCCTATTATAATTTTTATACAGGAAGGTGCTTTTGTTAAAATTAATGTGTTTGTATAACATTCAGTGTCAAAAATTTTCTCTTGATAGTTTCACAATTATTACCAGTGTCAGAAGGTCCTGTCAGAAATACTAGTAATAAAGTGACCATTATAATGTTCCAAGTATAACTATTGTTTTTAACCTTTCAAAGCTCACCCCCGTATAATATTCTGGGATAGGGATTGTTCCTTACTCCACTACCACTCTTCTGGTTTATGTATAAGGCATGAGTGTTCCTATCCTTGTTTTTTTTTTTTTGGTGGTGGTGGGGTGGGGTGGGGGGTTATCTTGGTAGGTTTTTTTGGGCTGAGTGGCGGTTCTCATCATCTCTGTTATGTTCATGTTACTTTCGATGTCCATCAATTTCTTTCCGACATATATATATAAAATATAATAAATTGTACTTCGACTATGTTTGAGTTGAGAAATAAAGCCTTCTATGAAGGCAAAAACTCTTAGTTGACTATGACTTCTTTTGAGCTGAATTTTGTATCCTTTTGAGTGCAGCTCAAGTATTTGTGCATGAGGAACTTGGAGTCCTGATAGAAAGAAAGGAATCATTACTGGAGCTCAGACACCATAGACCAAGGGTTCATGAGGTAAGCATTAAAATTAGAGTTTTTTCTTCTAATTCTCTCATTTTGGACATGGATATATTTGCATTACGGAGTAAAAGAAGAAATTGCATATTATATTATAATTGGGTGAAGACTGGGACTTTTATGTGGTATCAATAGATAAAGCTTTTTCTGATATGATACAAGTGTTAGCAAGCATTTTGGCTTCTTCCAGATTGGTAAATAGTTTCTATCATAGTATCAAATAGTTTCTTGAATATGAATCATTTCACTTTTTGGCAATGAGTACATTGAAGAAGATGGCTCTACCGGTAAGTATTTTACTTCTCTCTAAGTATGTGTAGCTTGACTTCTGGAACAGTTAGTAAGTTTTCTCCTAAGCTAACATCTTTTCTGGAAAGAATTTAGCTGTAGTGATTATTAATTCTTTTGTGGTCAAGTATCCAATAAATTTGATTGTTCAAACTTAAGAAAAAAAATTAGTAGTTCTAATTATACCATTAGTTAAACTAAAATTTAAGAAGATGAGGTTTAAAGCATGAACCATTGATATATCGTTTTTAATGCCTTAGTCAATGAAGTTTTTGAAGATTAGCTCATAGAGCTCTCTCTATTTTCAAATTTGTAAGTTGGTGTTATCTTAACGTGTTGATAATACTTGTTGTAGGTGCATGGTGGAATTGTAGCTAACTAGTATTAATTTTCTTTCTCAGGTGCACATGAAGATGCAACTATTATTGTAGTGGTGGAATTTGCTACACGTGATGTTGACAGTTTTGATGTGCTCAAGTTGAAGCCAAAGTAATTACTTGTTTTGAGGATTCATTTAAGTAGTAGTTGTAAATATATGTATTTGGATACCCTATTTTGAGATAATGTAATGAAGATGGTGATATAACATTTCGATGTATTCTTATGAATATAGTTCAAAGTTGTTATTTTAAAATTAAATTGATAAGTTTTTGGAAATTAATATATAATGTGTAGTATTGAGTGTTATAAATGTGATGAGTTCAGTAATATGAGTGTTATAAATGTGCTGCATTGAGCCTATACATATTATCTATTCATGACGTTTTAAAATTGTTCTGAATTGTGCACTATATATTAAATATTCATAACGCTTTTATAGAAACTATTCATGACGGTTATTTATGACGTTTTTAAAAAATATTTATAACACCCGTTTTCATAACGGTTGCTGTAGGAAAAAAAGCGTCATGGTTCGTCATTAATGACGCTTTTTAGCCGTCGTTAAAAGGGTTTTTTGTTGTAGTGATCTGATGATCTAACATCTTGTAACATTTACTTACTTGCTTGTGATTGAGACACTATGCTTGTTCATGACCATAAGAGACTGTTGACTTGTAGATAAACCCTCATGCATCTAGACAGCCGTGACCGTATATCTGAGTAGATTATACTTCAATGTACATAGCTGGCTGTGTCTGTCCTCCGCTCTCCAGTATTCTGGTTCTGGGGCGTGACACCTCCTAACTATACTATTATTATAATTATATGAGTCTCATTTTACCTAACCAAGCTAAGTGGTACCTACTTATCCGCCTAATCCTTACTTTAAACTAACAAGGTATAATAGTAAATAGGTTGGATTAGGCTTATGTCTAGGTTCTCCTTGTAGAGGGTCAATCTACCACTCTATTCTTGATCAAGTGACTACCATCATTTAGCTATTTCTAGAATGTCTACCCACCTTTGGTCAAACTACTCCATCAAACACATGATGCCCTATGGCATTTATAATCTCCCTGATCTATCAAGCAATCACAGTACAATAAGCAAATAAACTTACACTAATACTTAAGAATTTCTAATAAATCCTATATAGCACAATTATTCGTCACTCTGAAATATAAAGAGACGTAAAACAATGGCACTAGAAAACAAAAGAAGAATAGTTGAGGGCAAATATGAAGTTCAAGGACGATCGAGAAATTTCTAGAGGAATTGTCAAGACAATTGTGGATTGAGTTTCCTAAGATTTTAATCAGGTCGCAGGCCCGCTCGGTACAGTAACGTAACCGAAACGGCTAACTGACCTGCATGGGCCACCACAAAAATATGTAACCCCCAAGTCCCAAAATACGTAGGACTAGGATACGTATACATGCCATCTACGCATCGAGAGGACTCCAGCCCAGCTCGAATACGTATAAGCTGCCTGGTTTTATAAAGCAATCTAAATCCACTGAAGATAAACTCTTTTATAAACCAAGTAAACTAATGCTGGTCAAACATTAGCAAACCGGTTACTACAAGTAACAAGAAAAGACAATATACAATAAAGTGGACCAGACTCTAATGCAATTATCTTGAACATATATATATATTAATATATATATATATATATATATATATATATATATATATATATATATATATATATATATATATATATATACACCATAATAAAAAAAAAAAAAATATATATATATATATATATATATACACCATAAATCTATTTAAATCCAAATAAAATTTAAATGTGATCTATCAAATATTTAATATAATTAAATATATCTACATACATACATATATATATATATATATATATATATATATATATATATATATATATATATATATATATATATATATATATATATATATTAAATTTACAATAATCAATTCAATAATAATAATAATATCTAAATAGAATGAACATGTTTATTTAATCTCCAAAAAATACTTTAATAATAATAATAAAATTATAAAAATCGTCCCAATGGGTGAACTTTACCACACACCCTTATTTGGGTCCAGAAAACTGCACAATTTTTTTTATAAAACATTATTTAATAATAAAATACAAATTTTTCGTACAATAATAAAATAATTAAATACAATATCAATTTCTAAAATAATTTAAGAAATATTTGCACACACATAAAATATGCCTGTATGGTCATCTTTGGTCCACTAGACGCCTACTTGGTCTTAGAATTGGGTTGGGTCCAGTTCGGGCTGATTGGGTACAACCGGGTCTTCTAAAAAAATTAATATATCTAATTAATAAATAACTAATTCATCGGCGGCGGTTAAGTCACAAATTTATCTGGTTTTCCTACTTGGGACACAGCTATGGCCGGGCCTTCCCTAGCATGGCTAATATACTAGTCAAAGCACACAACTACACTAACCGTACCAAAATTCATAGTCGCTATGCATCTTAGAACTTAACCATGACTAAGGCCATATCTATATATACAATATTAGGCTATTATAAATATAATCATATATATATACAAAATTGCATCTAAATCTATTTGACTGTATAACATTCTAAAATAAATATCAAAATAATTATACTAAGCCATGGCAACCTATCATGGCTCTATAAGTGGGGTTGACTTGGTTAGGATCCAAATATATTTTCTAATCAAATCGAACTCTAAGTGTCAACCAATAAGTCTCTCGTGCCATTCGCAAATAAATAGCACATGGGAACTCGATTGAGGGGCACCCCCTTGGTATGTGTGTCATAGACTCAAAATGGGTCAAAACTATAAATTAGGTCAAATGGTTTTGATCTATATCGAGTTTCGAACTCACATGGGAAGCTAGGTATAGAATTATGGTAAATAATCTAATTGTCGAAATTTGACCCGAAGTTGCGCGAAGTCAAAAGGATGCTAGGGGACAAATTTGGATGGAACATGATATACCAAATTGAAGGTCATCCTGTCTACTGCAAAACTCATGAAGGACGTTTCAAGAGATGGGCATGTCTTGTGCTCCAAAAATCAAAGACACGAAAATGTACGTATAAAATCCTAATTAAATATACAATATAACCTAATAAACAGAAATACTATAAAAATAAAGAAAACAAATAATTTCCAAAAATCAGGGTCCTCACACGTCGCTAACTAGAAAAGTTTTGAATTTTTTTTGCATAAAACAGAGCATTCCCTGTACGTACAACATCCGAAATATCGAAACGTCATAATATGCATCACACCTCACACAAACCAACAAATAAATATACATCACACACCAACATACAAATATCTATCACAAATACATCACACCAACCAACATACATCACACACTAATATCCAAACATCCATCACAAACTAATGTCCAAATATCCACCATTATCCCAAACATTCACAAATATCCATGTGACAATATCCGAAATTCACAAATATTCAACATTTAAAAAATATTTTCAAACATTCAAATACAATAACATCAATGAGAAGGAGGAGGTGGATCGTCCGCTGATGGTAATCCTTGTTGCGCCCGACAAAGATACTCCTCCACCATGTGTACCGACAGGGTATCAAAGGCATGGCCTGGAAGTTGGCGTAGCTGCTCTGGCGACATCATGTCAAGGAGTGTCGTCACAGCAGGAGACGGTACCAGAGGGGCAGTAGGGTCAAAAGAAAGACCCCTGAAGGAAGAAGGATCGGGAATATCCGAAGCACCGGGAGCAGCAGTAGACGGACCGGGAGCAGAAGAACCGGGAGCAGACGGACCAGGAACAGAAGAACCGGGAGCAGTAGAAGGACACGGATAGTACATGGTCATACGCTCCCGCAAGTTTGGCACAGCCTCGGTCAGAATCGCAAGCTGTGTCCTCACATCATCGGTTACCGGGGTCGCGGAAGGAGGTGGCGGGGGCGATGGAAATCTCGAATCGACGCCTGCAACGATACCAGGGAGCCGCATCCGTAGAGGCGCCCTTTCCTAAAGCCGCCGACGGTGTCTACGAACATGTCGTCGAAGCGAGTGGCCATAGAAGAGGATGCCTGGGCGGGCGTCATTTCGCCGACATCCGCGACAGCAGGGAGCTGAACCCATCTAAGGGCCTCACGATACGCAGCCTATCCAATGAATATGTTTATACTATAAGTTTTTCTAAGTTATAATCTAAATCCTATATTTTCCAAAGTTATAGTCTGAATCCTAAGTTTAACTAATTAAGTTAACAATACTTATAATTCTAACATAAATCTCATAAACGTAAGTACTTTCATCAGTATCCTTGGCCCTCTCGTCAACGAAGATCCCGTCCTTCCGCCTCTTGTACGTATACTGGAATACATCGTGCATGGTGACCGAGTCCGCCTCTTTTCCTTCCTTTTCTGCTCGTTGGGCCTGTATACAAAATATTCATAGAATTTAATTAACTTCATATATTAATAGTACCAAATTAGATAGTAGAATGAATTTGCGAAATCTCACCAGATCTGTACGCATCGCTGCATGGGGCCTTGATCCTCTCCTATACAGATCCGCGGCCCATCGATTCCCCTTCGCTTTCTTCGATTTCTGCTTGTACGCAAGAGTATCCATCTTCTCCAAGATCTGATCATAATACTCCTGCCGGATCCAATCATTCTACGAATGCCCCGAGCGAAGGTCATACACCGCATCCGGTATCTTCTTTCCGATGGTGCTTCTGTAGGTCCTGCGTGGATCACCTCCTCGCGATGGGGGGGGCACCAGAACGTCCTCTGACATACAAATTCAATTATCACATAATTAAAAAAATGGTGGATTAAAGAGTAATTAATAATTAACCATAAGATATATATATATATATATATATATATATATATATATATATATATATATATATATATATATACTCTCATCTCGTTGAGCCAGGCGTACTGCAAGTCCATGGGCACCTCAGAAAAGTTGAGGTAGGGGCCATGGTAGTTATCCCGGATAATGTGCCCTAGAATCCTGACAGCATCCTACGAAAAAAACCTACAAAGAAGCAACGACTGGATTATTAACTTGAATAAATAAAACAAATTTAATAAATTAACTTAAATTTACTTACGATTCACCCGCGGGACATAGCTCTCGTCGGAACTCACCCATCGGCCTCTCTGGTGGCATCGGAGGATCCGCGGCTCCGCGCATGTACTCACCAGTAACCGGTTGTAACTGAGTCCAAGGGTACTCCGTCAGGGGATGTAGTAGCAGGCCTCGACGAAGGTGACGATAGCCCCGGGGTAGATTGACGGCGGAATGAGTCTATGGCCGAGGTACTCTCCGGGTCGGGATCGCTAGATCGGGTCAGATCCCGGAAATGCTGAAGACGACCACGACCACTACCACCAGCACCACCACCATCACCACCACTACGACGAGTGCTAGCCACCATGACCTGTAAATAGAACACATAAACATAATTAACAATATAAAAGTATAAATAAATATAAAACTAAAGTAAAATATATATATATACTACCAGCAGGACGACGAGTGCCGCCGCGACGAAAAGGACTAGGAGTGCAATCAGCAAAAAAATCATACAGTAAGTAGAAAATCATACAATATATATACCACCATGACCTATTTTTAATATATACTGATATTTAATCTAATCATCGTCATCGTCTTCGTCTTCGTCCTTGGCCTTATCTTCATCCTCATTCTCATCCACATCTGTATCCTTATCCTCATCAAGTTCTTCTTTTACTTCTTCTTCTTCAGCCTCAATACTTGGGACAAGACGCCTCTTTCTCCCCTGGTTGACAGCTAAGTCTTGTGTATCAACCTCTTCCTTCCCTCTATTTTTCTGAACAATATCTTCAATATCCATGGTTTCCGACTGTTGTCCCAAGTATTGGAGCTTTTCGATCTGGTCCTCTTGGTATGCTGGGTCTCCAACGTTGAATGTATTTCTAGATTTAATCTTGCATACTGTCCACCAATCAAATCGATCTTTACGACGCCTTGGATAGCTTGTATAGTAGACTTGAACAACCTGACTTGCTATCACAAACGTGTCGGACCCTCTATACCTCCTGCGATGATTTATATTGACGAATCCAAATTGTTTATCGATTCTCCAACCGATATTTGGTGTCGTATCGAACCACTCACATTTGAACATCACAATATGCATATCGTATGGGGCAATATATTGTAAATCTACAATATCTCGAAGCACTCCATAATAGTCAAAGTCTGGCTCGTCGTCATAGATGGTGCCTCTTATGCAAACACCAGAATCCTTGGTATTAAAGCCGTCATTGAGAAATTCGGTATTTATAGCATTCTGAGTTGCCTTAAACTTGAAGCCATTAACGACATAGCCTGGCCAAGTCTTTGTATGCTTCTTCGGTCCTAATGCCAAATAACGAATGGTCTCATTTGTGAGTGTTGTTTCAAGCCATAAAACCTGTAAACAAATATTGATAATTTAAATATTTTAGCAGCATATAGTTTAATAGTAGCCGCATAACATATTATCTCAGTTACTTATATATTTGCGAAACCAAGACGAAAATGTACAATCAACCTCTCTTTGAAGTCCCTCATCGGTAATATCGGGTGTCCTCATTTTTGACTTCATCTCTAAATACACTGTTAGAGAGAATAAAAATAAGTGTAGTCACTTACTTCACCAAATTAGAGATTATAACGAGTGTAAGTGTAGTCACTTACTTCTCCAAATCTCTCACTTCTTATATGTCACAATTTAACAAGACATATCGATTAGCGGCATCATACTCATCGTCAGTCAACCACCGTTTCTTAATAGCCCCAATAGGCTTTTCCCTTACATTGAATATGCCTCCATCCTCAACGTCATCGTCATTCCTTTGAGGTCTATTTTGATTTGTCTGGACATGAATATCGAAATAAATGGAGCAGAAGTTTGATACCTCCTCGATAAGATATGCTTTGCATATCGAAGCCTCTATATGAGCCTTGTTGCCAACTTTCTTTTTTAGATGGTGTAGGTACGTAGAGAGACATTTTATCTTGAGAATTAATAATCAATTGTAAAATCCACTTAAATTTTACTTAAATTATATCGATTTTTATTTACCTTTCAAATCGGTACATCCATTGATAATGAACAGATGCACCGACACGGGCTTCATATGCCAGATGAATCGGTAGATGCTCCATGCTGTCGAAGAAGCTCGATGGAAATATTTTCTCTAACTTGCAAATTGTTATGACAATTTTCTCCTCAAGTTCAAGCATATGTTGCACCGTCAACTTAGTTGAACAAATATCCTTGAAGAATGTAGATAGCTCGGCCAACGGAACCCATACAGCAGAAGACAACAACTCTCTCAAAGCAATGGGTAGTAATCTTTCCATAAACACGTGGCAGTTGTGAATCTTCATTCCCGTTAGCTTGCATTCATTGAGATCAACGCATCTTGACAAATTTGACACATAGCCGTCGAAAATTCTTAAAGTAGATATCCACTTGCAGATTATTAATCTATCTTCCTTGCTCAACGTGTATTGTGCTAGTTAATTGTCCACCAGCTCCCCTTTGTATCAAGTTTAGATAAGAACGCTTGCATATCTCGGCAACTTCTATAGACGCGAGCTTTGATACGAAGAACTCGACCAACTTCAATTGTGAAGAGTTGAATCTTCTATCAAGATTCTTATTACAATCGCTTTGAAACTTCTAGACCGTACCGTATTGGCAAATCGACTAGAGGATTGTAATTGGCTTGGGATTTGAAAATGAAAGCTTTTAAGAACTCTTTGGAAGAATGTAAGCTTAGGAAGAGAAGAGATTGAAAGTGAATTGGTGATTTGAAATGATCAAAATACTTCTCTATTTATAGTTTTTCCAAAGACAGAACTCTGACAGAATTCGGACAGAACTCTTTTTAACAAATCGTAACTGAAGGATGACCAAGTTCAAAATCCAACGTTCACTAACGTTCCAAATGGCCGAACTCGGGCCGAGTTCTGCTGGGGTTCTTCCAGTTCATTTTTGGAGAAAATCAATTTTTGGCTTTTTGAAAAATCCTTCAGAAGCTTTTTGTAAAAAAAATATTTTTCAAAAACGTAGGTCATTTGTAAAAGAATAGGATGGTTTTGAAAAACATTTTCGGATAGCCTATTTGCCAGTACGACTTGGTGTACAATGTATTCCTAGACTCAATAAAATGAAAAATTATATTGCTTAACAGGAAGTACATTTGGAGTGGCAAACGGCTTCAGAACAGCTTCGGTCTTGAACATAGTAAATATCCATTGTTGAGCAGTATCCAAAACGTCGTAGGTAAACATCAGAGTTGACTTGCATTTATATCGAGACAGAGTTTGATAAAGTATTAAAATCAGGTTTGACCATGACCAATGGGCCAACAGATTATGCCTTATAAGAGTATCTTTCCAATAAGGCAAATCCCAGAAGATACTCTGTTTGGTCTATTTATGGCTTTGTCTGAACCCCTCGACACGATTGTTCGATGGATCTTCTATTACGGTGAGCAAATCCTTTACATCTTCCCAAAGATCGTATCCCGACCATCTGGCAGGCAGATGAGAAAATTCTTATTTTTCAGTTCTGAATACGTCCTTGTTCTTTCTCTAAGGATGACTCGTGGGCAGAAATTGACGGTGACAGTCAAAAAAAGAAGTTTTTCCTCCATGCTTGAGGCGGAACGCCTTACTATTTTCTATGCAAATCGAAAAAGACATAGTTGTTTGCAAAAACAAAAGTTGATCTTTATTTCAATAAACTTTGTAAAGAAGATTACAAGAATTCTGGGAAAGTACAACTATAGGAATCCGATCTGAAGACGATCGCTTTATCCCTTGGACGATGTGTACTTTGAAGACGGTAGCCTCTGAAGATTGCAGCAGCACTTTGGCAAGAACTCCTGATCTCTGGTAATGATCTCTGATATCTGTATATGTGTGTCTCTCATCCAGGAAGGCTTGAAACTCTATTTATAGAGTTCCAGAAATAACTAACTTTAGTTATTCTGACTTGCGCAGGTTAGATTGTGCACACTTTAGATTGTGCATGCAATGAACTGTGCAGGCAGTTACTCGATCGTGGACCATCTGTATGTGACGCGTGGCATTGTTTGATTGAAATGCGCTTGATCGTATACAGACGATTGCCACATGAAGAGTAATTGATGGCATGAAGGCCACGTGTACATTGTCAGTTATCTTGATGGAGTGCGCCACCTGAATTACGCTGGCTTCGGATTGTACTGGGATAAACCGTGCTGGACTGGATTGCGCTGTAGGCCGATTGCGTTGTATGTACAGCTGTCCTCGAGTGCTGTGCTGCACGATAAACAAATAGTTTCCTCGTTCTCCGTACTGTCAGTTGTCAGAAGATCTGATTTTATGTCAGGTAATGATGACGAGGCCACGTCAGCTTGCGCACTTGGATGAGTGCGCAGTTCAGCCTGCGCAATCGAGTTGGTGTACAATTTGTCTTCTGCGCAATTCACTTGAAGGATGTATAATTTAATTTTCATGACTTTATTGATGGGTGCAACTTGATTTTTAAGACCTACAAGACCCCCTTCACAGTTTTCGAAGTTTGAAGATAGTCAAAGCTTCGAAATACTTTAAATTTTGATTTTAAAATTAAGTTGCGCATATGATGACCTGTCTGCGCAATCGAAGAAATTAGTCCCTATTTATTCGGCACAATCTAAGGAGTTTTTTTTATTTTGTAAAACTATAAATAGTTCTCAGTTCTCTTTCTACCATTCATTACTTGCTTTCGAACTTTCAAAAGAGAAAACTTACTGAGCTTTCCTGATTCTTCTTCTTCTTTCCGTCGATCTCCATGGCTCCAAAGCGCTCCGCCGCCGAGAAAGGCAAGGCCCCCGCCGAGTCCTCGACTCGTGCCGCGCCGCGCCCTTCTCGTCATAAAGTTGTACACCTAGCACTGCAAGGTAGTAAACCCGATCGAAAGACCCTTTTTAGGGTTCTTTAACATTGTTGATCATTCGAACCTGTCTCTTTTTAGAGATTTGGTCATACTACGCCGCCCTGTTTAGGGTTTCGGTTGCACAAACCCAATAGTTTTCATTTTTATGAAAACTATTTTCTTGCACAATCGGTTAGAACGTGCTGGCAAAAGTCAGCACAGTCTGCTGATTTACGCAAGGCTATCCAGCACAAACAGATACTTTGTGCAATTTATTCAGTGCAATCTGATGGCTTGCGCAAGTGGATGAGTTGGCGCCACTGGATAGTTTGCGCATAGAAGCTATTATTGCGTAATCTGATGCTTACGCAATCCGATGCTTGCGTAATCTGATGCTTGCGTAATTTGCTGACAGAACCTTTGATTTTACTTGTACTGAATTCTGTTTTTTCTGTTTTGATGCAGTTAACATCAGAGAGGATCCTGAGTATGAAATATTTGTAGGGTCCCTTGCTGAGCCAGAATTTAAAGAAGATTTGTCCCATGTGCTCTTTCCGTAATATGCTCTGTCATCCTCCCGCCAAGCTATCTTGGTAGCTCAGGACAACGAGACTTTGTTAAGTTTGATGAATGGACAGCCTCTGCAGTCTGTTGATGCCATTATCCACAAGAAATCCATGTTCTTATTTGGCAAAGCCATTGACAAGAGTTCTCAACCAAGACCCCGTATTGAGCAGAGAACTTTCCAAAGGAAGGAGAAACTGATCCTGTTACCGGACATTGCTAGATGCCTCCCTCTAGCCCGATATGCTCATGCAAGCCATCCCAGGAGAATGGCCTGGGATATTACTCCCCTCCAACAGGTACGGACAGAAAAGATTTGTGTCAAGAAAGGACCAAACAACAGAGACATGTTCTATAGCTCTTCTGAGCGACATAACACTTTACTCAGAGGGTTGAAACCAGGCTGTATCCCTCCAGAGAACTCTTCTTTACTGCTGCCGATGAGGACACCAATTTTTGCTAATGAATATGCAAAGACGGAGGGCAGATACCCGGATCAAGACATCCGGCTGACCGGTCTGGTGAACCCGGACAACAGGAGGTGTAACTACATAGCCAACTGGATATTGGCTCAGTTTGAAGACAAACTTAAAGAGATCGAGCTTTATCATACGGTATATGCTACCGTGTATGGCTTCCACCCAAACCCTCATCTGTTTCTGGCCTTGGCAGAGAGGTATAATTATAGGACAGAGACATTCATGACGCCCCACGGGGAGATTGGATTAGCCCTCCATGAGATGAAGTACATCTCATGTCTACCAACAGGAGACTTCCCTTATGAGGAGTATGTTTCCATAAACGACGAGTTAGATAGACTACGTCAAAAAAAATGCAGAAATGGTGGCTGTCTTCGATGAACTATTGTGCCATTACAACATATGCTCCCTGTACTATAAGAGCAGTTCTTCCGGCACATGTTATTCCTCAAAGTGGTTGCCTTACCTTTTTCTTAATCATATCATTAAGAAAAAGACTAAGGACCATGACACATTCAATCCGACTTTCTTCCAATCCCTCAGCCACAGTGAAGTAATAAGACTGATGGAAGAAAATAAGAAAATGGATATCAGAGTTACTGATGAACATCAATACCCTCCGCTCAAGACCGGAGACTTTGTCGAGAGTTTTATAAGAATGGGCTACAGGCCTATGTCACGAGAAGCCCAGCTGGAGGAATTTCTGACATACTGGCTCCGTCAATTCGTCGTACCAGGAGCAAGCACCGTGGACCGCTTCCACCACGACGTACTTTTTGCTGCTGTCCAGTTAGTCTTCGGCTACCGGTTGAATTTGCTATCAGTGGTGACCTGTAGAATAAATACAGGTCTTCGTCTGTATGTTGACTCCATGATCAAATAGAAGGGTAAGAAGGGAAACTTCCTTCGACTGGAGTTGCCTTACACCTATCTATTCGGGTGGTTGCTTCTGCACCATCCGTCTTTGATGAACCCCGACATGGGAGCAGTCGGTGGTAGCTTTCTGCGTAGATTCTCCCGGAGCAAGTGGGTGTACTTAGTCTGAAGGACTACAGACGTGCCCTGAACCTTGGCAAGGGATAAAATTTTTACTGCTTTGCCCCTCCGAATGGTTATGAACACATGTCAGCAAATTTAGTCGACCTTGGAAGGCAGCTGTTGGGCCGAGCAGCTTTTGATTGGCTGAAGGCGATCAGGCCATCGCATTTGGTGTACAGATTTGAAGAGGAGTGATATCTGGAACCATATCTGCCAAGTCACTTTGCTCGTCAATTTGGTTACGACCAATTCCATGTAGGCAACGCTATAACTTGCCTACAAGAAAAGGGGTATCTAATTGATGGTGCCAGAGCATGGGCCTACTACAACGCTCGAGACACAAGGACAGTGTTCTCGATGCCAAGCAAGAATGATCATGGCCCTAGAATGTTATATACATATTCTCTATTTTATACAGCTGCAAATACTTTCGTCGAGAATTTTAATCTGGTGGATAGCTTCGCGACGACGACGCGTCTGAAGAAAGGAGCAACTGCTATGCTAGCTTCAGCAAATGATGAGCAACATGAACCAGTGGATGATCCCTTAGAAGCCTCAAGGGATGCTAACTTCCCTGAAAAAGTTAACGAACTACTGAGGATTTCTTGGAAAGTTGTTAAGTCTCCGGCTAGGAAGAGGAAGAGAAGAATTAATGAGCCTTCCTCTCCGGTTGCGAAGAAGAAACTCCTCTTGGACCCATCAGAGAAAGTCACTACCAGGTCGCAGTCTCGGCAACTGGCCGAGTCGACCCGAGAAGAAGCGACCACACCGACTTCTCTTCATCGGAAGAAACTGGCTTTTAGAAAAAGAAAGAAGGTCCTGTCCTCGTTGGTGGCCAGCGCTGCTGCTGGAATTACTATGTCATCTCCTACTCCTGTCTCTGAGCCTAGGCATGAGACTCCTAGTCCAGAACGGAGGGACAAGACTGATGAGAGAGAGGAGACTGCAGAGCCTAGGGAGGATGTTGTAGAGGAGGAGCAGGAAGCTTTGCGATCTCCTTCACCGGCGGTAGAAACTACTCAACTTCCTGTTACACCAGGAACAATCCGCGAAGAGGAGGATCGTTTAATGATTGAAGCATTAAATGATTGCGACTTCGGTCTTCAAGATGTTGATCATACCGCTGCAACTGCCAGCGAAGAAGTATCTGAGGATAGCATGAGCACTGAAGATACATCAATAGAGGCTATTAATGATACTTTGAATCAAGAAGAGAACATGAATGTCCATAAATCTCCTAAATTTGTTGAAGACACACTAGCTCCTGAAAAGGATGCTGAGGTGGATATGTCTCCTGAAAAGAATATGGGTGGGGAAGTAGCGCCGGAGGAAGCTACTACCGCTGATCCCAAAGGTATTAAATGAAATTATTAATCTTCTTTTCATAGATTAACAAATGACATCTCTATTTTTGATCCATGTAGAAATCGAATCATCTCCGGTTCCTCCTTACACTGATATAGTACCGGTAATAGTAATAGCCAGTGGCAGTCGACATCTGTTGAGCGGTTCTGAGGCTGGAAGTAGCCAGGCAGTGATGTCCGAGGCTACCTCTGCTAGACTGGAATCTGTACCTACAGACGAGAGGCTTGGTGCTGGGGCAAGTCATGGTAAGATTGCCTTTGATCTTTTGATCATTTTCAATTAATTGTTAATGACAACAATAATCAATGATAGGTTCATTTGTCCTTGCAGAAGAACAACCGGAAGAAGCAACCAGTTCTACTTTAGCTTCCTTGTTTAAAGAACCCTCTATTCAAGTGCAAGAACGTCCAGCTGCACAGGCACATGCTGCTTCATCATCAACGGGAGTAGCTGCTACCCCTGGAGCTTTGGCAACTAACCAATTTATCATTAGTTCTTTCAGCAACCTGTTCTTTAATGCATAGGGACCCCTAGTAGATAGGGTACTAGAGAAAGAAGTTGTTGATTTCACTACTGTTAGAAGCCCAACCTCTCATTTTATAAATGCCATCCGAGGTCAAGGAGATGAAGCTAAAGCTATTTTTCTTGAGCACATACTAGATGAGTTAGAAGCATCTGTTAAGATCTACAAGGATCTTAATCGAGGGGAAGTGGACTCTTTAGTACAAGCTGAATTTGAAAGGATGTCTCAAGAAGTTGCCATTGAGAATGCTAATTTCTAGGCTTTCATAGACACTTATACTGCCAAGGCTTCAGAATATGATTCTCAAATGGAGATAGCCACCTCTGATGCTGGAGAGAAGGAGGAGAAAGTTACTGAATTGAAAGCGAAATCTGTTCGTCTTCAAGAGAAGATTGGCCGTCTCCAGGAAGAGTTGAAACTGGTTCAGCATACTCTAGAAGATGAAGTCACACAGCATCAAGCTGCCACTCAGCAACTGGAACTTCTGACTCAGGAACGAAATGAATATGTCACGACTCATCAGGCTGAAATCTCCCGCCGCTTAGTGACCTTACCGACTTTTAATGAAAATTCTGGAATAGAGGAAGCTAGGAGACGAGTGATAGAATCCTGTGAGAAGCGACTAAAATCTTTAAAGCAGCAGATGGTTAATTTGATGACACCACCGACTGAATAGAAAGATTTTTTGTATCTTCTTGTTTTGTAATATGTAATGTTTGTAATGTCTTTCATCTTTGATCAATAAAAAGACATTTTTGTGGCTCTATTATTTGTCTCATATCTTATCCAGATATAAATAATAGCGATAGAAAATATATTCAGAGGTGCAAGACATGATATATTTCTTGATTTTAGAAAATAATCATATTCAATTATATCTGCTCAGAGGTAATATGGACGTGGCAAATATAATTTATCGAATATCATTATTTCAATAGACAACTTAATCAAAGATGACAAGTTGCTGATAAGAACGAACTGAATGATTCGTCAAAATGTGTAAACAAAATAAAGGAACGAAATGAATCGTCGGGATGAATGTGACGAACGGACGAACCGTCAGATGATGAATGGGCGAACCGTCAAATGGATGTGTGAATGGATGAACCGTCGAGTGGATGTGTGAACGGGTGATCCGTCGGGTGGATGAATATAATGAACGGATGAACCGTCGAATAAATGAACGGACGAACCGTCAGATGGATGTAATGAACAGGTGAACCGTCAAATGAATGTGTCGTTTCATAGTCTTACGACTCTCTGTCTATAAATAGAACAGAAAATCAGATGGGTTGGTCACTTTCACTTTTCAACATAAAGATGTCGTCTGGAGATGCATCCAAGAAGACTGAGATGGCCTCGAAGGTGGAAACGAATACTGAGGAACATCCAGTCAAACCGGCTCAACCAAAGTAGATAACAGCGGGCGAAGGTTTGTCTGCCCCCAAACCGTCAAAGGACATCTTGGACTTCCTTCTTGAACCAGGGAATACTGAAGAAGAAGAAGCCATGAGATAGCGACTTGCAAGTTCTTGGTGGGTTCCAGCAGGAATGTTCTTGACTTTTTCACTGATCATGTTTTTGATAAGGACGGTGTGGCCCGCGTCCCAATTTTGAGAAGGATGATAGTGACCTTCCTTGATATTATGTATTATCATTCAAGATGAAATAAAACTAGATTTTATTTATGAACTTGTCTGATAATTACAAACAATGTCTGTTACATTTATACATAATACTTTTTGAGGAATTTGCCATTGATAGGCATCATTGCAACTCGACCGTCTAACTCCGTGAGTTGATAACCTCTATTTGAAAAGACTTTGCTCACGATATATGGGCCTTCCCACTTTGCATCGAACTTGCCTTTGCTCGAGTGAGTCATAGTCATAGGATGTCTGACGGTTAGAACGAGCTCTCCTTTCTGAAAGGCTCTGATCTTAACTTTGTGGTTGAAAGTCTTTGAGATGAGGGCTTGGTATAGCTCAATATGCTGTTGAGCCAATAGCCGCTTCTCATCGAGCGCTTCTAACTCTTGAAGTCGAAGAAGATCATTATTCTCTGTCGTGAGTTCATTGGCGATAACAATCCTCAAAGACGAAATTTGGAGTTCCAGAGGTAGTTTTGCTTCACAGTTGTACACCAAAGAGAAGGGTGTACAGCCTGTAGGGTTGCGGACCGTAGTACGGTAAGCCCAAAGACATTCTCCAAGCTTTTCACTCCAGTTTCGTTTGTTAGTGGATACAAACTTCTTGAGGAGCTTGATGATAGTCTTGTTAAAAGCTTCAGCTAAGCCATTAGCAGCAGGATTGTAGGCTGTCGAAGCGACATTATCGATCCGGTGATCGTCACAGAACCTTGTGAACTTTTAGTTGATGAATTAAGGTCTATTGTCGTGGATGATCCTTCGAGGTACACCAAATCGATAGATGACATAGTGTTTGACGAAGTTGATGACGCTACTGGCCTTGACTTCAGCCAATAGTATAGCTTCGGCCCATTTGGAGAAGTAGTCGGTTATTGCCAGTATGAACCGATGTCCTCTAGAAGAAGAAGGATTGATGGGACCTATGATGTCCATGCCCCAAGCTTCAAAAGGCCAGGAAGCAGCAGTCGGATGAAGGAATTCCGATGGTTGATGAATAAAATCTGCGTGGATTTGACAAGCTCGACATTTCTTTGCATAATCGATGGCATCAGATACCATAGAGGGCTAGTTGTAACCCATGCGTCAGATGCGATCCTGTAGCTTAGGACCGGGTTGATGTGCTCCGCAGACACCATCGTGAGCTTCACGCAATACTTGCTTTGCTTCACCACCAGCGAGACAGCGCAAGAGTAAGCCGTCATAAGTCCGTCGGTAGAGAGTTTTGGTGGTCTGATTGTAATAGAATCGCAGAGACCGACGACGAATACTCGTAGCCTCCTTGGAATCTTCAGGGAGTACGTCATGGACCGCGAAGTCGATGAAAGGAGTTCTCCAATCTTCATTGATAATATTGACTTCAGTAGGATTACTGAACTCAATATTATGATTGTTTTCGACATAGATTAATTCCCGATTAGAGACAACCACCACCTGCTGTCTTTTGATAGGGATGGCTAACACCGTTGTAAGATTGGCCAAAGCGTCTGCTTCAGTATTGTAAGCTCGTCGGACATATTCAATGAAGAAGGCTTTGAATGATGTAGCCATGCTGATTGCCGCTTCATAGTAAGGCACTAGATCTTGATGGCGAACTTCATAAGTCCCTCTAACCTGGTTAACAACCAGCTTAGAGTCACCATAGACATCAAGATACTCGACGTCAAGTTGTTTGGCTAGCTGAAGGCCAAGGAGTAGAGCATTGTACTCTGCCACGTTGTTGGAGCAAGGCTCGTTTAAGGAATATGCTCTTTGAATAGCTGACCCGTCTGGACAAATAAGGACAACTCCAACTCCGGCGACAATGGCACCATTGGGTCCAATCCTGGATGCAACGTCAAAGAATAGACGCCAAGTAGGAAATTCTTCGGAGATCATATTTGATTCCAAAGTCTCGTCTGGAATTTCATCATAGAGTTTAGACGTTTCTGGAACAGGATGAGCTGCTAGGAAATCCGCCATTGCTTGACCTTTGACAAATTTTTGAGGGACATATACCATGTCATATTGGGCTAGCAGAATGGCCCATGTAGCCAGCCGAGAATTGAGTGTGCTAGGCTTTTTCATCAATACCCGAAGAGGATTAACTCGTGATATGACATGAATAGTTTGGCCAATGATGTAATGCCGAGTCTTTTGAACAACAAACATAAGAGCTAGGCATTCTTTTTCGACCGGACTATAACGGTGTTCAGCACCAATCATAGTACGACTGAGGTAGTAGATAGCTTGTTCGTGGCCTTCTTTGTTCCTTTGGGCAAGTAAAGCACCCAATGAATGGTCCATAGCACGGACATACATTAAGAATGGTATGTCGGAGATCGGTGGCACCAAGACTGGTGGGCTCATGAGATACCGCTTTATGTCATCAAATGTTCGTTGACATTCTTCGGTCCAAACGAAAGATACACCCTTCTTCATTAGTTGAGTAAATGGTTTGCAGCGTCCAGACAGATTCGAAATAAACCTCCTGATGTACGCAAGTCGACCTTGGAATCCTCATAGCTCTTTTAGGTTGTGTGACGGACGCATCTCTTGAATGGCTTTGATCTTCTCGGGATCCACGTGTATACCTTTAGAGGTAATGACGAAGCCGAGAAATTTGCCACTCGAGACACCCAAGAATGACTTGGTGGAATTCATTTTGAGTTGATGATGGCGCATGAGATTGAGGATAGTTTCTCAAGTCTTGGATGTGATCTTCCTTTAGACGACTTTTGACAGCGATATCGTCGACGTAGCATTCGACAGTCTTGTACAGATGATCTCGAAATATGGTACTCATGGCTCGTTGGTATGTTGCACCAGCGTTCTTGAGACCAAATGGCATCACAGTATAGCAGTATACTCCGCAAGGAGTACAGAAAGAAGTAAGCTTTTTATCTTCAGTATTCATCCGAATCTGATTGTATCCGGAGAATCCGTCCATGAAAGATATTCGCTCGAATCCACAGGTGTTATCGATCATGACGTCCGTGATAGGGAGAGGAAATTCATCTTTTGGACATGCTTCATTAAGATTTCGAAAGTTGATGCAGACTCGAACTTTTTCGGTTTTCTTTAGAACTGGGACGACATTGGCTACCCAATCAGGATGTTGCTCTTCTCGGATAAAGCCACAAGCGATGATCTTCTTAACTTCATCATCGATTGCATCCATCATTTCTGGCTTAAAATGTCGTTGTTGCTGTTTGACCGATTTTGCATTCGGCAAGATATTCAATTTGTGATTAGCAACTTTAGGATCTAGACCTGGCATGTCTTCATAGCTCCAAGCAAAGACATCTATGTATTCTTGAATAAGAAGAATTAATTCTTACTTATCTACCTCTGGGAGGTTCTTGCTGATGAATATTGGACGAGGCGACCTACTCTCTCCTACATCAACTTGAAGTAATTGATCTTCGGTAGGAGGTTCCCTTTGTTCGAATCCGAGTTCCCATTGGGTATCCATTCGTTGAGCCCAGGGATCTGTTTCAGGACTCTCTTCAATATCCTCATCATAGCCTTCTGAAAGTTCGACGGAAATCATGTTAGAAGATACAGTCAATCAATAAACTTAACCGATGCTGGTGTCAGAATCATATGATCTGGAATCAGAAGAATTAGAGCGCTCCTCACTATCGGATTCAGAGGCTGCTGGGGATAGTACCGGAGGTGAAGCATATCCGAGACCTCTTTTGGTCCTGCTGTAGTATATCTCCGATTTTTCTTTCGGCACAGTCGTACGGATAGGAGTTTTTCTACCCTTACCGTAGTTGAGGCCACTTTTGAAGTCGTAACCCATCTTTCGGATGATGTCTTTTGATTGTTGACTGTAACGACGGAATTGAAGATACCCCGTATCATTACTTTTGCTATCATCCGTATAGCTGAATTGTTGTTCCGATCCTTTACTAAAAAGTATTGGACTCTCGCCTTTTTTACGAGCAGGAACAATACGATATGAATCCTTTGGGTATTCAAATGAGACTTCTGTTTGAAGAGATTGTACAACTCCCATCGTAAATGACTGAAAGCTATCTAACATATCCAAATAGCACTTAGCATGATAAATGACATCAGTATACTGGAAAGTAGATACTTTTTAATTGATTTGTACATTTGTATTTATAGCAGGACTTTTAGCCTTAGCAGGTTTGGTCAGATTGATTACAAGAGGGGGAGAAGAAGAACGTGGAGGAGGATTGGCTTTGTTACGACGGAGGTCGATAACAAGCGGCTCAGAGGAGGTGAGCTCCCTTTTTTCTTTGTTACGACGTAAGTCTATAATAAGTGGCTCAGAAGAGGTGAGCTCCCTTTGATCCTGATCATCATCAGTTGGTTGCTTCTAAACTGGCAAGTGAATAGCCAGTGGCTTGGAAGACTGAGGACGAGAAACACGCCCTTTGACAGGTATGATAAGGGTGTCATTAGGCATTGCTTCTTGCTCTTCTTCAGTGTCCAAAGACAGGACAACCTTCATGAATTCATCCTTGTACATACGGGCATCGTTGCAATATACTTCGATGCCTTTAAAAGGATAGAGATCAGCAACCTCCTTTTGCACCTCTCCATTATCATCGACATATTTGAAACATTGATGGAGAGTCGAAGGAACAATGTTATGCTCATACAGAAATGGCCTTCCCAACAAAGCATTGTAAGAACAACCATGATTGTCAATGATGTAGAAGGTCACCTTTGTGCGAAGATTGCCTATTTGAAGTTTTAGGCAAATCTTGTCCAGAGGCTCACTCCTTCCCTGGTTGAACCCAAGAATGGTGGTGATTGTACTGGAAAGACTATGCACTGGGATCTTCAGCGCATCCAACATTGTCTTCGGCATAATACTAAGAGCAGACCCTGGATCTATCAGAATACGATCGACTTTCTTCGAGTCAACATATCATGTATATTATAGGGGACGGTCGTGCCTGTTGTCTTCCATCAGCATGTCATCCTGTGTGAAAGTTATGTTTGGAATTAACTCCAACACACTATGACAATGGAGGCAAGAAACTGGTTCTGCTTTCGGCTTCTTAAGCAGGGCTAGACAAGTTTTAGCTTTCATGAGAGCCTCACTCAGAGTTTCCCGAGTCTCTTTGGAGAGACGCAAGAGCTCGAAGATGGGCAGCCGGGCCGGTGTATTGGCTAACTGAGCCAAGATATCAAAGTTGTAAGGCTTTTCAAGTCCGAAAGGAGATGTCTTCTTCAAAGGTTTGTCGAAGCGGACTTGTTGTTTGCCTTTGTCAGCGACCGTCGGCTTGGGAGGAGTAGACTCTACAACCGGTGAGGATACAGTAGAAATATTTTCAGTAGAAGCAGGCTGCACTGGAGCAGGCTCAGAAGCAGGATTCTCTTGAGCTTTGGGGTAATCCTTTAGATAGGCCTTCCCTGATCTGGTGCCTAACAAGATTTCCTCGTCAACTATGGGGTCAAAAGACACCATATTGCAAGTCTTTGTCTTACCCTTGGAGCGGTCTTTCTTCTTGAAGGAAGAGGGAAGTTCGAATTCTGAAGCAAGATCCGGATGAATCCACATAATCTTGCCATTGTCAAGAGACAAGGGGACGAGACCTTCACTTCGTGGAGGAGGGGGATTCTCGATCTCAAGAGTAGATTTGGGAATAGGAATGACACCATGTTGTACCATCTGCGGCGGGAAGTCAACGAATTCAACTGAGACCGTGTTTATGGTAACAGTCTTTTCGTCTTGCTGTAGAGTGACAACACCAGCATTGTCCAGCTCTTGAATTTTTCCTTTGAGCACATAACATGCTCGAGTGGGATGCCCAATGAACCTGTGATAGACATAGTACTTAGGATGATTAGTCTTGCCGACTTCATCAGGCTTCTTCGGATCTGGGAGCTGGAGCTTATTGCTTTTGATCAAGCAATCAAAGATGCTCACTGTGACATTCTCGTCAAAAGAGTACTCTACTTTCGAACGAGGTTCCCTTGGTGGAGGTAGTGAAGGAGTAGAAGTGGACGTAGGGGGAGCCACATTGACCGCCAGAGATTCTTTGTTCTTATTCATCAAGTTGATGTTCAAAGTTTCTTTTCCTTTGCAGTTGTTCTGGCGATTGCTACCACCCGATGTCTGGTGTTCATCCCGGTCGGAGTTAAACATTTGTACCCCTAGCTGCTTGAATTTGTCGACGCTAACTTCAGCTGCTTTAGCGTTGACATTGAAGGATGGCCAATCTTGAAACTGAGTAGATCCCGTCCACATGCTGATGATAGACAAAAGATTTGTCTTGCAGGTGTCTATGGTGACAGCGGCCGGAGTTCCAGGAGGCATTTTTAAAGCTTCCCGACGGAACCTTTCAATGAAACTCTCAGCTGTTTTATTGTGTCTTTGTTTGATTTTATTGAGGGCTGACATAGTCATGTCGTTGATCCCCTCATAGAATCGTTCCAAGAAGATTTGCTTTAGGTCAGAGAAGGAGGTGATACAACCATCGGGCAAGCTTCTGTACCAATCGTATGCTACGCTAGCTAAACAGCCAACGAATACTCTGGTAAGAAGAGCGTCATTTGGTTGAAGTTGGACAGTCATAACCTCAAAGTGGTTAATAAACTGACTGGAAGAAGTGCTGCTATCAAACAGCGAGATTGTTGGGATTTTGTAGTTAGGAGGAAACGAGACTTCCTTCCATTCGACTGGGTAAGGTTGCTTGATCCCCAACCTCTGCAAATTGTCCTTCTCCTTGAAGGCCTCGAACTGAGTGCGCAGGAGCTTGACAGCTTCATTGGCATCTTCCACTGATGTAGAAGGAGCAGGCTGAATCACAGTGTTAGGGAAAGGAACAGCGTGATAAGTACTACCCCCAGCACCTGACTGACTGGGTGTAGGTTGGATCTGTACAAGAGGTACTTGAAGAGATGCTACCCCCAGTCCTGTATTGACAGGTACCGACGATGCTATGATTTCAAGATTTGTAGAAGGTATGGTCGGTAGTACTGTATGCTGAGCCACAATGATGGAATGCATACTTGCGACCATTTCGGCCATGGTCTTCAGCTTGTCTTCTAGCGTAGCTATTCGTTGTTCTTGGCTAGCCGAACTGGAAGCATCGGGATCTTCAGTGACAATATAAGCTGTCACTTCTCTAGGTACAGTGGAGGACACTGTCTGTTTTGAACTTTCGCTGTATGTATCGTAGTCGGAGAAAGAATCATCTCCTGAATGAGGAAGAAGGAGATGACCGGAAGGATCTTGAAGATTCCTTTGACCGATTGTGTCTCGGCTTCGGGATCGGGTATGTTGGAATACTCCTTCAGAGGATTCTTGGAGTAAATCCAAATACCGCTGGCTTGGCTTGCGAGGCTTGCCATGCTTGGAGCACTTCTTAGCCCCAGTGTCTCTGAAGTCATGTTGGCGGAAGCGTACAAAACTTCGTCTTCATCTTCAGACATAAGTTCAGAGTTTGAAAAGTTCAAACGATCGAAGACAGATCGTCTGGTTGTCTGACAACAACACTTGATGACCACTTTGTGATTGCAATGGTGTCCAAGTGGTTGCACTGGGGATGTTGAGATGTTGTCCCATTTTTGCTTGAGGTGTTCTCGGAGATCGGGAACAACAACGGGACGAGAAGAAGTTCGAGGGATATATTCTTTGACAATATTCGAGACATAGTTCCGATTCTTCAAATGTTTTGTCCCTTGAGTGTACAGGGAAGTACTCACTTCATTGGCATAGGAATCCGAATTTTTGATCCTGGAAGTTTGCTTCTGATGCTGGTTGGTCTTCGGCATTGGCTGTTTGCGTTTCACCGAAGTTGGTCGATTGAGATAAGTTCTTAAATCAGCAAACTCACCCCCAGGGGTTTCTGTCTGAGACACCAACATTTTTTCCTGTTTGGAGCGGGATATCTTGAGAGTTGGGAGATCTTGGAACTCTGCTACCGGAGTAGGCAGAATACCCTTCTGATCAGTACAATTTCCTTTGGCAAGGAGGGAAGAAGAATCCTTGTGAGAAAGGGTTCTTGTACTGACTAGTGCCGGAGCACGTTCAGTTTGACCTTCTACGGTAAAAACTGAGAAAGACTGAGAAAAGGCCAAAGGGCCTTTTCCTTTATTTTGTTGAGAAGGGTTATCTAAAGAGCATTTTCCTCTGTTGTCTTCCAAGTCATGGGACAAGGAAGTTTGAGAAAAGACCAAAGGACCTTTTTTTTGTTCTGGGGAGGAAGAGGAATAGCCAAAAGACTAACCCCAGTGGATTGTGCAGGAGTAACAGGGTGCTTGAGGGGAGGAGCAGAGCTTTTTCCCTTGCTGTGGGAAGAGGAGAGATTAGCCAAGGGGCTGTCTCTTTTAGACTGCACTAGCGCAGTTTGCGCATGGGTTGATGGCGCACTGGCAGGTTGCGCATGAGTGACTCTGGCAGAAAGCCTTCTGGCCTCAGTCACAGTAGCTTGTGCAGCAGGAGTCTTGTTGCCAGAGTGCTTGAGTTGCACTCTGGTTGCTGGAGTGGTGGATTGCGCAAGCAAAGTGGCAGCCAACTGCGCCAGAGGAACATGAGTCTTGCACTTTGACAGAGCAGCATATGAAGTGGTTTGTGCACTGGCAAGGGAAGCAGCATACTGTGCATGAGCAGTAACAGCAGACTGCACAACAGAGACAGCAGTCTTAGGAACAGAGGCAACAGACTGTGCAGCAGGCTGAGCAGCAGAAGCAGTGGACCGTGCAGCAGTCTTGGGGACCCATACTGGGTGAACTTTGCTTGTGGCAGAAGTTATTGCAGTACGAGGGGTGGTCCTGGAGTTGATCATCGCCTCGTAGGCTGTCTGGTTGACCCTTATAACTAGCGTCTTCTGCGTCTTTCCGATAGACGCAACGTCACATTGAGTTGTCACTTCCTCGTCGGAGGAGAAAATCGTCTCCAGCAGAGTCGCCATTTTGTTTGCAAAAACAAAAGTTGATCTTTATTTCAACAAACTTTGTAAAGAAGATTATAAGAATTCTGGAAAAGTACAACTATAGGAATCCGTTCTGAAGACGATCGCTTTATTCCTTGGACGATGTGAACTTTGAAGATGGTAGCCTCTGAAGATTGCAGCAGCACTTTGGCAAGAACTCCTGATCTCTGGTAATGATCTCTGATCTCTGTATATGTGTGTCTCTCATCCAGGAAGGCTTGAAACTCTATTTATAGAGTTCTAGAAATAACTAACTTTAGTTATTCTGATTTGCGCAGGTTGGATTGCGCACACTTTGTACTGCGCAGGCAATAACTACGTATGCAGTTACTCGATCGTGGACCATCTGTATGTGACGTATGGCATTGTTTGATTGAAATACGCTTGATCGTGTACAGACGGTTGCCACATGAAGAGTAATTGATGGCATGAAGGCCACGTGTACATTGTCAGTTATCTTGATGGAGTACGCTACCTGAATTGCGCTGGCTTCGGATTGCGCTGGGATAGACCGCGCTGGGCTGGATTGCGCTGTAGGCCGATTGCGCTGTATGTACAGCTGTCCTCGAGCGCTGTGCTGTACGACAAATGAACAGTTTCCTCGTTCTCCGTGCTGTCAGTTGTCAGAAGATCTGATTCTCTGTCAGGTAATGATGACGAGGCTACGACAGCTTGCGCACTTGGATGAGTACGCAGTTCAGCCTGCGCAATCGAGTTGGTGCGCAATCTGTCTTCTGTGCAATTCACTTGAAGCATGTATAATTTGATTTTCATGACTTTGTTGATGGGTGCAACTTGATTTTTAGGACCTACAATGGTGCCTTGAGTACTCCATCCCGACAACATACCGTATGCTGAAAAATGATTGATTGTCCACATCACTGAAGCTCTCATCTGAAAGTTCTATTTTCTGGAGATATCATAGGACGCCGATCTCCTACATCTAAAAGTTCTGAAAGTTCCACTGCTTCTCAAGAAGGCCCCCTCTCTGACCCCCCTCTACTTTTCTATTTTTCATTCGACTCTCTCCTATTCCGCATCATATGATATCCACCTCAATCAAAGCGTAGAGAAGTGTAAAAATATTAATATTAACCAAGGTTCACAGTATTAGTATCAGAATCGGTATCTCTATGAATCTCATGCCTTCCTCTACCAATGCATAATATACAAACATGAAGCAGAGCTTCACATCTAAAATATTAGAAGGAAAAAGTTTTCGATTGCCTATCATAAATCGAAAACTATTTACTTCTAATATTTTGAATATGAAGCTCTGCTTCACGTTTGTATATTATGCTCTGGTAAGCCATAAGATTCATGGTGATAGTGATTCATACTTGTCTACGCTTTGGTTGAGGCGGATATCTCATATGATGCAGAATAGGAGGCCTCATGACCCGAATGAGAAGAATGAGAGTAGGGAGGCTCACTCTATACACTCTAGGTACTACGATATACACTCTATACACTCTTACTTATGCAAGCCATTTGAGCCAATCAGCGTTATACTAGATTTTAGAAAAAATCTATAACACTGATAGGCCCGAAAGACTTGGCATAAGTAAATTTAATTTTCAACACTTACCTAGCTACTACTAAAATATCTTATATATATCCTTCTAGGATACTCAATCTATACCAAGGTTCGCAGTATCGGCAAGGTCCTAAACGACGGTAGGCGGGTGCGTGGCGGAGAGAGTCTGCCTACCGCTTAGACACCGCCTTGACGCCGCCTAGGCGATCAATATCGATAGTCATAGAAATAGTTCGATACCGATACTGATTCATAAACTCATATGATTAATAGCCCGATACCGATATCGATTCTAGGGTTTTAGGGATAGATACCAATACTTATATAAATAGTCCGATACTGATCCGATACCGATACTCACAGAAATAGTCCGATAACGATATCGATTTCGTGAACTAGTTCGATACCGATATCGATTTTGATACTAAACTAAATAGTCTGAAACCGATACCGAAGTAAACACATCAAGTTCTTAGATCGACAATAAATAACAATACGTATATCTTAGTAGTAAACACATCAAGTAGTAAACACATAAATATATCTTAGTAGTAAACACATCAAGTAAACCAATCAAGTAAATCCAAGACAAGTAAACACATCAAGTACTACTCAACGACCCAACCCCCTCCCCTCCTCCCCCACCCCCCGGCCCCCCAACCCCCTTCCTGCCCCCCGACCACCAAGACCCCCCGGCCCCCCTCCGCTCGCCTACTCCCCTGTGACCTCGCCACCCGCCGACACCACCATAAACCCCCCCCGGGCCGAGCCCCACACCCCCCTCTCCTCCCCTCCGACCGCCAAGACCCCCCGGCCCTGCGACCTCCCCACCCGCCACTCCACCCTAACACCCCTCCTCACCCCCGACCACCAACACCCCCCGGCCCCCTCCCTTCGCTCGCCTACCCCTCCCTCCCACCCGCAGCCACGATTCCCCCCGCGGGGTGCACCCCCCGACCACCAAGAGAGAGAGATAGAGCAAGGGAGAGAGGGAGAGAGAGACATACCTAAGTGAGAGAGAGAGAGAGAGAAGTGAGAGAAAATTTTGGGGGGAATGAAAAATCCCCCCTCCCTCCGTCAGTTCATTTTATGTTAGGGTACAATATTTAGCGACGGATTAGCGACGGATATATCCGTCGCCAGACCGTCGCTATACCCCCGCTAGTTTGTCGACGGATAATCCGTCGCTATGTGGTCGCCAAATTTTGCACTAATTTTTTCTAACATTTTCTCACAAAATATTTACAACTGGGCGATGACATAGCGACTGGTTATCTGTCCGTCGCTATTTGTCCAACGATATAGCGACGAATTTTCGACCGAGATTTATCCTTAAAATTAAAAACAAATTGCCTGCAATTCGACGGAAGACCATCGCTGTTTCGTCGGTAGTCCATTGCTATTAGTGACGAAATACATCTGTCGCTAAATATTTGTCGCTAAAGTGCTATATTTTGGTAGTGAATACCATTTGGGACGACGGAGGATTGCAGAATTTTTACAGTCCAGGATATGCACAAGACTGCCAAAATCTTGGCAGCTCTGAATCTGATCATAGATAGTAGTTGGTGATATTGAGCCCAATGAACATGCTCTCCCTAGTAGGATATATCCTAATTTAGAATTGATATAGAATTCTAACCTGTTGGGAAAAGAGCTCAAAGTCACCAATAGTTAATAGTGAAGCAAATTTGGTGTTAGAAGGAATGTCAAGCGACTGTTACAACTAAGACTACCAAGCTTCTTGTCTTGAAATGTGTCACGACCCGCACCCGCTTTTCGGATGCGAGAACGTGAGCACGCCAGCTACGTATCGAACGGACTCCAGCCCAACTCGGGTATGTAAACACTGTCAAGGCTATGGTATACTGCCAAATCATGATCCACAATAAATGTACGAAATATGAATGAACAAGTATGGGTCGTGGTCTGCAGCCCACTAGCATATATGTCCAATAAGACTCTAAGGAGAGTAATAAGAGTCTAAAAACTGAATCAAGAAACATGATATCTCATGATAAGGTATGAAAGCACGAGCGGATAACAAACGTAATAACAATACCTGAATCCCACAAGCGTATCATCACGTCCGCCATCCAGAACTACTAGATAACTCCATACAATCACTAAACCTGAAGAGATCATCAGGACCTTAGGGGACATAGCAAGAAGATACATAAAAACATGCCTATATAGCAGTTTAATCAAGCATAAACGATAAACATGATATAAGCAAGGAACAAGACATGCACATGGCAAGAGACTATGACCAATCTTCCAACAAGTGACTATGAACTGGAATACAAGAACAACTACACGTAACTGAACTGCTGGATGAACGGGTGAACACGAGATCAATGGAATACCAAACCCTCACCCCGAGTGGACTCGCAGGTTTGAACTAATCACTAACCCTCGTCCCGAGTGGACTCTCTGGTTAGTTTCAATCACTAACCCTCATCCCGAGTGGACTCTCTGGTTAGTTCTAATCACTAACCCTCGTTCCGAGTGGACTCTCTGGTTAGTTCACGGCAAGGCACCATTGTCCCGAGTGTGGACTCTCTGGTGCAAATGGTTAACCCTCGTCCCGAGTGGACTCTCTTGTGCCAATGAACATGATAAATACCCTCGTCCTGAGTGTGGACTCTCTGGTGCATCTGATCAAGAAAAACACCCTTGTCCCGAGTGGACTCTCTGGTGCCAAAGGAACAATAACAAGGATTTAGCATATCAATTATACGTATTCGTTCTATGACATGAACCAGTCGAAGTACAAGTAACGGCAAGGTACAACTCAGTCAAGACCCAGGTAAGGACAACTCTAATATGAACTCATAAGGTGAACAAGTATGGCATATCTACACTATCAAGTCATGAAGATGATATACAGGCAAGTCAAAGAACTAGTGAACATGGTATGAAGAACATATATAAATCAAGTCGACTAGAGAACTGGTAATAACATATAAATCCATAGAACTAGAGTAACCAAATGATAACCAAATAATCACAGAAAAAACTATAAGCATGAAAATAAATTGTAGAGGGAGGCAAGGTATCTTGTCTGGAGGTTGCACGCTGATCCAACAAAATATAGTCAACTATTAACCCATAAAGTCCAGATCTCACAACTGTCTTCGAAAGCTGAAACAGACATTGCCAACATGCTCAGAATATTCAAATTAGCTAGGATTGCCTGTCCTTAAGTCCAATTCTGGACACAGGGGCAAAACGGTAATTTTGGGCCAATACGGTATCTGCCGTTGGACCCGCTTTGCACCGAAAATGTGTCAAAGTCAAGGGTCTCTAAAGTCGTCAAACAACATGTCTACGAATTCATTTTGACAATACAAACCCGGTATGTCCAATTTTAGATTTCGGTGGGTCGTGCACAAAATTGTCCATTGAATCGGATCGTGGGACCCGCGAAACGGTGATCCAATCAACTGTCTCAGAATTGGACCAAACTTACAGGACCAAAAAAACTAAAACTACCAAGCTTCTTGTCTTGAAATGAGAAAGCAAAAAATAGTTTCACTATCACATTTGGGGATACCTTTATCAATTGTCAACTAATTTCACTAATCTGAGATCCGAAAAAGTGGCAATTTTTTGTTTTAGTATCGTCTTTTATTACTTTTGTTTTTGGAATTATGCTATTAGTCATACATATGATTTATGTTCGCAGTTGCATATAATAGAAAGACGTGACTACCATGTCCATGAGTTCTGGTAAGGGGATCTCTCTCTCTCTCCCTCCTAAATATGTTCTCAAGTAGATGAAGTACTTCACGTCCACATTACCTCTGGATTGCTTATCTACGCCTGGAAGACGCGACTACCATGTCCACATTACCTCTGAGTAGTCATTCTTCTCGCATCAGTTCTATGATTATCCCGACAATCTAGAAAATAGTTCACGTCCATATTACCTCAGGATTGTTATTATATACCCTGGCATAGATCAAGCCTACCACGTCCATATTACCTCTGGTCAAGAAAATCTATTATGAAGATTCCCTCTTTATTCTGGAGACAAAAGCAAAGGGAACACGAAAGCTTCTACATATAAAAATATGTGGCTACAAGGACCTATTATAGACCCTTCGTAATTACATAAACAGAAGCAAAAGAGCTAAAATTGTGGTACAAGCTCCAAATAGCGCGGACGAGGCGGTGACAGAGCCAATCACTTCCTGGTCAAAAGGAAGCCACCGCCCGAAGCTGCTACTGGCCCGAGCTGGGATGAAGACTGTTTGCGTAAATAAAAAGTTTATTCCAAACTTAAAAAAGAAACGTACAAAGTACAACGAATTCTGGGGAAGTACAACTTTAGGAATCCGATCAGAAGGCGATCGCTTTATCCCTTGGACTATGTGAACTTGAAGACTAAAGCCTCTGGAGAATGCAGCAGCACTTTTGTAAGAACTTTTGATCTCTCCTCCTTGATAATGATTGGAAACTCTATTTATAGAGTGCTGTAAATAACTATTTTAGCAGTTATTCTGATGTGCGCGAGGTTAAACTGTACGACTTTAGGTTGCGCCAACTTCAGGTTGCGCTAACTTTCATTCAGTTACTCGAACGTGTACTAACTGTATTTAGACACATGGCATCATATGATTGAAATGCACATGGTCATCGACAGAGTAGTAGACACATTTTAAGAGATTAGTGGTGCCACGTCATCCTGCT
Source organism: Iris pallida (assembly GCA_029216955.1). Lineage (NCBI taxonomy): Eukaryota > Viridiplantae > Streptophyta > Magnoliopsida > Asparagales > Iridaceae > Iris > Iris pallida. The sequence goes on from JANAVB010003000.1 coordinate 3,518,352, forward strand.
TTAGAACGTAAGTTGCCTCAACTTTATCAGGTTGTGCGAGCTTCAGTCAACGAGTTAAACTACGCTTAATTAGGTTGCGCCTAGGCACAACTCAGTGCATAGGCACGTGGCACCATTTGGGTATGTGAGGAGATTTTGTTCAGGTTGTGCCTAGGCGCAACTTGCAGAGTGCACAGCACAGCTGTCATCAAATGACAGCAAATCGTCTCGAGCGCCACGCTTTACGAAATTCGAAGAGATTTTTTTTGTTTAAAGTGCTGTCAGTTAATGATGACAATTATTATCAAACGTCTCGTAGACTTAGGCGCAATGTGATTGGGTGCAATCTGATATATGGCGCAACCTGAGTAGTGGCGCAACTTGATCTCTGGGCTTTATAACAGTGGCACAACTTGATTTTTTGGGCACAATTTGATTGCTGAGTAGTATAAACATGGCACAACCTGATTTTTAGGCTCTACAAGACCCCCTTCAAAGTTTTTGAATTTTGAAATATTATAAAACTTCGAAATACTTTGAATCGTGGCAATTACTGAGTCAAGTTGCGCCTATCGTGCGTAGTTTATTGCGAGCTGTTACAATTTTTTATGCGCAACTGAGGGTGACTGTTAGGATTCTGTTTTAGGCTATAAATAACCCTCTATTAACCGACTGTAATTTTTTACTTTTGCTTTAATCTTCTGAGAAAATTCCTTTGAGCTCTTTCGATCCCCTCCGTCCATCTCTTCGACGTAATGGCACCCGGGAAGATCACCGCAGACAAAGGGAAGAGTGTTGCTGGATCCTCAACCCGTGCTCTACTATCCCGTGTACAACAGTATGTGCCTCCTTCTTCATGACGAGAGACGACTAACCCTGCTCTGGAAGGTGGCCAAGAACGAACAACTTCGACCATGGTGGCTGACTTGGTTCTAAATTGACTTGTGCCCTCTTCTTAGAGTGTTTGGTGCATCACAGACTCTGCGCCACCCCTTATTAGGGTGTGGTTACTTATTTGGGCACAGTTCGTTCTTACGAACCGTGTTGCGCATGCTGTTGCGCAATTCAGTTATTGCACAATCAAGAATATTGTGCAACCAAGTTTCTGTGCAATCCAGCATGTCGCACAACCTGGGATGTTGTGCAACTTAATTGTCATATAACTCAGTATGTCGTGCAACCCAGGTTGTCACGCAACCCAAAATATCGTGCACTTCCAGGACATTGCATAACTTAATTGTTGCACAACCCAGGATGTTGCACAACCCAGGTTGTCGCGCAACCCAAAATGTCATGTAACCCAAAATGTCACACAACTCAGGACGTTACGCAACTTAATTGTTGCGCAGCCCAGGAAGTTGCGCAACCTAATTGTTGCTCATCATAAGGATAGATCTTTGTATTTATGATTGTTGCACACTCTTATTGTTTCTAACTTTTGTTCATGTATTTCTTTGCAGTTGATCTCAGGAAAGATCCTCAGGCTGAAAGATTTACTTCAGCATTTAATGTCCCTGAGTACAAAGAAAATTTATCTTATGTTTCATTTCCTCGGTATGATGGCCCTGAAGCACGAAAGACCATTCCTGTGGCCCAAGAAAGTCATACTCTGCTATATTTAATGAAAGGGGAATCCCTTGAAAGTGTTGATGGTGTGGTCCACAAGATGCCTGCCTTCTTATTTGGGGATGCAATCAAGAAGACTTCTCAGCCCAAGAAAAGGAAAGAAGAAAGAATATACAAATGTGGAGACAAAATCATATATTCAAAAAAATATTGAGGTCTATGGCTTTATCTCAATATGAATTTGCAAGCTACCCCCGAAAGATGTCATGGAACCTGACTCCAATCTAACAGGCCAGAGTTGGAAGAATTTGTTAAAGAATGGGTCTGCAGCACAAGGACCTCTTTTACAGTCCTTCTGAGAAATATAGCACTCACTTGAGAGGTTTGAAACCAAGCTGTATCCCTCCCAAAAATTCATCTCTGCTCCTTCCAGTCAGAATACCCATATTTGTAAATGCATTCGCAAAGGCTGAAGGGAGATATCCAGATCGCAGCATGCATATGACAGGTTTGGTTAACCCAGATATGAAATGCTGGAGTAGTTTAACCATCTGGATTTTGGATCAGTTCAAGGACAAACTCCTCGAACTAGAACTTTATAATACCATCTGGACTACAGTCTACGGCGTTCGCCAGAATGCTCATATGTTTCTGGCCTTAGTAGAGAGATATAACGAAAGTACTAGAACTTTCATGACCACCTATGGAAAGATAGGATTTGTGCTTCATGAAATGAGATATCTCTATCATCTTCCAATGCACGATAATTCATATGAAGAATACGTGCCCACAAATAAAGAATTGGATGCTATGGGAGAAGAAAATCCTCAGATGACTGTCGTCTTCCAAGAATTGTTATGTAATTACAAGATCTGCTCCCTCTTCTATAAAAGTGCCACTGTCGGCACTTGTTATACCACTAAATGGATGTCGTACCTTTTTCTGGGTCATGCATGTAAGGATAAGCCACTTGAGAGTCAAGCCTATGCTCCTCGTTTCTTTGAACCTTTCAGTCAGAGCGAAATACAATATTTGATGGAGCAACACAAGCATGGAGATATTAGATGGATGAGGACTTACATCCGTTTAAGGCTGGGACACCCTCCAGAGTTATCTTAGGCATGGTTATAGATCCATGTCTTAAAAGGCCCATCTAGCGGGTTTTCTCTCTTTATGGCTGCGACGCTTCATAGTTCCAGGAGCCAGTGTAGTTGAAAGGTTCCATCGAGGCGTTCTGTTTGCTGTAGTATGTCTTGTTTTTGGATATAAGATGGATCTCCTATCAGCAACGACCTGCCGCTTGAATGCAGGATTGCGTTCTTTTGTACATACTATGCTTCATGATAAGGCGGTAAGGTAAGATTTTCCTCGTACTGAGATGCCTTACACCTATTTATTCGGATGGCTATTGCTTCACCATCCATGTTTGATGAACCCCGATATAGGAAGTGTCAGTGGAGATTTCATCAGACGTTACTTCAGCGCTCGTTGAAAATACACTGCTCTTTCAGAATGCAGGTTTGTATTGAATTGCGAATCTGGATGGAGATTTTAGTGTGTCCCGTCTCCTCATGGATATGAGACTATCTCTCCACAATTGATGGATCTGAATACAGAATCACTTTGCCTAAGTCTACCCATTTTTTATGGCTGCAGATGATCCGTCCATCTCACTTGGTCTACTGATTTGAGAAAGGCTGTTATTTGGAGCCGTATTTGCCAAGTCGATTTGCCCGGCAATTTGGCTATGATCAACTTCATGTGGGTAACGCCACTACTTGTCTACAAGTCAAAGGTTTTCTGATTGATGGAGCTAGGGCTTGGAGATATTATAATGCCAAAAATACAAAAGCTATATTTTCTATGCCCTTTAATCTTCGTCAAGGCCCGTGTATGTTATATACATACACAAATTTCTATACCTCGGCAAATACGTTTACTGAAAGCTTCCATCCCGTACATAGTTTTACAATTGAGAAGAGATCTAAATTGGGATAACACACTGCACAATCTTTTCTGGATGCAGAAGATAGAGATCCTGCAGATCCACCGCTAGAAGCTTCTATTTTCAAGAACTATCCAGATGAAGTACAAGATCCTTTGTACGTATATTTAAAGGTACGGAAAGAGAAATCTCATGCCAAGGGGCTAAGAAAAAGAAAAACTAAAGAGATAACGGCCCTCCCTCAACTGGATGAGAGACCTACTTCACCAAGAGCTCCAAAAAAGAAGAAAAGAACTTCATTGGTTATAAATGAACCAATGACCACGAGAACAACTCGTTTTAGTCAAAACAGATGCTCCTTAGTACTTTCCCCCGAGAGAAAGAAGTCACTCCTTCTGTTCAAAAACAAGGAGGGATTACTCAAGAGGGAACATCTACTGTCTTAATCAATCTGGATGATGATCGCACCGGAGCTGCTGAAGAACCGGTTGGATCACCACACAGAGAAGTCAGGAGAAAATTGGCAGTGTACCGAGAAATTCCTCGAAGAACTGATACATCTCCTGTCCCTTCCCCGTCGACAAAATCTATCTGCCGTCTGGGACAAGATGTACCACTCAGGAAGGTAATATCACGATTTTGATATACATTAATATATATTTTTCTCTCAAAGAAGTACATTTAATTGATTTCTTTATTTACAGTGGCTATTTTAGCGGATGTCCAGCCTTCTGCCACCACTATAGAAGCCTCAAGATCATATGCTTTGGTGGTACATATTCATGCCAATGTACTTCTGTGATAGGAATAACGATTCCTTCACCAACTCCCATGACTCCAGTGACTATCTCTCCAGAGAAGGATTTGCTTCCGTATGAAAAAATGACAAATTCTCCAAAGGCGCAAGATCCTACTCATTCTGAAGAGGATCGGGAGATGATTGATGCCTTAGCCGATTGTGACTATGGTGATGAATCTTTTGGTGATGACTGGAATAATACCACTAAAGAGGGACAAATTTTAGTGGATGTGCTATCACCTCAAGAATTACCGGCAAATGAAGGCCAGTCAACTGTTGAGGGTGAGAAAAATCTGGTTATCGACGAAGGTCATGTTAGTCCCAGAATCGATGAACCCAGAATCTCTGAAAAGCCCGAGGCTTCTGGAGTGGTAGCAGAATTAGCAGATCAAACTCCCATTACTCTGCCACTTCAGACTGAATCAGGGGCTGGAAGTAGTCAAGCTACGATGTCTGCAGACACCATGTCGAAGCTTCAGCTATAAGCATCTAGACCTCTTGAGACTCCCCATGCAATGCCCAGCTCAAGTAGATTTCGAAAATAATTTATTTGTTTTAGCTTTTTCAAAATCGTACATCGCTCTAACAACTGGCATGTGTAAATTGTGAAAGGACCTACAGGAACCACAGCAGGAGAGGGAAATTCTTCCCATATCAGTGCTCAAGACGAAATACCTCCAGCTGTTAAAATTTTCTGGAAGAAGCGGTAGCCACCCCAGTTAACGTAGCAGCTAACAAGTTTGTGGTAGCCTTCTTCACTAAAGTCTTCTTCACATCCTTGGAGCCTTTAGTCCACCGGGTAATGGAGAGAGAAGATGTCCCATTCAATACAGTTAGAAATCCTTCCTCATTTTTAATTGGAGGCATCCGCAGCCAAAGAGATAAGATTCATGCCATTTTCATGGAACACATCTTGGACAAGCTAGAGGGATCAATTAAGGCTTATAATGACCTTAAAAGAGGAGACATTGAGTTGCTGGTGAATGTAGAGTGTGAAGTTATGGCTCGAGAGGCTGAGACTAATAAAGCCAATTTTAAAGTTTTCTTCCTGGCTTTTACAAAACAATCCTCTGACTGGATATCCAGATTGCTGAGCAGCTTCTACTGCTGATCGTCATAGAGCTGTAGCTGTAGATGAGAAAAAGAAAGCTTCTAATCTAGAGGCTGAAATCGCCCGGCTTAAGGAGGAGCTTAAAATCGTCAAGCAGGGTATAGAAAAAGAAACTCAGCTACATCAAGTTGTTGTTAACCAATTAGATACTTTGAAGCACCAAAAGGATGAATTTGACCGGCTACAAAATGAAGAACTAGCCCGTCAAACAGCTGCTCTGCACCCAATTGACCCGGAGTCAGGAAGAGTTGAAGCCAGGCAACGGGTACTAGATTCTTGTACTGAAAGACTCAAAGCTTTGAAGAAGCGGATTGTAGAACTCATCACTTACACTTTAGAGTAAAATGATCAAAAATTGTTATGATGTATATTTTTTTGAACATTTTAATCAAAAAGAAATGAAATGAGATTTTTTTTGATGTGGTTCTATTACTTTTTGCGTACCTTGTTATAGATATAAGTAATAGAATAGAAAATATATTCAGAGGTACTGGACGTGATATATTTCTTGATTTAGAAAATAACGATATTTATTATATCTGCTCAGAGGTAATGTGGACGTGACAGAATATAATGTTTAAAATATTATTATTTTACTAGACAAATTTGTCAGAGGTGATAGGGACGTGACAAGTTGCTGACATAGATAATTGGAATTCAGAGGTGCAGAGGACATGAATTATTTTTTCTGTTTTAGATGTGAGAATTTATCATCTATGGTTTTATTTACGAGAAAGTAAATAAAAGACAATAAATGCTAAGACTTACGAAACGAATGAATAAATGGACAGTCAGACTTCTTAGTGTAGAGAAAGTGAATGAATGAACAGTCACCTCGGTTCTTGAAGAGGAGAAATTAAATGGATGAACAGTTACCTCGGTTTTCGAGGATGAGAATGAATGAACAATCAAACTTTCTTAGGGAGAAGAAATGAATGAATGAACAGTTGTACTTCTTTCGAGGAGGAAAAGTCACATCGGTTCTCGAAGCCGATTATCTATTCATTCTGTCTATAAATAGAATAGAACTTCTATAGATATTGTCAACTTTTTTTCTCTCTGTAGAGAATGTCTTTCGAAGATTTGCTTACTCCGAAGATCGAAGATACGACTGAGACGCCTCCTGCTGAGCCTCCGATGCCTCCTCATAAAGAAGTGGGTGAAGGCTTGACTGTTCCTGTATTAGAGCAGGACCTGGTTGCCAAGTTGGTGGAGCCTGGGAAGACTGCTGAAGAAGAAGCTGTGAGGGCAGCTGCCTGTGAGTTTCTGGTGTATTCAGACAACGAGATGTTTGAAATACTGGTAAATTATATATTTAATCAGGAAGGGTCGGGTCCTCGTCCCCGTCCCCGTCCTTGATATTATGTATATCTTTCTGCTTTTAAATAAAATGAGTTTTATTTACATCATTTTTCTGAATGAAAGACATTTTGCTTTTATACATAATATTTCTTGAAAAATTTGCAATTGATAGGCAACATAGCAATTCTGCTATCCATATCTGTTAATTGGTAGGTTCCATTTGAGAAAACCTTGTTTACCACATACGGATCTTTCCATTTCACCTCGAATTTGCCTTTGATTATGTGGGTCATAGTCATAGGACGTCTGACCATAAGAACTAGCCCGCCTTCCTGAAATGTTCGTACTTTGACTTTGCGATTGAAAGCTTTTGAGATACGGGCCTGATATAATTCGATATGTTGTTGGGCTAGTAGCTTTTCTCATCGAGCGCCTCCAATTTTTGAAGTCGAAGACGATCATTATTTTCTGTGGTAAGTTTATTAGCAATTGCGATTCTCAAGGATGGAATTTGAATTTTTAACGATAAAACAGCTTCACAACCATATACCAGAGAAAAAGGTGTACAACCTGTGCGATTACGAATTGTAATACAATAAGCCCATAGACATTCTCCAAGCTTCTCACCCCAATTACGTTTGTTGATAGAGAAACTTTTTGAGTTTGATGATAGTCTTGTTAAATGCTTCAGCTAACCCATTAGCTGCAGGATTATAGGCCGTAGAAGCAACATTATTGATTCTGTTGTCATCACAGAACCTAGTAAACTTCTGGCTAACAAACTGTGGTCAATTATCATGGATAATCCGACGAGGTACTCCAAATCTGTATATCACATGATGTTTGATAAAGTTGATGACACTGCTAGTCTTTACTTCAGCTAAAGGTATAGTTTTAGCCCATTTAGAGAAGTAATCAATTGTAGCCAAGATAAACCAATGTCCTTTAGACGAAGAAGGATTGATAGGACTAATTACATCCATGTCCCAAGCTTCGAAGGGCCATAAGGCAGCAGTCGGATGAAAAAATTCCGACGGTTGGTGAATAAAATCTGCATGAATTTGTCATGCTCGATATTTCCTTGCATAGTCAATAACATCTGATACCATAGAGGGTCAGTAGTAGCCCATACGTCGGATACGGTCTTGTAGTTTAGGACCGGGTTGATGTGCTCCACAAACGCCATCATGAGCTTTGCGTAATATTTGCTTTGCTTCATCACCAGCAATACATCTTAAGAGCAATCCGTCAAAAGTTCATCGAAAGAGATTTTTGGTGGTATGATTATAATAAAATCGAAGTAATCGACGGCAAATACTTGTAGCTTCTTTAGGATCTTCAGGTAATATGTCATGTACAGCAAAATTGATGAAAGGTGCTTTCCAATCTTCACTGATAATATTTACTTCAGTTGAATTACTGAATTTAATATTATGGTTATTTTTAATACAAAACAGTTCTCTATTGGAGATAACAACCATTTGTTATCTTTTGACCGAAATTGCTAAGACCGCTGCTAGATTAGCTAAGGCATCAGCTTATGTATTGCATGCTTGACGTACATGTTCGATGAAAAATCCTTTAAATCAGGAAGCTATTCTGATTGCCGCATCGTAGTATGGTACCAAATCTTGATGTCAAACTTTGTATATACCTCTAACCTAATTAACAATCAGCTTAGAATTGCCGTATACTTCGAGATATTCAATATCCGGTTGTTTAGCTAATTGGAGTCCAATAAACAAAGCATTGTATTCTGCTACGTTGTTGGAGCACGACTCATCTAAGGAATAAGCTCTCTGAATAGCTAATCCATCTGGTGAAACAAGAATAATTCCCACTCCAGCGACAAGGTTGCCTCCAGGTCCAATTCTAGATGCTCCGTCGAAGAATAAACGCCAAGTAGGAAAATCTTCCGAGATCATATTTGATTCCATTGTCTCGTCTGGAATCTCATCATAGAGTTTAGATATCTCAGGGACAGGATAAGCTGCTAAGAAATCAACAAGGGCTTGGCCTTTCACAGACTTTTGTGGAACATATACCGTATCGTATTGTGCTAATAATATGGCCCATGTAGCAAGCCTAAAGTTGAGTGTACTGGGCTTCTTCATTAAGACCCGAAGAGGATTAACTCAGGAAATAACATGAATGGTTTGGCCGATGATGTAATGTCTTGTCTTTTGAACAGCAAACATTAAGGCTAAATATTCCTTCTCTACCGGACTATAACGATGTTCAGCTCCAATCATCGTTCGACTGAGGTAGTAAATGACTTGTTTATGGCCTTCTTTGTTTTTTTGAGCTAGTAAAGCTCCCAATGAATGGTCTATTGCCTGGACATACATCAAGAAGGGTATTCCTGAGATCGGTGGAACTAGGACCGGTGGACTCATCAAATATCGTTTTATGTCATCAAATGCTCGTTGACATTCTTCTGTCCAAATGAAAGATACACCTTTCTTCATTAACTGAGTAAATGGTCTGCAACGTCCAGACAAATTTGAAATGAACCTCCTGATGTAAGCAAGTCGACCCTGGAATCCTCGTAGCTCTTTTAAGTTGCGTGGAGGATGCATCTCTTGAATGGCTTTGATCTTCTCGGGATCAACGTATATACCTTTAGAGGTAATGACGAATTCGAGAAATTTGCCACTAGAGACTCTCAAAAAAGACTTGATGGGGTTCATCTTGAGTTGATGCTGGCGCATTAGATTGAATATAGTTCTTAAATCTTGGATATGATCTTCCTTTACATGACTATTGATAGCAATATCGTCAACATAGCATTCAACGATCTTTCGTAAATGACCTCGAAAGATAGTACTCATAGCCCGCTGGTAAGTTGCACCTGCATTTTTAAGACCGAAATGCATGACAGTATAACAGTATATTCCGCGAGGAGTACGGAATGAAGTGTGTTTTTCGTCTTCAGGATTCATCCGGATTTGATTATATCCAGAAAACCCATCCACAAAAGAGATTCGTACGAATCCACAAGCATTATCGATCATGACATCAGTAATTGGGAGAGAGAATTCATCTTTAGGGCAAGCATCATTGAGATCTCGAAAGTTTATGCACACTCGAACCTTCCCGGTCTTCTTCAAAACTGGTACAATATTGGCTACCCAGTCAGGATGTTGTTCTTCTCTGATAAAACCACAAGCGATAAGCTTTCTGACTTTACCATCTATTGCATCCACTATCCCAGGCTTGAATCGTATTGTTTGACTGGCTTGGCATTAGGCTAAATGTTAAGTTTATGAGTTACAACCCGAGGATCTAAACCCGACATATCTTCATAACTCCAGGCAAAGACATCGATATATTCACGAATAAGGTGAATCAATTCTTGTTTATCATCCTCTGGAAGATTTTTGCTATAAAAATTGATTGTGGTACATCTTTCTCTCTAACGTCGATTTGGATTAGTTGATCTTCCGTAGGTGGTTCTCGTTGTTCAAAACGGAGTTCCCACTGAGTGTCCATCCTTTGTGCCCAAGGATCTGCTTCAGGAGCTTCTTCAATATCATCCTCGTCATTTTCGGAGAACTCGGCAGACACCATATTAGAAGATACTGTCACCCGATGGACATGCCCTATACTGGTGTCTGAATCCCATAAAACAGAATTAGAAGAGTTAGTTCGTTCTACTTTATCGGATTCGGAAACTTCTTGAGTCAGAATTGGGGAAGTATAACCTAATCCCCGCTTCGTTTTGCTGTAGTATTGTTGTCATTTTCCTTCTGGAATGGAAATACGAATAGGAGTTCACCTTCCTTTATCGCTATTGAGACCAGTTTTGAAATCATAGCCCATTTTATGGATGATTGCCTTAGATTATAGACTATAATGACGTAGTTGTAGCCTTCCTATTTCATCCTTATTATCGTTGTCGAGTATGATTTTTTGTTGTTTTTTTTGCTAAAAATATAGGATTTTCGCCTTTCTTTCGAGAAGGAACTAGGAAGAACGATTCTTGTATTGGTTCAAGTGATACCACGTTTCGGAAAGATGGTACGACTCCTATTGTAAGTGGTTTGAAGCTATCTAGCATATCCAATCAACATTGAGTATGATAAGTGACATCAGTATACTGCAAAGGAGATACTACTTTATTGATTTTTACATTATCATTTACAACAGGACTTTTAGCCTTAGATGGCTAGTCAGATTGATAACCAGAGGAGGAGAAGAAGAACGAGAAGGAAGGAGAGATATTTTACGATGAAGGTCGATTACAAGTGGCTCAGAAAAGCTGAGCTCCCTTTGTTCGTGACTAATACCAGGAGGCTGCTTCTTGTGAGAAGGAAGGTAAATATTCAATGTCTTGGAAAACTGAGGACAGAAAGTACGTCCTTTGACAGAGATCACCAGAGTATCATTTGGCACGCCTTTCTGTTATTCGTCAGTATCCATTGCCAAAACCACCTTCATGAATTCTTCTTTGTACATGCGAGAATCGTTGCAGTATGCTTCAACCCCCTTGAAAGGATTTAAGTCTGCAACTTTTTTCTGTACTTCTCCATTGCCATCCACATATTTGAAACATTGGTGGAGAGTAGAAGGTACAATGTTGTGTTCGTGGAGGAATGATCTTTCCAGCAAAGCATTATATGAACCATGATTATCAATCACGTAGAAAGTCACCTTTGTACGAAGATTGCTGATTTGAAGTTTCAGGCGTATCTTCCCCAAAGGTTCACTTCTTCCTTGATTGAACCCCAAGATAGTATTGATAGTTGTAGAAAGGTTGTGCACCGGGATCTTCAAAGCATCTAAAAATGTTTTTGGCATGATGCTAAGTGCAGACCCTGGGTCAATCAGAATGCGATCGACTTTTATGGTGTCTACATATCCCGTGAAGTAGATAGGACGGTCATGACGATTGTCTTCTAACAGCATGTCATCTTGTGTAAAAATAATATTGGGCATTAATTCAAATACATTATGACAATGAGTACAACTGACAGGCTCTTTTTCAGGCTTTTTGAAGAGAGCAAGACAAGCATCAGCCTGCATCAAAGCTTCACTCAGCATTTCTCGAGTTTCTTTTGAGAGACGTAAGAGTTCGAAAATTGACAATCTCGCTGGAGTGTTAGCCAATTGAGCCAGTATGTCAAAATTATATAGCTTCTCAAGTCCGAGAGATGAGGACTTCTTCAATGCTTTATCAAAGCGGGTAGGTTGCTTTCCCTTGTCTGGTGATGTTGGTTTGGGAGGAATTGGTTCCACTACTGGCGAGGATGTAGCTGGTATATTCTCAGCAGGGAAAGATGATGCAGGAATAGCATCAGAAGATAGAGGAGGATTCTCTTAAGTTTCGAGATATTCTCGGAGATAAGGTTTTCCAGATCTGGTGCCGATTAAAATTTCTTCTTCTACTACAGGTTTAAAGGATACCATGTTGCATCTCTTCGATTTAGTTTTAGAATGCTTCTTTTGATTAGAAGAAGAAGGCGCTTCATAGTCTGCCACGAGATCTGGATGAATTGTAGCACCCAGTTTCCCAAATGAGGGTAATTTTGAAATTTTGTGTTTATAATTATTTTAATAATGATATTTAATTCATGATATGATTTTTGGTGATTTTAAATCATTTTAAAATTATTTAAATCAATGACTTGTGGTTTTGACACTTTGCTAGTGAAATCCTAGAGACTGTTTGACCTAGAGCCTAACCATATGATTATGATATTTTAATATCATTTTTGGCCTAAGAATATTTTGCATTTGACCTCTTTGAATTATTTTGATATTATTTTATTATTTATGATATTGTTTTGGGGTTATTTGAGTCGGGTTCGAATTTTAACTCAATCCGACTTGAAACGGGGACAGTCTCCAATAAAATGCTAAACTCAGAAATATGGAGATTTTTATGATTCAAGACGGCGTTCAAACACCAAGTATGGATAGTTTTCTTTGGTCGGGACGTTAGACTGACAAATGTTTCTGCTGTGTTCATGAATCTCATGAACAGAGATTTTCATGAGTATTTGAATCAGTTTATCTACTCCATAGATAACATTCTGATATATTTGAAGACTGAAGAAGAGCATGAAGAACACCCGAGGAAGTTTTGGAAACTTCGAGGAAAAAGAAGTTTTATGGTAAGTCATCTGAACGTGGATTTTTGACAAAGGTGGACTTTTGGCCATGTTGTCAAGAGAAGAAATTTCGATGGAAGATAGCTGCTGTTGAAGGTAGTATACCCCAAGTTCAACTTGGCTGGCTACTATCAGAAGTTCGTGAAGGATTTCGCCAAGATTGCTGAGCCAATGACGAAGCACACTTGGAAGAATGAAGAGTTCATCTGAACGAAAGTTTGCCAGGCGGCATTGAGGAGCTGAAGAAGAGACATACCACTACACCAATCCTTGTGCTACCCGCAGGAACCGGTGGTTACTCAATTTACAGTAATGCCTCTGGAAAAGGACTGGGTTGCATTTTTCAACAACATGGAAAAGTAATTGATTACACATATAGGCAACTACAGACTCATGAGAAGAGTTATCCCACACCTAATTTAAAATTTGCTGCAATTATCTTTACTTGGAAGCTTTGGAAGCATGATTGTTATGGAAAGGGAGTGAAAATATATACGGACTACAAAAGTCTGAAATATGTCTTCACTCAGAAAGGGCTGAATGTTAGACTAAGAAGATGGCTGAAGCAGATGAAGGATTTCGTCACCAACCTGCAGTACCATTCAGGTAAGGCTAATGTGGTCGCTGATGCACTTGGTCGATACTGATGGCGAAGTTCTTAACCAAGGACTAGCACCTGCTAGAAGACATCGAGAAGTTTGGACTGGATATTATACTGCCTGGAAATGGAAGGAAGAAGCTGGATGCTGATTCAGTGTTGATGAAGTTGCAAATGAGCTCGAGTCTGATGGACAAAGTCAAGGAGACTCAGTTTCAGGACGAGACACTTTGCAAACTTAGAGATCAAGTGTTGGCAGGGACACTTGAGGGTTTCTCAAATCGCCAATAATGGAGCTCTGAAGAATGGTACGAAGCTTATATACTATCTGGCGAACTGAGGAACGAGCTAATGCAAGAAGCGCACCAGTATTCCATACATTCTAGCAAGACGTATTGGGATATGCGTACTATTGTTGGGTAGTATGGTATGAAGAAGGATGTATTCAGAATTGAGGTTAGATATTTTTTTTTGTTAACCAGTGAAGGCTAGCCGACAGAGATCCGCAGGACTTCTACAGTCGTTGGGCATTCCGGACCGGAAGTAGAAGCACATAACGAGGGACTATGTGTCAGGATTGCCTTGATTCCAAGGAGGGAAGAACACCATTCGGATTATTGTGGACCGACTGACTAAGCCAGCTCACTTTATGTCCTTCAAAGTTGGTTTATCCACTAAGAAGTGGGCAGCATTGTACGAGAGGCACATCTACCGAATTCATGGAGTACCGCGGGACGAGCAATCAGAGAGGTCAATCCAGACGCTTGGAGATATATTGAGATTTTGCGTCTTAGAATTTGGAGGGTCTTGGAAGGACCAATTGCATTTGGTGGAGTTCTCTTACAAACAACAACTACCAAGATGGAATTAGTATGACCCTATTTGAAGCTCTATGGACGTCGTTGCCGTACACCACTTGCATGGGACGACGTAGGAGAAAGAGTACTGCTGGGTCCAGAGATGGTAACTGACGCAGTAGAGAAGGAGAATGTAGGCTTAGGATTACCTAAGACAGACAGAAGCATTGGATTGGTAGTAGTAGTCGACCGGTGAAGTTGAAGAAGGAGATATTATTTCTGTGAAGTTTTCTCCTACCAGAGGAACAATCAGTTTTGACGGAGCTGGAAATTGAGGCCAGCTCAGACGCTACATTTCGGATCCAAGTCACGTTTTGGATAATTCAGAACTGAAGTTTGGAATCAACCTTTCAGTGTCAGAGAAACCAGTTGCAAGTCTAGTCAGAGATGAGAAGAAGTCAGAATTTGAGCCATCACTTAAACTCCTATTCCTTATCTTTTCTTTTTTTCCGTTCTAAATTTGACTAATGCTGCTAAGTTAGCCTAGTTTTGCAAGCTCTCTCTTTAAATCAAGCTTGATCATGACGATATTTTATTGGGTGCACCCACTAAAATATTGTCTAATCAGGACCGGTGCATGATGGTCTGATCAACCTCGTGTACTTTGGTTCGCTTTTGTATTTTTCTGCGTGGATAATATCATGAAAGAAACTTGTCCCTAAACCGTCTCATCCACGACTGCCTTGGAAATTCTTATGGTTGGACCTGAGTTACGACCGCAGTACTCGTACCTGTTTGTCTTTTCTACCCTACCTTTAAATTTCGAGGACGAAATTTTCTAAGGAGGGAAGATTGTGAAACCCATGTTTGTATTTATTAATAAAAGTGTTATAATTAGCATTTCCAAATTATAATAATTATTATTATCATTATTAAATATTTTTGAGTGAAAAGAATTTCGAAAATAATTTACAACATGGACTTTTGGATTTCAGACCCAAACCCGAGTCTGAACCCAGACCCGAGTCCGAGCCCAGACCCAGGCCCGAGCCCAAATCCCTTTTTCCTATTTCTTAATTCTGATGTTTGGACTTGGTTTAAGTTTTATAAAAAAAAAATATATAACTAGTTGGCTGGTCCCGTAGGACCAGCACCCCAATCCCACACACGACTTGGTAAACTCCACTCTTTTTGTTCTCCACAACCTCCCCATTCTTTCTCTGGACCACACGTTCACCATCACCCCCCAACCACTCCTTAATAACATCTCTCCTACTTCCCATCTCCCCACAACTTCACAGGAGATAAACTCTCAACCTCTCTCACTCTCCCTAACTACTCTTTTCATTTCACTCTCTCTCACATAGAGAACCAACTCTCTGTGCTCTCCACCAACCCTTTTCCAAACCCCTTCCCGAGCTTCACCCGACCGTCCTCCGCCAAGCCCCGAGCTCGCCGCGCCCGGCCAGAGCTCCGCCGACCGCCTTCGGCGCCTCCGCCCCCTGGCCGCGTTTCCCCTCGCGCGCCACCCTCACCCGCGCCCCGTGCCCTAGGCACCACCGGACCCCGAGCTCCGGCGATCTCTCCCGTCGCCGACCCGATCTCGGCGTCTCCGACCGCGCGCCGCCACCCCGGCCAGGTCAGCACCCCCGCGCACAACCCTCCCCGCCAGCCGAGCCCAGCGCGCGGCTCCTCCGCGCGCTGTCCCGACGGTCTCCCGCCGACCCCGACTCCGGTGACCGTGCCCTAGCCCCGATCCAGACCCGCCCCGACGTTTTCTGCGGCCAGATCCGTCTCCAGTAGCCGCTGCCGCCCCCGGCAGCCCTGATCTGCGCGCGCGTAGCCCGTCCCGAGTGGACAGCACCTGCGTGTGCTTTCGGCGTGGTTCGTTTCCGATTCCAAGTTCGAACTGTGGATTTGCGCGTCCCGAGTCCGAGGCAACCCTTCGGATTCCATCGTTTTGGGTAATCTCTGTTAATCACAGTAGTTCGTCCCTCCCGTAGAGTCTATGATGATAATCGGTCCCCGATTTTCCTTTGGGAAATCCGGTTAGCTGCGTTAGCATATTCTGTGATTTTGTCTGCTGGGTTTGTATGTCGTTGGTTGATTTCGGATTTCCTGGGTATTTCGGGAAGGCTCTGGTGGTTGGAAATTATTCGGTGATTATATTTTCGGGATTATTATTTTGGTTGGAAATTATTCGGTGGTTATATTTTCGGGATTATTATTCTGGTTGGAACAATTGCAGGTTTCGTGGCGCATTTCCCAGTTTTGGGTTGTCCCGAAATAGAGAAAATGTTGCCCAAATTTTTACAAAACTTTATTTATTTTGATTTCAAATCGGTTTTCGGAAAATGAATTTTAAAACTGATTTTCGGGCAACGACCGTACCGGTCTGTGGGCCCTGGCAAAATGCAAACGCACCGGTCCGACCGGACGTTGTGGTATTAGCTGGATTTTGATGATGGACCGAGTCTGAGACTCCAACTTATATTTTAAATTATTTTTATTTAATAGTTAAGTTATTTATTATAGTTATTTAATTATTGCATTTTATTTAGTAACTTAATCGTTTCCTCTTATTTTTATGTAAAAAGAATTGTACCGGGCATAAGCCCATGACTCTAGGATAATTAGCTGTGCCCATGTATTGTTTAGCGTAGGTTTTACTTTATTTTTCTGGGTGGATGTTGATCTTGGGTGGTATTTTGATTAGACGTATAATCGTAGTTAGAACGTAATCTGTTCTCGTCTATAATTAATTAAGAATTAATTAAATAGATGAAAAATTAGTAAATAACTAGTTCATGATTTATCATTAAAAGAAAAATATATTTTTATAGATATATTACAAAAGCACAAAGTTTTCCAAAGGTAATTGGTTCTAGTTATAATTTCCAAATAACCGAAATAACTGGTTTAATCAACGCACGTACTTTGCGACGTAATCGTTAGCTGTAGCTTAATACTACTTAAAACCTGACTATGACCTACTACTAGAGATTGCAACTAGCACACTTAGCCTGGTCATTCAATGGATCTAAGTCGAGTTCTCAACTGTAGGAATTCGAAGATACACCTGACGTTACTCCTCGGTACCGACCTGTCTTTCCAGTCATCTAAAACAAGGCAAGTTTCGAACTGTGTATTCCTGTATTTTATTTAGTAAAGTTAAGCTGCATGTTAAACCACACTGCTGGCACGGAACTCTACCGACTGTTACTGTTACTGAATCTGGGACTGGGGGAATAGTGTAGACGTTTATGACCAAAGCCCCTACTGAACTGACTGTGTTAGCTTACCCCTCTCACACACGGGGATAAGCCATATCGTATCGCTAGGATACTACTGATCAACCCAAGCCGGTCATAGACGTTTGCATATTCAAATCACACAGAACTGTTTTAACTGCTGAAAATCATTATTTCAAACTGTTTACCCTGCACTTTTCAATTACTATTTAAATTATGAGATGCATATTTCGTTCTTGCTCCCTCCTGACTGGAGACAACATTTTAGGTAACACTGAGGACGAAGAACTATATTATAATAGCTATTATGACCCGGTCCTCTACCCTGCGACGGTACCGGAGCCGCCTCTGGAGGACGCTGATCCAGGGACTGCAGAACCTGATGCATAGATAGTTTTCCATTTCTGCATTTTTTTTCTTTATTTGGTGTTTGTAGTTTTTCAGCATTTCCCTTCCAGTTGTATTTCTGAATATTTATTAAACAAAGTTTCAATTCCGAAATAGAACAGTTGTGACAAATGTAATTGTGTTGTTGTGAATACCTGCAATGGAACAGCTTACTGCCGTCGTCTCACCACGGTGCAGGCTGGGCATGGTCCGGTTCGATCCATTAACTTGGGATCGGGTCGTGACATTTTGGGGTTATTTGAGTCGGGTTCGAATTTTAACTCAATCCGACTTGAAACGGGGACTCGGGGGTAGTTTGACTCTAGTGGGACCCACACACTGGTTAGGCATGGCCCACATGATATTAATTTTAGTCCACATGATAGAAATATTTTAGTTAGAGGTTAGACTAATTATTATGGATAAGGTTAGTGTGATTAGAGACTTTAGAATGACTAATTTAGCCCCAACCAATTAGCCCTTTCCTAATACTCATAGAATAGGTTAGTGGGGGCATTTTGGACCTTACCATAATAGGACAAATAGCCCCATATGGCCAGCCACTTTGGGAGAGGATAGGCTCAAGTTCATTTATTATTCTCATCCACACACTCTCTCTTGTTCTTCCCCAAATTCCTAGAGAGCAATCCCTAGCAATTTCTCCACCAAATCCTTCCATTTCACCACCAAATCTTCTTCTTTCCTTCTCCATTCTAGCCAAGGAGGAAGCTACCCAAGTTTGGGAGGATTCGGAGCTCGTTCGTGTCCTTTTGGAATCTCTACGTGTCGGTGTCGCTCCGGGAAGGCTTTTCTTCGATTCGATCTACCGGGAGGTATAAATCCTTTCTCCTTTTCATTTCCTCATGCATATAGGTCTATTTTGAACCCATAGGAATGACCCTCATGGTTGTATCTCCATTTGTGTCCATTTCGTGTCCATTTGGAGGTCACAGGAGTGTCCTTTGTGTTGTGGTTGTGTCCATGTGGGAAAATCCCAAATTTGGACACACTATGTGTTGTTGTTATGTATGAATGAATTATTACATGTTTAATCTCATATTTTTGTATTGGAGATGTGTTCTATATTGTCTCATATATATATATTAGTGTAGAGAGTGAGTTCTTGATATATTATGTTATATATTTGTGTTCTTTTGTCTCAAACTACCCAAATCCGTCATGATTTTTATCCACGTTTTTAATTTCAGCCCCAACTTAGAAATATCATAACTTCTAGCTCAAAGCTCGGTTTAATCTTCCATTTTTTTTAAATGAAGCATATTGAAGTTAGCTTTCAAAAAACATATATTATTAGGCCTAATTCTTTATATAACTTTCTGAAGAATTATTTGAGTGTCAGCTGTACGAAAGACAAACGCGTTCTCGGTGTTTTTGCGATTCCGGGAGTTTTCGGAAACGAAAACGCGATCCGTTTGAAGTTTCTGAAAGCTAACATATAGATCTAAAACATACTTTAATCCTAGATTTTAATTCATGCTGAGATGGTACAGTATTGATTATTAGTAGGAGTTACTATTCGGCATATGCATTTTGTGCACCCTTGTGTATAATATAATGTTCTATTTGATTTTAACCCATGTTAATGTATATAAAATATGTAATTAAATAGAGAATGCAAGTATGAGTAAATGGTTAAATAAATGATATATGAGGTGTAAGTATCCTATCTAATGTAAGCATGTATAAGTATGGCTTGTAATGAATATGTAGGTTCCATAGTATGTAATGTATGGTGCATATAGTAGTGCAAGAGAATAAATGAATGATGAATGAATGCAAGCATGAATGAAATGTAATAATAGATGTAATGTATGTAATACACAAGTTAATGAGATGTAATGTTCTATGTTAACACAAATCCTATATTATCTCATGTACCCCTTACACTATGTTGACACTATCACACTTGACACTTTGTTCACTTACACTTTGACACTCTTTGATATGTATACACTATGTATGCCCATTTAACCCTTACTTGCCCCTTTGCCATGTTCACATACACACACATAGCCTCTTAAATAAGTATTTATGAATACAGTTAACTTAGCTATGTATGTATATTATATATATGTTAGCATATTGTGTTGTAATATATAAGTTTATACAACCATTTGAAATGCCATGATTATAGACCTAATATTGAATACCAATATATGCATGTGTATATATGTGTAGACATATATAGCTTAAAGTAATAGATTACCTAGTGTATATCCAATATGAATTCTTGCCTATTTGAGTATTGAATAATTGCATGCTATATAGAGTTGGGTGTATATTATCTTGTATAGCCTTGTATTGATGTGTGCTTGCTAGGATAGTCTTGGTTAGGCCTAGTAAGACTTGCTGGGTTAGGACATGACCTAGTTTGACCTAGTTTGACTAGTGCAGTTGACCAGAGTTGACCAAGGGTTGACTTTGGCCTAGTTTGACCTAGATTCATGTAGAATGCATTGTAGTACTTTATATTACCCTTCTGGACATGTTGTGACCTGTGCTGTTCTAATTAGGAGCCAGACACCTCTCCTCGGACAGTATCTTTACCTTGGACATTCAGATATCAGACGAGTACATTCTCTGATCATTTCATATCCTGCTTAGAATTATTTCCTGCAGTAGATTACTTTACTTGTACTGTCACGATGGTCACACGGATTGGTACTATATGGATCCTTTCTTGAGATATTATCCTTAGGGAGCATCGGGTACTCTATGTTCTGTGCGTTTCACTAACATGGCGTATCACTATGCTTCTTGGTTCATTTGATTACTTGTGACATGTATCCTTATGATCACAGAGTCTCTTGAATCTTACACTGTTGGGTTACCCCCAGAATCCCCATTTATGGGACTACTATGTATCACCTTCGGGGTCTACCACCCTTCGGGGGTTATCACCTTCGGGGTCTACCACCCTTCGGGGGCTGTTACATAGCATCATATAACATAACCTGGCTGGATCCTTGTGTATTGATTAGGGGTACGGGGGAGTATAAGTGGACATGTGAATAATACACCAGTAGTATCTTCTTTGAATCATTCCGTAGTGTCTTCACAGAATCATCCCAGGCCATTTACATGTTCATGTTGTACTCTGACTCACTAGCCACATGTTAGCTCTCTATTTATAGTAGATATTTCTATTACAGTTCTCTCTCTATTTTTATACTGTACTTCTTTCAGTACCTGTATCTTACTTTACTGTATGATTATATTTTCTAACCTGCTATGATCTGTTGAGATGTACTGTACTCGCTCCTGTCCTGACTGGACCTGTTGATAATTTTACAGATAGCTTGGAGGTTGCCTGCTAGCCTAGAGGAGACACTTTAGAGGTTGTTTAGATAGTTATTTCATTTATTTGGAGTTGTATTTACTTTGTGGATTACTGTATTTGAGTTCTGAGTTGTATTTCTGGGTTTATGTATCTTAGACACTTAGACTTCTATCTGTTGTATCTCTTTTCGATTTCATGTTTTATCTATCTTCCTTTATGCTCTACCTTAGATGTGATTGAGTTTATATTCTGTTATGTCACCCCCATTCGGGAAGTATAAACTGTTTAGTCTTATACTGTTAGATGCATTGAGACCTAGGACAGCGTTCTACCGACGACACTGCGGCGTAGGCTGGGCATTGTTACGTTCTCGTGCCCTAACTCTGGGGTGCGGGTCGTGACACGTTTTTAGTGGTGGCCCATGCAGGTCGAGTATATGTAGTGGTATTCGAACTTGAGTACCACTACAGCCTGCAGTAGGATTAGGATATATTTTGAAGGTACTCAATCACAGTTAGGAACCCTTGAGAGATTCCTGGGACGACCCTTGAGAATCTTATCTTAACTTCGATTTGAAAACTCTTTTTCTTTGATTGTTTTATCTTTATTTTCTGTTGTTGAATTTGATGGATTATTATTGAATTTGGGTTTGTATTTATTGATTTTGATGGAAGATTGTTGAATTTTGAATCTTGACGATTAGATGTAGCATCCGAGTTTGTATTTATATGATTGAAGGATTTTGTTCATTTTTTAGTTTGATGTTCGTTGATAAATTTGATTTAATTTTTGGGTATTCATTGTTGATTTAATTTAATTTTTGGCAAGATGAAATTATATGGGCTAGGTCATCTATGTTATGGAACCTAGTCTTCTATAGTCACATTAGCCAGCATGGTGAGGACATATAGTCTGACTCTGGATATATTTCTCGGGTGTGGAAATTTAAGGTTTTTGCAGCCAAGCTAGCGGCACCGCTAAAATGTTAAATACCATGATTCTAGAGATATGTGCATAAGTCAAGGGCTCTGTGATTATCGTAGCCTTGCTTACTAGTATGACGAGGATTTAGAGTACCATGATTGTGGATAGACGCATATGATTATCAGATTGTACCTTAACTATTTTCGAACATGTTTTCTCTACTTTGTTTCAGTCCTTCAAAAAAAAGGGATTATTAATTGTTTTGTTTTGTTTTTCTTCTCATTATTTAGCTTAGGAGTACTTTAGCTATTTATAAACCTTTGTGTAACTTCTTCTATGATTTCTTCTTAATACAATGAATCGATGATTTTGCTAGACTTTACCTTGGATTTGATATTTTAACTCTGGATTTCAAATGGTTTCTTCTTCTTAAACAAAAAAAATAGATTTTATCGTTATTCCCTTCTTGCTATTATTCTTGTATTAAGTAATAATAAATCGTCTTGATTACACCAATCACCTGTTTGCAATATGGTAGGAATCTAAGTTGGTCTTGGTATAGAATCTGATTTTTATATTGGGACATGAGAATATATATTAATATATAGTGGATACTTTTCCTGACACT